>CAJQUW010013748.1:0-323219 GCA_907163375.1 Prostheceraeus crozeri | reverse complement strand
TGGGACATTCCCATAACGACGTCTAAATGTTTCACAATTTTAATAAACTTATATTTAATAAGACTAAAGGTTTGCCCTTAAGAGGACAGGTGGTGGGTTCCCACCGGCAGACATTAAACGTTCAAGGCGCGTCAAACTTTTGACTATCCTAGGACTACATTTTAGAGCCAAACTTGACGAGATCGGTGTGGAGGACCTTCCCACTAGTCCATTTTTCAATCAGCGCTTCTAAAGCGGGGCTGGACCTTACCCCTAATGGTCCTTTGACTTGTGATCCTCGACAAATGCATGAATGCATGAAGGTCTTTAAGCACAAAGACTTGACGGATCTAATTGCGTGCCTGGTGGACCTTCCCGGGGGTCCATAACATAGCGCTATACGGGCTGGACTTCACCCTTATGTGTACGAGATCGTACAAGGCCGCTTAACAAGTGATCTCCTTGGTCAAAGTTTCAGGCTCGATTGATTAGAAACTTATATATATATAAATAGACACTTAGTAATCACCATGTCAACCCCATGGAGAACAGTAACTGACACAGTCCATTCATCACACTAGGGCAGTTAGCGATAAAAAAACAATGTTAAAACAAAGAAAACAATAGCCAGTCGTCAGCAGGTACCCGCCTGATCGCGTTTCGGCCTCTCTACCTGAACGCTCAAGCCCAGGCGGGCGGGGCCTCGCATAAACTTATATGCGGCTGGCATTCTAAAATCAATACAGTAATGATATGTGTAATAATAAGTAATACTTAGGCAGAGAAGACGTGCTTCATCACTAGCTGAATTCCAAAGGTGTATCATTGACTTCTTTATGAGAAACGATTTTCTTCTTCTGTCGTTTGCCATTTGCCGTCGCTCAAATTTGCAGCTTCGTTTCAGCTAGCCCGCGTGTCGTCGTCCAGGATCTTGAGGCGTTTGTCGTCGCTGGGTGGTCGGTAGAGTCTGCTCTGGGTGGCCGCAATCACAGACTGATGACGTTTTTAGTCCCCAGTCTTTCATGGTGGCGGCAAAGGGACCTACACCTGTCCGGAGGCGGTTGAGAATGGCTTGCACGGTAGTTCGGTACTTTGAATGTTGCCGGGTTCGTCAATGAACTTGTGCAGTCGTTGTTTCTGACTTAGAGCCCAGTCTTCCTTCCATCGACGATATTTGATAGCTAAATTAGCATGACCTATCCTCATTCAATTTATTTCTGTTCAAATGTTCAGTGTATGTCCACTTCGGGTCATGTATTTGTTGTTTTATGCAAATACAATTGTCATTATTATTATTACTAGGCTCAGGTGACCTTCTGCATGCCCAGCCTATTCTCTGGTTAATCGAAGTAGGTCAACATCCATTTACGTATCATTCATCGTACATTGGCAGTTCCTCTTATATCATTGTTTTGACATTAGCTAATGGATCACATGTGAAATTCAGTTTTCAACAAAATGAAATGTTGTACATGTACAGAAATACATTTTCAGAATTTTAGTGAATTTATCTTTGAAGAAAGTGTACCAAAGTCACACATCCAGTGCTTACAGCAAGGCTTGCACTCAGCAATTCAAGAGAACCTACCGTTTAAGAAATCCAAGAGTTCAACTCATTGGTTGGCTCCCAATAGATTGAGACCCGACCGCCGCTATTAATATTTTTGATACATTTATTTATTTAGACGTGCAGTTACTTCATTTTTACGCTCCTTATGCAACTGAGATTCTAGCAGAGTACAACGCGTATTTCGGAGTATTTAATTCCCACCAATATTATTCCTACACCTGATAGATCTTAGGTAACGTAGTTTCGTTGTGCTGAATCTGATCTTATGATTGACCAAAAATACTGTCGGCACATACCTCTAACGCACAGACAAAAAAACAAAATCATTAACGCAATTCCCAACGGTTCACAAATCAGAACAAACGCTCGAGAGACTCACATGCAGAACACTGGCACAGCTCTGCATCAACAAATCACCCTTCTTGATTGTCCACTCTTCACCTCTTTGCCCCCTTTGTAAATCTCAACCGCACAATACAAAACACATCTTCTTCTACACACAAACACACACAACGCTCACAACATGGGACCTACGGGTTGGCCCCTTCAGGTGCACAGAGCTCATCCGCCGTTGGGAGCGGGCGAATGGCCAGTCGGACACCTGATGTCCCCAAAACCTCTCCCAATAGCAGGGAGGGGGTGGGTTGACAACACCACCAAAAATACTGCCATGGAAACTCTTCCGCTCCATTCCACAACATACATAGAAATCAATTTCACATTGGAAGCATTTTCAGATGTCATTTGCTAACCTACTGTCCGGCAAACTGCGCAAAATCGACAAGCAGAGCAAACTTCGATGAGATCTAGCTAACTTCAGCTAATCAGCTATCTAGCTATTATCTAGCGAGTCTAGCTAACCAGCTATCTTCGAAGAATGATTGGCTAATGAACTATCTTCGGTCAATACGAATTGAAGCCCAGTTGCCTACCTCTCATGTAAAGCTTATAGACCTTCGATTCTTGTATTTCAAACTCACCCAAAGTTCAATGTTCGAAGTTTCTTCAATCGGTTGATTTCCGGAGCGATTTTCTGAAATGTTGGAATCAAGTAATTGTCATGAACTCTACGGAATGGGAGATAAGAACGACGATGCAACTAAGGCTACCAAGCAACAACCGGAACAGCCAACAACAGAACTGCGAACAAAAACTGAAAGAGGCGACAAAGAAGGCAATTCCTTTAGAACTTGACAAAACAAGCGGGGGACGATTAAAACAATACTCACCGTCAACGCGGTCCTTGGAAGTCCTAAAGATATCATGGAATTATTAGTGATGAAAACACAGACGATTCTTGCTTCAATACATTGAGGGTAAACTTGCCGTATCGGTTAATACTAACGTCCAGGGGTCTGGAGAGCCTAGCAACACAAAGGCAGGTAGAAGACAGCTGTCTGAGAAAGGAGCCGAAAGGTTGGTATAAACATACCCCATGAGGCACCCAAGCCTTTTTCTCACATTGGATAGTAGCAGTCTTCATCTGAGAATAACTTCGAATATGAATGTGTAGTCCTATTCATCGTCTTCATTGAGATATCATTCTGTATTGAAGTTCTGCGTCAGAAAACAACGCTGGTAAGTGCATGTCGCGGCATGTTGACATGCGCGTTATTCTTAGAAGAACAATGCTGCTGTACCAAGCGAGAAGACGGTCCTTTAAAGACAAAACTCCTGCAGATCTTCTGTTCCTTTCTCAGACAGCTCTGACTACCGAATTTGATTGAAAAACCAACAGGTAATCGCAAGGCGGATCGGAGCAGGTAACATCTGATCATTGAAGTCACCACCTAGTGATCATTTGTCAGCTGTTAGTTTTGTTGAAGTAAATTTCTTAAGCTATTGTCCAGTCAGGTCTCTCTGATTTTCATGCAGAAAAAAAGTTGCAAGACGAATTACTGTACCAGACACAGGCCATGAAACACGCAACGTGCATGTGACTCGCATGATGCATGTGTGATACAATGCATTATTGAGGTCAGACAAAAGCAGAATGAAAGAAACTAATACACAACACTACCTTTTTCTCGCATTTTTACGTGGTTGATCATGTTGTATGAAGACATTGCGTCTAGGATTCTTGCGAAGTTGAAGTAGGTAATGAAAAAATAACAGGGAAATGGCCCAGATGAAAATCCATAAATACACTGTCAAGGTTGCCGTGGCTGTGGGGATTCTCTGGGTACATCCTTGGATATGGGGTGGGCATGGGTGCTGAGGTCATCCGCACAGCTCCCATAGCGCTTCTATGGGGATTCTGTGGGGATCATCATCAATATTGTCATTCACTAGAAACAATCAGAACTGGCGTTTTTCACACGATAAATTATGATTTTGAATTGTCAAGAATCCTACCATCTTACCACTCCAATTCTGTGAGATATCTATGCTGATCTTTAATCCATAACACAATGTCAATGATCTGAATGATTAACAATAGCTTCGGTGTGTCAAGGACGTCTGAAGCATCATCTCGGGGAGATATCTATGCTGATCTTTAATCCATAACACAATGTCAATGATCTGAATGACTAACAATAGCTTCGGTGTGTCAAGGACGTCTGAAGCATCATCTCGGGGAGATATCTATGCTGATCTTTAATCCATAACACAATGTCAATGATCTGAGTGACTAACAATAGCTTCGGTGTGTCAAGGACGTCTGAAGCATCATCTCGGGGAGATATCTATGCTGATCTTTAATCCATAACACAATGTCAATGATTTGAATGACTAACAATAGCTTCGGTGTGTCAAGGACGTCTGAAGCATCATCTCGGGGAGATATCTATGCTGATCTTTAATCCATAACACAATGTCAATGATCTGAGTGACTAACAATAGCTTCGGTGTGTCAAGGACGTCTGAAGCATCATCTCGGGGAGATATCTATGCTGATCTTTAATCCATAACACAATGTCAATGATTTGAATGACTAACAATAGCTTCGGTGTGTCAAGGACGTCTGAAGCATCATCTCGGGGAGATATCTATGCTGATCTTTAATCCATAACACAATGTCAATGATTTGAATGACTAACAATAGCTTCGGTGTGTCAAGGACGTCTGAAGCATCATCTCGGGGAGATATCTATGCTGATCTTTAATCCATAACAAAATGTCAATGATTTGAATGACTAACAATAGCTTCGGTGTGTCAAGGACGTCTGAAGCATCATCTCGGGGAGATATCTATGCTGATCTTTAATCCATAACACAATGTCAATGATTTGAATGACTAACAATAGCTTCGGTGTGTCAAGGACGTCTGAAGCATCATCTCGGGGAGATATCTATGCTGATCTTTAATCCATAACACAATGTCAATGATTTGAATGACTAACAATAGCTTCGGTGTGTCAAGGACGTCTGAAGCATCATCTCGGGGAGATATCTATGCTGATCTTTAATCCATAACAAAATGTCAATGATTTGAATGACTAACAATAGCTTCGGTGTGTCAAGGACGTCTGAAGCATCATCTCGGGGAGATATCTATGCTGATCTTTAATCCATAACACAATGTCAATGATTTGAATGATTAACAATAGCTTCGGTGTGTCAAGGACGTCTGAAGCATCATCTCGGGGAGGAACACCACGAGTATGCTTTGCTGCAAAACTGAATGAGGACTGATTCTCACGCCTTTTTATCACAGCATATATTGAATTATGTATTGAAGATATTAGCTCTGGCTGTATTAATCACTTATCAGGGTTCCTACTCAATCTGAAAAAAAATGTTCACTGATAAAAATTTTTCGACAGTACATTAAAGTACTATTTTTTGGTAGTTCGTTTGAGTGTCAAATTATTGCATTCATCTGGTAATAATGTGTAACAATATAATGCTAAGCATATTTTTTGTTATCATCACGCAATTTTCAAAGAAAGTCTTCGAAAGCATTATTAAATATACACAAAGTACATTTTTAAATACAAAGTGACCAAACCGGACCGCCGAAATCGATGTCACTATTATAAATTTAGTGCGTTGAAAGACTGGTTCAGTTATAAGTATTTCATATATTTTATTCAATATTGCGAAGTATATTAATACAGCGAAATAAAAGCCGATAGCTGCTGTGACCTTATAGGGTGAGAGGGAAGAAAAAAATGAAACAAGATCATAGCATCTTTCGGCTTTTATTTCGCTATATAAAAATAATACTGCGTATACGGAATTAAACGGTTGCTAAGCGGAATTATATAGCCGAATAAGTATAAGCCTATTTAGTACATGTGCAACGTTTAAGATAAGCGTTTTCATATCAAAGATAGTATACAAACTAACATGTGTAAAACTTGAAACTCCTTCCCGAAAATGAAAAAAATAAAAGAACTAAAAGAAATGCTCTTTTGATCTGTAACTGTAGCAAAGCTGATAAACAAACTAACTGGCTGGACTCTGTCCTTCTTTCAAATGCCTGAGGTACATTTCAGTCAATAGTGACTCTATTTTTTTGATAGATGCTAATCTTTCTCTATTATAAATTTAATTTTTGAGGCTGTGCATCTTAAATATACAGGACCGCGCTTGGTCGGGTTTGAGCGTCCAGGATTAAACGGTCGAAACGCGATCGTCCTGACCAAGTTCCTGTTGATGACCTCATTAAAAATAGTCAAATAATTTGTATGCATATTTTGTAGAATTTTATTTCACGTTTTAGCTTAAGGAACTAACATTAATTCTCTTACACACCTGGTAGATTTTAGATAGCGTAATCCCGCTGTGTTAGCTAGATCTGGTATTTTGATTGGAAACAGACCTGTCCTCTTATCATCTGAATGGGCAGACTGTTAAATGGAATCTTTTCAATATATAAGTGATAAACATAATTTCGAACACAACGACTTACTCGCCAATTCATTACACATGAGGAGAGGAGAAGCGTTGTTTGTCCTTCTAGTAAGTATTTTGAAAATTTTTAGACATTTTAGGATATAAAACTTTTCTTTTAAATCATACTTTGTACCTATTGAAAATTAACTAGTCATTAGCTTGTTTTTTTTTAACTTTGTTACCTTGACGCACTTTGCTACACTGAATAAAAACAAGTGTTGAAAAGATAAACTGATTGATGTTACGACACATACGAGTAAAATGCTTTACGAAAATCATCTGAAAAATCCAAACTCGTACGTATAGAGTGCTGTCGGAGGCATCTCTGATGACATATTACATAATTTGAAAAATAAATTGAGTCTTTTTATACGGAGAATTACATTTAAATTTCAAATCTCTTCAAACTGAAAATTTAGACAGTACAAAAGTTTACATTCTGAACTCTTTATCGATATTGAGAACTCAAAGGCAATTACAAAATGCAACAAAACATACTTCATATCAACTACTAAGCTCAAGCAGGTATTGTCAGCATCTCATCTCAAGATGTGTATAATTAACACGATTTGGTAACTCTAGAGGCCTATTCATAAATCTAAATTCTTTGACGTGCAATGCTCAATGTCTCGTTCGTTCAAGGGAGCACACTTCTCATGACAGTTCATCAACGCGCTTCCGCAAAGCATTCGATCTCACCAGAAGAGTTAAATCGTTTTTCTTTTCAGCGGAAAAGGCTAGCGCGTCGGAGTTTTCAGCGAATTCTAATTTTGTTTTACCGATAGATTTGATGCACTTGCTTTTAAATCAATTTGATCGGTAAGGGTTTTCCGTTTTCAATCACTTGCGTGTCGATGTTCAGCAGCTTTGGACCAAGTAAATATGATACCTGGAACGTGCAGCTCGTCAATGCTGAATCATCTGCTTAGCAATTGGCATATCATCGAGGGCACATTTAGTAGCTTTCATGCCATCGTAAGCATTTCTTTCGAGGCATTAATAATTTAGCCGACATATTTGATTGTCGCATATCTGAAGTCACAGAGAAACCCCTTCCGATATTTGCTTGACCATACGAAATCAGCATTATCATTTTGATGAAATCATGCAAGAATTTCCACTGATGATTATAGAAATCATCCAGTCTCATCTTCTTCAAGTCAAACTTCAATAGATCGTCTTCGTCGGTTTCAATTGTGGTGGCCTTCAATATTTGGAAAAGTCAAAACTTAATCCGTAACAAAGAGCCCATAAAGTTCTAACCACAGAATTAGACAGGTTGCCTCTTCTTCTGCTTGAGTGGAAAGGAAGCATTGAAACATGTAACGTAAATGAAATGGCACAATCTGCTGACATAATACCATAGCAATCAAACAATGAGCAGCCAGTTCAACATTAAACACGCCAAATTGTGCGAAGTTTCAGTGACTGTTATCAACCGAATCACACAGTAAAGATACACAGTCGATGTCAAGTTCTACAGAGAAGTTTGTGAACGTTTTTTCATGCGCCTGCTAACTTTTTTAAAATGATCGGAGGGCCCAACATCATCGAGAAAACTTTTGCGCAATGATCTGAATTCTTCGAATCTGAAGGAGTCGTGGCAATCGGAGCATTTTGAAGGAATTCAGAGCAATCCGCAAGCGACGCACGACTATTTTTCCTATCTCTGTAAGGTATTGAAAATTTCTTTTTGTCCACTTAGTAAGTTCCTGCATGTGCCATCGTTTTGAATCAGTTTGCACTTCTAGAAAGGCTTAAACAGTCATTCTGTGAGTTCGAAGAATCCTTCTCAGTTGTCTACGAATACTATTGTGAACGATGCCCTCATCGCTACATCGGAGAATCCCGACGACAAAAAACAAATAATTGGACAGCATATTACAGGGAAGCCAGCATCAGAAATTTCTATGCGTATCCATCCACCCAATGAGAAAAACTCCAGAATACTAACAAAACACACAAAATAGCAGAATCACTCATCATATAAAACCGGTAGGGCAATAAATTGTACTCGTGCAAAAAACGACATAATTGATAAGAATACATTGCTTGAATCGGATACATTTTATAAAAAACTTATTTTTACGCACCCTGATTTAAAGTAGTGTCTAATTCACTCATTGATGTCATTAAAGCAAATTTAGGACTGGATTGATGATGTTTATAATATCATCGACATGTGGGTCTGATAGACAATGAATCATTTAATGACATGTCTGCGCTGTGTGAAACAATATGAAGAAGTATTTGCGCATGTTTTGATGATCTTCAAAGGAAGTTGATAAGAGAGTCGCACGCATGTTCAATAAACAATGATCTGTGCGGCTGTGGTTATCTGTGATGAACGTCCTAGCGTCCTGAAACTGTCACAGTCGGAATACTGACGCTGAAAATAGGGGAGATGACTTACTTCGAGGTAATTATTGCACAGATTCAAATTCCGAAGGTTAGACAGACGCGCGATGTCAGCTGGCAGCTCTGAAATGACCAATCTGAGAGTTAATGAAGTGTTTCAAGCGGAATCTGAGAAATCTTTCAACACGACGTTCACTGATGCATTCTGCTATCAATCAATCAATTGCAATTATCTTTTATCATTGAGGATGATCAGTCCACAAAATGATTGTATGATTGTCACTTAATTTTAGAAAGTTATTTCCATAGAGCTTAGGACTACGAAGGTGCACACTTACAGAAATAGAATCTGCCTGTAATCACATGCATGCATTTTCTACAGAACTGACGGATTCTATGAAAAAGTAGACAAAATAGTGATTTTTGAAACCTTAGATCAAACCATCAATCACTATCCAAAATTATCGCTAAATATCCGAATCATCATATCCTATCATAATCTCTATGATATTTTGGGCATAAGGTTGAAATTGAAGGTCACTTCTGTTCTAAAACATGAAAATGCATAAAAATTGGAATTTTTGTCCCCTTTTTCGTATTTAACAACAAATCTTGTATCGAGTTATATTTTGATTGAGGACAGCAAAAATTATGATTATGTGATACAAAGGAAGGAACGGAGCTGTTGCAGCGAAATTTTAGTTATTTTGACACGGTTACCAGGGCACTAGAACTGGGAACGTCTTAAATGTCACGACAATGTTCAATGTCACTCTCATGCCTACGTCAGACGCATAGTTTCAGCACCGAAAGTGTTATTCCAGGAAATATGTCAGATAAGAAATTAACATATGAAATTTCTTAAACAGCAGAAGTTGCAAGTAAAGTTGCGTCACAATGCACACAAATTTGCATAAAATTTCATAGTTCCGCTTGAACAGCATGTTGTTTATAATATAATTTTCTTTTAATCGATAAAGCCTTGCTGTTGTTTATATGGCATTTATTGCCCAAATTTTCGCCTACTGAGGCCGCTTCAGGGGTCCCGTACGAAAATAATTTTGCAATTCATTAATGCTTCATCTTATGACATGTAATGTTTCATTAATAACTAATGAAATTTCAGCATTTCATGAAAAAGCATTAATGAAAATACTAATGGTTCATTAATGAAACATTAATGTAAAGTTCATTAATGAAAACTGCCATAATTTCATGTAATGTTTCATTAATGAAACATTAATGCAAAGTTCATTAATGAAAACTGCCATAATTTCATGTAATGTTTCATTAATGAAACATTAATGTAAAGTTCATTAATGAAAACTGCCATAATTTCATGTAATGTTTCATTAATGAAACATTAATGTAAAGTTCATTAATGAAAGCTGCCATAATTTCATGTAATGTTTCATTAATGAAACATTAATGTAAAGTTCATTAATGAAAACTGCCATTATTTCATGTAATGTTTCATTAATGAAACATTAATGCAAAGTTCATTAATGAAAGCTGCCATTATTTCATGTAATGTTTCATTAATGAAACATTAATGTAAAGTTCATTAATGAAAGCTGCCATAATTTCATGTAATGTTTTATTAATGAAACATTAATGTAAAGTTCATTAATGAAAACTGCCATTATTTCATGTAATGTTTTATTAATGAAACATTAATGTAAAGTTCATTAATGAAAACTGCCATTATTTCATGTAATGTTTCATTAATGAAACATTAATGCAAAGTTCATTAATGAACGCTGCCATTATTTCATGTAATGTTTCATTAATGAAACATTAATGCAAAGTTCATTAATGAAAGCTGCCATAATTTCATGTAATGTTTTATTAATGAAACATTAATGTAAAGTTCATTAATGAAAGCTGCCATTATTTCATGTAATGTTTTATTAATGAAACATTAATGTAAAGTTCATTAATGAAAGCTGCCATTATTTCACGTAATGTTTCATTAATGAAACATTAATGTAAAGTTCATTAATGAAAACTGCCATAATTTCATGTAATGTTTCATTAATGAAACATTAATGTAAAGTTCATTAATGAAAGCTGCCATAATTTCATGTAATGTTTTATTAATGAAACATTAATGCAAAGTTCATAAATGAAAGCTGCCATTATTTCACGTAATGTTTTATTAATGAAACATTAATGTAAAGTTCATTAATGAAAACTGCCATTATTTCACGTAATGTTTCATTAATGAAACATTAATGTAAAGTTCATTAATGAAAACTGCCATAATTTCATGTAATGTTTCATTAATGAAACATTAATGTAAAGTTCATTAATGAAAGCTGCCATAATTTCATGTAATGTTTCATTAATGAAACATTAATGCAAAGTTCATTAATGAAAACTGCCATAATTTCACGTAATGTTTTATTAATGAAACATTAATGTAAAGTTCATTAATGAAAGCTGCCATTATTTCACGTAATGTTTCATTAATGAAACATTAATGTAAAGTTCATTAATGAAAACTGCCATAATTTCATGTAATGTTTCATTAATGAAACATTAATGTAAAGTTCATTAATGAAAGCTGCCATAATTTCATGTAATGTTTCATTAATGAAACATTAATGTAAAGTTCATTAATGAAAGCTGCCATAATTTCATGTAATGTTTCATTAATGAAACATTAATGTAAAGTTCATTAATGAAAGCTGCCATAATTTCATGTAATGTTTCATTAATGAAACATTAATGCAAAGTTCATTAATGAAAACTGCCATAATTTCACGTAATGTTTCATTAATGAAACATTAATGTAAAGTTCATTAATGAAAACTGCAATGGTTTCATGTAATGTTTTATTAATGAAACATTAATGTAAAGTTCATTAATGAAAACTGCCATAATTTCATGTAATGTTTCATTAATGAAACATTAATGCAAAGTTCATTAATGAAAACTGCCATAATTTCACGTAATGTTTCATTAATGAAACATTAATGTAAAGTTCATTAATGAAAACTGCCATAATTTCATGTAATGTTTCATTAATGAAACATTAATGTAAAGTTCATTAATGAAAGCTGCCATAATTTCATGTAATGTTTCATTAATGAAACATTAATGTAAAGTTCATTAATGAAAACTGCAATGGTTTCATGTAATGTTTTATTAATGAAACATTAATGTAAAGTTCATTAATGAAAGCTGCCATAATTTCATGTAATGTTTTATTAATGAAACATTAATGCAAAGTTCATTAATGAAAACTGCCATAATTTCATGTAATGTTTCATTAATGAAACATTAATGTAAAGTTCATTAATGAAAGCTGCCATTATTTCATGTAATGTTTCATTAATGAAACATTAATGTTAAGTTCATTAATGAAAACTGCCATTATTTCATGTAATGTTTTATTAATGAAACATTAATGTAAAGTTCATTAATGAAAGCTGCCATAATTTCATGTAATGTTTCATTAATGAAACATTAATGTAAAGTTCATTAATGAAAACTGCCATAATTTCATGTAATGTTTCATTAATGAAACATTAATGCAAAGTTCATTAATGAAAGCTGCCATAATTTCATGTAATGTTTCATTAATGAAACATTAATGTAAAGTTCATTAATGAAAGCTGCCATTATTTCATGTAATGTTTTATTAATGAAACATTAATGCAAAGTTCATTAATGAAAGCTGCCATAATTTCATGTAATGTTTCATTAATGAAACATTAATGTAAAGTTCATTAATGAAAGCTGCCATTATTTCATGTAATGTTTTATTAATGAAACATTAATGTAAAGTTTATTAATGAAAGCTGCCATTATTTCATGTAATGTTTCATTAATGGAACATTAATGCAAAGTTCATTAATGAAAACTGCAATGGTTTCATGTAATGTTTCATTAATGAAACATTAATGTTAAGTTCATTAATGAAAGCTGCCATAATTTCATGTAATGTTTTATTAATGAAACATTAATGTTAAGTTCATTAATGAAAACTGCAATGGTTTCATGTAATGTTTTATTAATGAAACATTAATGTTAAGTTCATTAATGAAAGCTGCCATAATTTCATGTAATGTTTTATTAATGAAACATTAATGCAAAGTTCATTAATGAAAGCTGCCATAATTTCATGTAATGTTTTATTAATGAAACATTGATGTAAAGTTCATTCATGAAAGCTGCCATTATTTCATGTAATGTTTTATTAATGAAACATCAATGTAAAGTTCATTAATGAAAGCTGCCATAATTTCATGTAATGTTTCATTAATGAAACATTAATGTAAAGTTCATTAATGAAAGCTGCCATAATTTCATGTAATGTTTCATTAATGAAACATTAATGTAAAGTTCATTAATGAAAACTGCAATGGTTTCATGTAATGTTTTATTAATGAAACATTAATGTAAAGTTCATTAATGAAAGCTGCCATTATTTCATGTAATGTTTTATTAATGAAACATTAATGTAAAGTTCATTAATGAAAGCTGCCATAATTTCATGTAATGTTTTATTAATGAAACATTAATGTAAAGTTCATTAATGAAAGCTGCCATAATTTCATGTAATGTTTTATTAATGAAACATTAATGTAAAGTTCATTAATGAAAACTGCCATAATTTCATGTAATGTTTCATTAATGAAACATTAATGTAAAGTTCATTAATGAAAGCTGCCATAATTTCATGTAATGTTTCATTAATGAAACATTAATGTAAAGTTCATTAATGAAAACTGCCATTATTTCATGTAATGTTTCATTAATGAAACATTAATGCAAAGTTCATTAATGAAAGCTGCCATTATTTCATGTAATGTTTCATTAATGAAACATTAATGTAAAGTTCATTAATGAAAGCTGCCATAATTTCATGTAATGTTTTATTAATGAAACATTAATGTAAAGTTCATTAATGAAAGCTGCCATTATTTCATGTAATGTTTTATTAATGAAACATTAATGTAAAGTTCATTAATGAAAACTGCCATTATTTCATGTAATGTTTCATTAATGAAACATTAATGCAAAGTTCATTAATGAACGCTGCCATTATTTCATGTAATGTTTCATTAATGAAACATTAATGCAAAGTTCATTAATGAAAGCTGCCATAATTTCATGTAATGTTTTATTAATGAAACATTAATGTAAAGTTCATTAATGAAAGCTGCCATTATTTCATGTAATGTTTTATTAATGAAACATTAATGTAAAGTTCATTAATGAAAGCTGCCATTATTTCACGTAATGTTTCATTAATGAAACATTAATGTAAAGTTCATTAATGAAAACTGCCATAATTTCATGTAATGTTTCATTAATGAAACATTAATGTAAAGTTCATTAATGAAAGCTGCCATAATTTCATGTAATGTTTTATTAATGAAACATTAATGCAAAGTTCATAAATGAAAGCTGCCATTATTTCACGTAATGTTTTATTAATGAAACATTAATGTAAAGTTCATTAATGAAAACTGCCATTATTTCACGTAATGTTTCATTAATGAAACATTAATGTAAAGTTCATTAATGAAAACTGCCATAATTTCATGTAATGTTTCATTAATGAAACATTAATGTAAAGTTCATTAATGAAAGCTGCCATAATTTCATGTAATGTTTCATTAATGAAACATTAATGCAAAGTTCATTAATGAAAACTGCCATAATTTCACGTAATGTTTTATTAATGAAACATTAATGTAAAGTTCATTAATGAAAGCTGCCATTATTTCACGTAATGTTTCATTAATGAAACATTAATGTAAAGTTCATTAATGAAAACTGCCATAATTTCATGTAATGTTTCATTAATGAAACATTAATGTAAAGTTCATTAATGAAAGCTGCCATAATTTCATGTAATGTTTCATTAATGAAACATTAATGTAAAGTTCATTAATGAAAGCTGCCATAATTTCATGTAATGTTTCATTAATGAAACATTAATGTAAAGTTCATTAATGAAAGCTGCCATAATTTCATGTAATGTTTCATTAATGAAACATTAATGCAAAGTTCATTAATGAAAACTGCCATAATTTCACGTAATGTTTCATTAATGAAACATTAATGTAAAGTTCATTAATGAAAACTGCCATAATTTCATGTAATGTTTCATTAATGAAACATTAATGTAAAGTTCATTAATGAAAACTGCCATAATTTCATGTAATGTTTCATTAATGAAACATTAATGCAAAGTTCATTAATGAAAACTGCCATAATTTCACGTAATGTTTCATTAATGAAACATTAATGTAAAGTTCATTAATGAAAACTGCCATAATTTCATGTAATGTTTCATTAATGAAACATTAATGTAAAGTTCATTAATGAAAGCTGCCATAATTTCATGTAATGTTTCATTAATGAAACATTAATGTAAAGTTCATTAATGAAAACTGCAATGGTTTCATGTAATGTTTTATTAATGAAACATTAATGTAAAGTTCATTAATGAAAGCTGCCATAATTTCATGTAATGTTTTATTAATGAAACATTAATGCAAAGTTCATTAATGAAAACTGCCATAATTTCATGTAATGTTTCATTAATGAAACATTAATGTAAAGTTCATTAATGAAAACTGCCATAATTTCATGTAATGTTTCATTAATGAAACATTAATGTAAAGTTCATTAATGAAAGCTGCCATTATTTCATGTAATGTTTCATTAATGAAACATTAATGTTAAGTTCATTAATGAAAACTGCCATTATTTCATGTAATGTTTTATTAATGAAACATTAATGTAAAGTTCATTAATGAAAGCTGCCATAATTTCATGTAATGTTTCATTAATGAAACATTAATGTAAAGTTCATTAATGAAAACAGCCATAATTTCATGTAATGTTTCATTAATGAAACATTAATGCAAAGTTCATTAATGAAAGCTGCCATAATTTCATGTAATGTTTCATTAATGAAACATTAATGTAAAGTTCATTAATGAAAGCTGCCATTATTTCATGTAATGTTTTATTAATGAAACATTAATGCAAAGTTCATTAATGAAAGCTGCCATAATTTCATGTAATGTTTCATTAATGAAACATTAATGTAAAGTTCATTAATGAAAGCTGCCATTATTTCATGTAATGTTTTATTAATGAAACATTAATGTAAAGTTCATTAATGAAAGCTGCCATTATTTCATGTAATGTTTCATTAATGGAACATTAATGCAAAGTTCATTAATAAAAACTGCAATGGTTTCATGTAATGTTTCATTAATGAAACATTAATGTTAAGTTCATTAATGAAAGCTGCCATAATTTCATGTAATGTTTTATTAATGAAACATTAATGTTAAGTTCATTAATGAAAACTGCAATGGTTTCATGTAATGTTTTATTAATGAAACATTCATGTTAAGTTCATTAATGAAAGCTGCCATAATTTCATGTAATGTTTTATTAATGAAACATTAATGTAAAGTTCATTAATGAAAGCTGCCATTATTTCATGTAATGTTTTATTAATGAAACATTAATGTAAAGTTCATTAATGAAAGCTGCCATAATTTCATGTAATGTTTTATTAATGAAACATTAATGTAAAGTTCATTAATGAAAGCTGCCATAATTTCATGTAATGTTTTATTAATGAAACATTAATGTAAAGTTCATTAATGAAAACTGCAATGGTTTCATGTAATGTTTCATTAATGAAACATTAATGTAAAGTTCATTAATGAAAACTGCAATGGTTTCATGTAATGTTTCATTAATGAAACATTAATGTTAAGTTCATTAATGAAAACTGCAATGGTTTCATGTAATGTTTTATTAATGAAACATTAATGTTAAGTTCATTAATGAAAGCTGCCATAATTTCATGTAATGTTTTATTAATGAAACATTAATGTAAAGTTCATTAATGAAAGCTGCCATTATTTCATGTAATGTTTTATTAATGAAACATTAATGTAAAGTTCATTAATGAAAGCTGCCATTATTTCATGTAATGTTTCATTAATGAAACATTAATGTAAAGTTCATTAATGAAAGCTGCCATAATTTCATGTAATGTTTTATTAATGAAACATTAATGTAAAGTTCATTAATGAAAACTGCCATAATTTCACGTAATGTTTCATTAATGAAACATTAATGTAAAGTTCATTAATGAAAACTGCCATAATTTCATGTAATGTTTCATTAATGAAACATTAATGTAAAGTTCATTAATGAAAACTGCCATAATTTCATGTAATGTTTCATTAATGAAACATTAATGCAAAGTTCATTAATGAAAACTGCCATAATTTCACGTAATGTTTCATTAATGAAACATTAATGTAAAGTTCATTAATGAAAACTGCCATAATTTCATGTAATGTTTCATTAATGAAACATTAATGTAAAGTTCATTAATGAAAGCTGCCATAATTTCATGTAATGTTTCATTAATGAAACATTAATGTAAAGTTCATTAATGAAAACTGCAATGGTTTCATGTAATGTTTTATTAATGAAACATTAATGTTAAGCTCATTAATGAAAGCTGCCATAATTTCATGTAATGTTTTATTAATGAAACATTAATGCAAAGTTCATTAATGAAAACTGCCATAATTTCACGTAATGTTTCATTAATGAAACATTAATGTAAAGTTCATTAATGAAAACTGCCATAATTTCATGTAATGTTTCATTAATGAAACATTAATGTAAAGTTCATTAATGAAAACTGCCATTATTTCATGTAATGTTTTATTAATGAAACATTAATGTAAAGTTCATTAATGAAAGCTGCCATAATTTCATGTAATGTTTCATTAATGAAACATTAATGTAAAGTTCATTAATGAAAGCTGCCATTATTTCATGTAATGTTTTATTAATGAAACATTAATGTAAAGTTCATTAATGAAAACTGCCATAATTTCATGTAATGTTTCATTAATGAAACATTAATGCAAAGTTCATTATTGAAAGCTGCCATAATTTCATGTAATGTTTCATTAATGAAACATTAATGTAAAGTTCATTAATGAAAGCTGCCATAATTTCATGTAATGTTTCATTAATGAAACATTAATGTAAAGTTCATTAATGAAAGCTGCCATTATTTCATGTAATGTTTTATTAATGAAACATTAATGTAAAGTTCATTAATGAAAGCTGCCATTATTTCATGTAATGTTTCATTAATGGAACATTAATGCAAAGTTCATTAATGAAAGCTGCCATAATTTCATGTAATGTTTTATTAATGAAACATTAATGTTAAGTTCATTAATGAAAACTGCAATGGTTTCATGTAATGTTTTATTAATGAAACATTAATGTTAAGTTCATTAATGAAAGCTGCCATAATTTCATGTAATGTTTTATTAATGAAACATTAATGCAAAGTTCATTAATGAAAGCTGCCATAATTTCATGTAATGTTTTATTAATGAAACATTAATGTAAAGTTCATTAATGAAAGCTGCCATTATTTCATGTAATGTTTCATTAATGAAACATTAATGTAAAGTTCATTAATGAAAGCTGCCATAATTTCATGTAATGTTTCATTAATGAAACATTAATGTAAAGTTCATTAATGAAAGCTGCCATAATTTTATGTAATGTTTTATTAATGAAACATTAATGTAAAGTTCATTAATGAAAGCTGCCATAATTTCATGTAATGTTTTATTAATGAACCATTAATGTAAAGTTCATTAATGAAAGCTGCCATAATTTCATGTAATGTTTTATTAATGAAACATTAATGTAAAGTTCATTAATGAAAGCTGCCATAATTTCATGTAATGTTTCATTAATGAAACATTAATGCAAAGTTCATTAATGAAAACTGCCATAATTTCACGTAATGTTTCATTAATGAAACATTAATGTAAAGTTCATTAATGAAAACTGCCATAATTTCATGTAATGTTTCATTAATGAAACATTAATGTAAAGTTCATTAATGAAAACTGCCATAATTTCATGTAATGTTTCATTAATGAAACATTAATGCAAAGTTCATTAATGAAAACTGCCATAATTTCACGTAATGTTTCATTAATGAAACATTAATGTAAAGTTCATTAATGAAAACTGCCATAATTTCATGTAATGTTTCATTAATGAAACATTAATGTAAAGTTCATTAATGAAAGCTGCCATAATTTCATGTAATGTTTCATTAATGAAACATTAATGTAAAGTTCATTAATGAAAACTGCAATGGTTTCATGTAATGTTTTATTAATGAAACATTAATGTAAAGTTCATTAATGAAAGCTGCCATAATTTCATGTAATGTTTTATTAATGAAACATTAATGCAAAGTTCATTAATGAAAACTGCCATAATTTCATGTAATGTTTCATTAATGAAACATTAATGTAAAGTTCATTAATGAAAGCTGCCATTATTTCATGTAATGTTTCATTAATGAAACATTAATGTAAAGTTCATTAATGAAAGCTGCCATTATTTCATGTAATGTTTCATTAATGAAACATTAATGTTAAGTTCATTAATGAAAACTGCCATTATTTCATGTAATGTTTTATTAATGAAACATTAATGTAAAGTTCATTAATGAAAGCTGCCATAATTTCATGTAATGTTTCATTAATGAAACATTAATGTAAAGTTCATTAATGAAAACAGCCATAATTTCATGTAATGTTTCATTAATGAAACATTAATGCAAAGTTCATTAATGAAAGCTGCCATAATTTCATGTAATGTTTCATTAATGAAACATTAATGTAAAGTTCATTAATGAAAGCTGCCATTATTTCATGTAATGTTTTATTAATGAAACATTAATGCAAAGTTCATTAATGAAAGCTGCCATAATTTCATGTAATGTTTCATTAATGAAACATTAATGTAAAGTTCATTAATGAAAGCTGCCATTATTTCATGTAATGTTTTATTAATGAAACATTAATGTAAAGTTCATTAATGAAAGCTGCCATTATTTCATGTAATGTTTCATTAATGGAACATTAATGCAAAGTTCATTAATGAAAACTGCAATGGTTTCATGTAATGTTTCATTAATGAAACATTAATGTTAAGTTCATTAATGAAAGCTGCCATAATTTCATGTAATGTTTTATTAATGAAACATTAATGTTAAGTTCATTAATGAAAACTGCAATGGTTTCATGTAATGTTTTATTAATGAAACATTCATGTTAAGTTCATTAATGAAAGCTGCCATAATTTCATGTAATGTTTTATTAATGAAACATTAATGCAAAGTTCATTAATGAATGCTGCCATAATTTCATGTAATGTTTTATTAATGAAACATTGATGTAAAGTTCATTCATGAAAGCTGCCATTATTTCATGTAATGTTTTATTAATGAAACATCAATGTAAAGTTCATTAATGAAAGCTGCCATAATTTCATGTAATGTTTCATTAATGAAACATTAATGTAAAGTTCATTAATGAAAGCTGCCATAATTTCATGTAATGTTTCATTAATGAAACATTAATGTAAAGTTCATTAATGAAAACTGCAATGGTTTCATGTAATGTTTTATTAATGAAACATTAATGTAAAGTTCATTAATGAAAGCTGCCATTATTTCATGTAATGTTTTATTAATGAAACATTAATGTAAAGTTCATTAATGAAAGCTGCCATAATTTCATGTAATGTTTTATTAATGAAACATTAATGTAAAGTTCATTAATGAAAGCTGCCATAATTTCATGTAATGTTTTATTAATGAAACATTAATGTAAAGTTCATTAATGAAAACTGCAATTGTTTCATGTAATGTTTCATTAATGAAACATTAATGTAAAGTTCATTAATGAAAACTGCAATGGTTTCATGTAATGTTTCATTAATGAAACATTAATGTTAAGTTCATTAATGAAAACTGCAATGGTTTCATGTAATGTTTTATTAATGAAACATTAATGTTAAGTTCATTAATGAAAGCTGCCATAATTTCATGTAATGTTTTATTAATGAAACATTAATGTAAAGTTCATTAATGAAAGCTGCCATTATTTCATGTAATGTTTTATTAATGAAACATTAATGTAAAGTTCATTAATGAAAGCTGCCATTATTTCATGTAATGTTTCATTAATGAAACATTAATGTAAAGTTCATTAATGAAAGCTGCCATAATTTCATGTAATGTTTTATTAATGAAACATTAATGTAAAGTTCATTAATGAAAACTGCCATAATTTCACGTAATGTTTCATTAATGAAACATTAATGTAAAGTTCATTAATGAAAACTGCCATAATTTCATGTAATGTTTCATTAATGAAACATTAATGTAAAGTTCATTAATGAAAACTGCCATAATTTCATGTAATGTTTCATTAATGAAACATTAATGCAAAGTTCATTAATGAAAACTGCCATAATTTCACGTAATGTTTCATTAATGAAACATTAATGTAAAGTTCATTAATGAAAACTGCCATAATTTCATGTAATGTTTCATTAATGAAACATTAATGTAAAGTTCATTAATGAAAGCTGCCATAATTTCATGTAATGTTTCATTAATGAAACATTAATGTAAAGTTCATTAATGAAAACTGCAATGGTTTCATGTAATGTTTTATTAATGAAACATTAATGTTAAGCTCATTAATGAAAGCTGCCATAATTTCATGTAATGTTTTATTAATGAAACATTAATGCAAAGTTCATTAATGAAAACTGCCATAATTTCATGTAATGTTTCATTAATGAAACATTAATGTAAAGTTCATTAATGAAAACTGCCATAATTTCATGTAATGTTTCATTAATGAAACATTAATGTAAAGTTCATTAATGAAAACTGCCATTATTTCATGTAATGTTTTATTAATGAAACATTAATGTAAAGTTCATTAATGAAAGCTGCCATAATTTCATGTAATGTTTCATTAATGAAACATTAATGTAAAGTTCATTAATGAAAACTGCAATGGTTTCATGTAATGTTTTATTAATGAAACATTAATGTAAAGTTCATTAATGAAAACTGCCATAATTTCATGTAATGTTTCATTAATGAAACATTAATGCAAAGTTCATTATTGAAAGCTGCCATAATTTCATGTAATGTTTCATTAATGAAACATTAATGTAAAGTTCATTAATGAAAGCTGCCATAATTTCATGTAATGTTTCATTAATGAAACATTAATGTAAAGTTCATTAATGAAAGCTGCCATTATTTCATGTAATGTTTTATTAATGAAACATTAATGTAAAGTTCATTAATGAAAGCTGCCATTATTTCATGTAATGTTTCATTAATGGAACATTAATGCAAAGTTCATTAATGAAAGCTGCCATAATTTCATGTAATGTTTTATTAATGAAACATTAATGTTAAGTTCATTAATGAAAACTGCAATGGTTTCATGTAATGTTTTATTAATGAAACATTAATGTTAAGTTCATTAATGAAAGCTGCCATAATTTCATGTAATGTTTTATTAATGAAACATTAATGCAAAGTTCATTAATGAAAGCTGCCATAATTTCATGTAATGTTTTATTAATGAAACATTAATGTAAAGTTCATTAATGAAAGCTGCCATTATTTCATGTAATGTTTCATTAATGAAACATTAATGTAAAGTTCATTAATGAAAGCTGCCATAATTTCATGTAATGTTTCATTAATGAAACATTAATGTAAAGTTCATTAATGAAAGCTGCCATAATTTTATGTAATGTTTTATTAATGAAACATTAATGTAAAGTTCATTAATGAAAGCTGCCATAATTTCATGTAATGTTTTATTAATGAAACATTAATGTAAAGTTCATTAATGAAAGCTGCCATAATTTCATGTAATGTTTTATTAATGAAACATTAATGTAAAGTTCATTAATGAAAGCTGCCATTATTTCATGTAATGTTTCATTAATGAAACATTAATGCAAAGTTCATTAATGAAAGCTGCCATTATTTCATGTAATGTTTTATTAATGAAACATTAATGTAAAGTTCATTAATGAAAGCTGCCATAATTTCATGTAATGTTTTATTAATGAAACATTAATGTAAAGTTCATTAATGAAAGCTGCCATTATTTCATGTAATGTTTTATTAATGAAACATTAATGTAAAGTTCATTAATGAAAGCTGCCATTATTTCATGTAATGTTTTATTAATGAAACATTAATGTAAAGTTCATTAATGAAAGCTGCCATTATTTCATGTAATGTTTCATTAATGAAACATTAATGTTAAGTTCATTAATGAAAGCTGCCATTATTTCATGTAATGTTTTATTAATGAAACATTAATGTAAAGTTCATTAATGAAAGCTGCCATAATTTCATGTAATGTTTTATTAATGAAACATTAATGTAAAGTTCATTAATGAAAGCTGCCATTATTTCATGTAATGTTTCATTAATGAAACATTAATCTAAAGTTCATTAATGAAAACTGCCATTATTTCATGTAATGTTTCATTAATGAAACATTAATGCAAATTTCATTAATGAAAGCTGCCATTATTTCATGTAATGTTTTATTAATGAAACATTAATGCAAATTTCATTAATGAAAGCTGCCATTATTTCACGTAATGTTTTATTAATGAAACATTAATGTAAAGTTCATTAATGAAAACTGCCATAATTTCATGTAATGTTTCATTAATGAAACATTAATGTAAAGTTCATTAATGAAAACTGCAATGATTTCACGTAATGTTTTATTAATGAAACATTAATGTAAAGTTCATTAATGAAAGCTGCAATGATTTCACGTAATGTTTTATTAATGAAACATTAATGTAAAGTTCATTAATGAAAGCTGCCATTATTTCATGTAATGTTTTATTAATGAAACATTAATGTAAAGTTCATTAATGAAAGCTGCCATAATTTCATGTAATGTTTTATTAATGAAACATTAATGTAAAGTTCATTAATGAAAGCTGCCATAATTTCATGTAATGTTTTATTAATGAAACATTAATGCAAAGTTCATTAATGAAAACTGCAATGATTTCACGTAATGTTTTATTAATGAAACATTAATGTAAAGTTCATTAATGAAAACTGCCATTATTTCATGTAATGTTTCATTAATGAAACAGTAATGCAAAGTTCATTAATGAAAACTGCCATTATTTCATGTAATGTTTTATTAATGAAACATTAATGTAAAGTTCATTAATGAAAACTGCCATTATTTCACGTAATGTTTTATTAATGAAACATTAATGCAAATTTCATTAATGAAAGCTGCCATTATTTCATGTTATGTTTTATTAATGAAACATTAATGTAAAGTTCATTAATGAAAACTGCGATGGTTTCATGTAATGTTTTATTAATGAAACATTAATGCAAAGTTCATTAATGAAAACTGCAATGATTTCACGTAATGTTTTATTAATGAAACATTAATGTAAAGTTCATTAATGAATGCTGCCATTATTTCATGTAATGTTTTATTAATGAAACATTAATGTAAAGTTCATTAATGAAAACTGCGATGGTTTCATGTAATGTTTCATTAATGAAACATTAATGTTAAGTTCATTAATGAAAACTGCCATAATTTCATGTAATGTTTTATTAATGAAACATTAATGTTAAGTTCATTAATGAAAGCTGCCATTATTTCATGTAATGTTTTATTAATGAAACATTAATGTAAAGTTCATTAATGAAAGCTGCCATAATTTCATGTAATGTTTTATTAATGAAACATTAATGCAAATTTCATTAATGAAAGCTGCCATTATTTCACGTAATGTTTTATTAATGAAACATTAATGCAAAGTTCATTAATGAAAATTGCAATGATTTCACGTAATGTTTTATTAATGAAACATTAATGTAAAGTTCATTAATGAAAGCTGCCATTATTTCATGTTATGTTTTATTAATGAAACATTAATGTAAAGTTCATTAATGAAAACTGCGATGGTTTCATGTAATGTTTTATTAATGAAACATTAATGCAAAGTTCATTAATGAAAACTGCAATGATTTCACGTAATGTTTTATTAATGAAACATTAATGTAAAGTTCATTAATGAATGCTGCCATTATTTCATGTAATGTTTTATTAATGAAACATTAATGTAAAGTTCATTAATGAAAACTGCGATGGTTTCATGTAATGTTTCATTAATGAAACATTAATGTTAAGTTCATTAATGAAAACTGCCATAATTTCATGTAATGTTTTATTAATGAAACATTAATGTTAAGTTCATTAATGAAAGCTGCCATTATTTCATGTAATGTTTTATTAATGAAACATTAATGTAAAGTTCATTAATGAAAGCTGCCATAATTTCATGTAATGTTTTATTAATGAAACATTAATGCAAATTTCATTAATGAAAGCTGCCATTATTTCACGTAATGTTTTATTAATGAAACATTAATGCAAAGTTCATTAATGAAAACTGCAATGATTTCACGTAATGTTTTATTAATGAAACATTAATGTAAAGTTCATTAATGAAAGCTGCCATTATTTCATGTAATGTTTTATTAATGAAACATTAATGTTAAGTTCATTAATGAAAGCTGCCATTATTTCATGTAATGTTTCATTAATGAAACATTAATGTAAAGTTCATTAATGAAAACTGCAATGGTTTCATGTAATGTTTCATTAATGAAACATTAATGTTAAGTTCATTAATGAAAACTGCGATGGTTTCATGTAATGTTTCATTAATGAAACATTAATGTTAAGTTCATTAATGAAAGCTGCCATTATTTCATGTAATGTTTTATTAATGAAACATTAATGTAAAGTTCATTAATGAAAGCTGCCATTATTTCATGTAATGTTTTATTAATGAAACATTAATGTAAAGTTCATTAATGAAAGCTGCCATAATTTCATGTAATGTTTTATTAATGAAACATTAATGCAAAGTTCATTAATGAAAGCTGCCATAATTTCATGTAATGTTTTATTAGCGAAACATTAATGTTAAGTTCATTAATGAAAACTGCCATTATTTCATGTAATGTTTTATTAATGAAACATTAATGTTAAGTTCATTAATGAAAACTGCAATGGTTTCATGTAATGTTTCATTAATGAAACATTAATGTTAAGTTCATTAATGAAAACTGCGATGGTTTCATGTAGTGTTTCATTAATGAAACATTAATGTTAAGTTCATTAATGAAAGCTGCCATTATTTCATGTAATGTTTTATTAATGAAACATTAATGTAAAGTTCATTAATGAAAGCTGCCATTATTTCATGTAATGTTTTATTAATGAAACATTAATGCAAAGTTCATTAATGAAAGCTGCCATAATTTCATGTAATGTTTTATTAATGAAACATTAATGTAAAGTTCATTAATGAAAACTGCCATTATTTCATGTAATGTTTTATTAATGAAACATTAATGTAAAGTTCATTAATGAAAGCTGCCATTATTTCATGTAATGTTTTATTAATGAAACATTAATGTAAAAATCATTAATGAAAGCTGCCATTATTTCATGTAATGTTTTATTAATGAAACATTAATGTTAAGTTCATTAATGAAAGCTGCCATAATTTCATGTAATGTTTTATTAATGAAACATTAATGTAAAGTTCATTAATGAAAACTGCAATGGTTTCATGTAATGTTTCATTAATGAAACATTAATGTTAAGTTCATTAATGAAAACTGCCATTATTTCATGTAATGTTTTATTAATGAAACATTAATGTTAAGTTCATTAATGAAAGCTGCCATAATTTCATGTAATGTTTTATTAATGAAACATTAATGCAAAGTTCATTAATGAAAGCTGCCATAATTTCATGTAATGTTTTATTAATGAAACATTAGTGTAAAGTTCATTAATGAAAGCTGCCATTATTTCATGTAATGTTTTATTAATGAAACATTAATGTAAAGTTCATTAATGAAAACTGCCATAATTTCATGTAATGTTTTATTAATGAAACATTAGTGTAAAGTTCATTAATGAAAGCTGCCATTATTTCATGTAATGTTTTATTAATGAAACATTAGTGTAAAGTTCATTAATGAAAACTGCCATTATTTCATGTAATGTTTTATTAATGAAACATTAATGTAAAGTTCATTAATGAAAACTGCCATAATTTCATGTAATGTTTCATTAATGAAACATTAATGCAAAGTTCATTAATGAAAGCTGCCATTATTTCATGTAATGTTTTATTAATGAAACATTGATGCAAAGTTCATTAATGAAAGCTGCCATAATTTCATGTAATGTTTTATTAATGAAACATTAATGTAAAGTTCAATAATGAAAACTGCCATAATTTCATGTAATGTTTTATTAATGAAACATTAATGTAAAGTTCATTAATGAAAACTGCCATAATTTCATGTAATGTTTCATTAATGAAACATTAATGCAAAGTTCATTAATGAAAGCTGCCATTATTTCATGTAATGTTTTATTAATGAAACATTGATGTAAAGTTCATTAATGAAAGCTGCCATAATTTCATGTAATGTTTTATTAATGAAACATTAATGTAAAGTTCATTAATGAAAACTGCCATAATTTCATGTAATGTTTCATTAATGAAACATTAATGTAAAGTTCATTAATGAAAACTGCCATAATTTCATGTAATGTTTCATTAATGAAACATTAATGTAAAGTTCATTAATGAAAACTGCCATGATTTCATGTAATGTTTCATTAATGAAACATTAATGCAAAGTTCATTAATGAAAGCTGCCACAATTTCATGTAATGTTTTATTAATGAAACATTAATGTAAAGTTCATTAATGAAAACTGCAATTATTTCATGTAATGTTTTATTAATGAAACATTAATGCGAAGTTCATTAATGAAAGCTGCCATTATTTCATGTAATGTTTTATTAATGAAACATTAATGTAAAGTTCATTAATGAAAGCTGCCATTATTTCATGTAATGTTTCATTAATGAAACATTAATGTAAAGTTCATTAATGAAAGCTGCCATTATTTCATGTAATGTTTTATTAATGAAACATTAATGTAAAGTTCATTAATGAAAGCTGCCATTATTTCATGTAATGTTTTATTAATGAAACATTAATGCAAAGTTCATTAATGAAAACTGCCATTATTTCATGTAATGTTTTATTAATGAAACATTAATGTAAAGTTCATTAATGAAAACTGCGATGGTTTCATGTAATGTTTTATTAATGAAACATTAATGTGAAGTTCATTAATGAAAGCTGCCATAATTTCATGTAATGTTTTATTAATGAAACATTAATGTAAAGTTCATTAATGAAAACTGCCATTATTTCATGTAATGTTTTATTAATGAAACATTAATGTAAAGTTCATTAATGAAAACTGCGATGGTTTCATGTAATGTTTCATTAATGAAACATTAATGTTAAGTTCATTAATGAAAGCTGCCATTATTTCATGTAATGTTTTATTAATGAAACATTAATGTAAAGTTCATTAATGAAAGCTGCCATTATTTCATGTAATGTTTTATTAATGAAACATTAATGTAAAGTTCATTAATGAAAACTGCCATAATTTCATGTAATGTTTTATTAATGAAACATTAATGTAAAGTTCATTAATGAAAACTGCAATGGTTTCATGTAATGTTTCATTAATGAAACATTAATGCAAAGTTCATTAATGAAAGCTGCCATAATTTCATGTAATGTTTTATTAATGAAACATTAATGTAAAGTTCATTAATGAAAACTGCAATGGTTTCATGTAATGTTTCATTAATGAAACATTAATGCAAAGTTCATTAATGAAAGCTGCCATTATTTCATGTAATGTTTTATTAATGAAACATTAATGTTAAGTTCATTAATGAAAGCTGCCATAATTTCATGCAATGTTTTATTAATGAAACATTAATGCAAAGTTCATTAATGAAAGCTGCCATTATTTCATGTAATGTTTTATTAATGAAACATTAATGTAAAGTTCATTAATGAAAGCTGCCATAATTTCATGTAATGTTTTATTAATGAAACATTAATGTAAAGTTCATTAATGAAAACTGCAATGGTTTCATGTAATGTTTTATTAATGAAACATTAATGTTAAGTTCATTAATGAAAACTGCCATTATTTCATGTAATGTTTCATTAATGAAACATTAATGTAAAGTTCATTAATGAAAGCTGCCATAATTTCATGCAATGTTTTATTAATGAAACATTAATGTAAAGTTCATTAATGAAAGCTGCCATTATTTCATGTAATGTTTTATTAATGAAACATTAATGTAAAGTTCATTAATGAAAGCTGCCATTATTTCATGTAATGTTTTATTAATGAAACATTAATGTTAAGTTCATTAATGAAAGCTGCCATAATTTCATGTAATGTTTTATTAATGAAACATTAATGTAAAGTTCATTAATGAAAACTGCAATGGTTTCATGTAATGTTTTATTAATGAAACATTAATGTTAAGTTCATTAATGAAAACTGCCATTATTTCATGTAATGTTTCATTAATGAAACATTAATGTTAAGTTCATTAATGAAAGCTGCCATAATTTCATGCAATGTTTTATTAATGAAACATTAATGCAAAGTTCATTAATGAAAGCTGCCATAATTTCATGTAATGTTTCATTAATGAAACATTAATGTAAAGTTCATTAATGAAAACTGCAATGGTTTCATGTAATGTTTTATTAATGAAACATTAATGTTAAGTTCATTAATGAAAGCTGCCATTATTTCATGTAATGTTTTATTAATGAAACATTAATGTAAAGTTCATTAATGAAAGCTGCCATTATTTCATGTAATGTTTTATTAATGAAACATTAATGCAAAGTTCATTAATGAAAGCTGCCATTATTTCATGTAATGTTTCATTAATGAAACATCAATGTAAAGTTCATTAATGAAAACTGCCATAATTTCATGTAATGTTTCATTAATGAAACATTAATGTAAAGTTCATTAATGAAAACTGCAATGGTTTCATGTAATGTTTCATTAATGAAACATCAATGTAAAGTTCATTAATGAAAGCTGCCATAATTTCATGTAATGTTTCATTAATGAAACATCAATGTAAAGTTCATTAATGAAAGCTGCCATTATTTCATGTAATGTTTTATTAATGAAACATTAATGTAAAGTTCATTAATGAAAGCTGCCATTATTTCATGTAATGTTTTATTAATGAAACATTAATGTAAAGTTCATTAATGAAAGCTGCCATTATTTCATGTAATGTTTTATTAATGAAACATTAATGCAAAGTTCATTAATGAAAGCTGCCATTATTTCATGTAATGTTTTATTAATGAAACATTAATGTAAAGTTCATTAATGAAAACTGCCATAATTTCATGTAATGTTTCATTAATGAAACATTAATGTAAAGTTCAGTAATTGGCGATATTGTTCACTCTCCTGACGTGAATTGATGGTGGGTTGGAATTTCTTTATCAAAAATCATATAAGCTACTCTAAGAAACGCATTGAAGAACCATAACAAATATGAAACAAAATGTCAACTTACCTCATGTCCAATTCAAAACAATGAACTTTGCTTCAAGAAAAACGTAATTTACAAAATAACATATCTCAAGTGCAAAAATGCCTATATCGGTAGTACAATTAGAACTCTGCACATCAGAGTTAAAGAGTACACAACACAAGTAACATCATCAGTTTTCAAACATTTACAACAATGCCATAACAAGAATGTACAAGTCGACACATTAACTCATGAAAGCGACAATACCAACATTCGTCTTCGTGAAGCACTGTTGATTAAAGAAATTCCAACCCACCATCAATTCACGTGAAGAGAATGAACAATATCGCCAATTCATTTTCACAAAGTAATGGAAATATCTTTCAATAATTCTATGACATTGACTTTCTATGTATGGATCCTTTCCCAAAATAACCTTCTATATCTATATGCTGTATATACCATTTCAACATAACATCTTATAGATTTCAAATTTTAAGTGTTTGTAGAATATCCTCCTTTCCACCCCTGAAGCGACCTGAGTAGGCGAAAATTTGGGCAATAAATGCCATATAAACAACAGCAAGGCTTTTTTTGATTAAAAGGTTCAAAATTTGATATATGTTTCTCCAAAAATCACCTATGTTACGTGTGGAATCCCTAAACTATGTTCGTTGAACTAATTTGTATGACAAAACATGTACATGCACTTATAACAATATTTAGCAATGACTGGTAAGTAATGGTCTCCGCGACACAGTGATTCAGTGCTTTGTTCAGCGATCTTTCAGTCCGGAGGTCGAGGCCCCAAAGTGTCAAGTGAAGTCGTCACGAAGGGCATCCTGACTAAAAGATTACAACGCTCCAGTTAAGAGCCTGACTACGTCAACATCGTCGGAGCCCCCAGTAGTGACGTTAAACCATCACTGATAATTAAGTTTGAACACTGAAATACTGACACTCTGGCCATCTCGATATCATGTGTTTCATTAGGCTTACCAAGATTTGAACTTATCTAAGATTATTATAAAATATGTTTAGTATAACTTTTGAATTACAATTAGATGAATGTTTAGAATATCAAGAACAAGCTTCGCATTAGGTTAAAATCAAACATTTCTTCGTTTGAAATACGAGTAGGACTACAGAATGGTATCTCATTGACAGCATAGGTCTAAATTTTATGCAACATAGTTTATGAAAATCGTTCAACAAATCGCTTCTTTGACTTAGTGAATACGTAACTGATGAATCTCCGGAATACTGCAAGTCATTTAGATTGAAAACTCCCAGGAGAGCAGAAAGTCTTTAAAAACATTATTGTAAGAACCACACCAGCGTCCTCCGCCTTCTAAGTTCGAAGTTACCGACTTGTGAATAATTGCAATTAATTGGCATCTGCTCCAATCAATTTCCAATCAATTAATTTCTCCTAGCCCCTGTCAACATCTGTCATGCTTAGTTGATGGTTCCTTGATCAAATTAATCAAATTGATCAAATGAAAATGATTGATTGTCGACCAAATGTCTCTTCGGTCAGTTACATCCTGTGAATAGCATTGCAACTGAATTGAACGCTTACTTGTAGAAGAATTTATCAGATCTCAATCGGAGGGCCATTCTCGGATCATGCAAGTGTGAGTGGACCACCGAACACAATGATATACTTTTAGCCAGGCTTGGAAGACATTTTGCAAGGTGAAATACAAATGCGCCAACGCAGAGGCTACTACAGAGCTGATGGTAAACTGCAGGGACCACCCAAAATTATGCTGAAATTCCTGCACGGTTTTCGTGTCGCACATCATTCCACCATACAGTAGGTATATTAGGTAGAGTGGTAACTCCGCATTCATTAAATCTCTTATCAATGTTGCCCCTTATTAATGTTAATATTATTATATTCCCTTAAAGCCCTATTAATGTGTCCGCATTATTAAATACCCAATGTGTATACACTTTCAACTTTATTAAATGAACTCAAGGGAGATACAGGTGGCATTGTCACCAAATATCAGATATGCAAAGTTTTGCAGTTTTACAGAAATTACAACGGAATTGAATGATCATGATTCCAATGCAGAAGGAATGATTCACAGATTCTCATGACAGTCTTGGGGATTTAATGTTTGCTAAATTAGCAATTGGATGGGTTCCTAATTGCTTTCATGCTCAACCTCAAGAGTATTTTCTTTAGGGTGATCATCGCAGGCAACCTGCCATTGGCAGAGCAAAATCACATAATCAAAGACAATGACTTCATTTAACTTCGAAAGATGTAAATGGGTCCACATCGCTATTCAGATTCAAGAAATGAAACATGAATTTAGTGAATCATAAAATCATGCCGGTGAAAATTGAATTAAAAAGTTGAAATTTCAACCAATAAAGCACGAATAATATCGCGACTTTTTCATGAAGACTTTCATTACAATACAATTCATGATATTCCCTTGATAATCAGCTTGATTTCCGCTTAGTTAGGATGCTTATTATCAAACATTCATTCCTTTTGATATCCAACTTGTTTCATACTACTTATACAGAGGAATCATCTCGATAGTATATAAATTGGCAAATTTTGACTTTTTTTAAAAGTGCTCAAATAAAAATGTTCACTGTATACAGATAAGTTTTTGAGTCGACACTCTACCTATATATCCCTACTCTATGCTGTGTGTTATACAACAATCAAGCATTGGAACTGAGCTAAAATGTCGAATAATGAAAATACGGTTCATATGTGTGACTTATTCTTTGCTTGCAAGTCAATGGAAATGACAGTGATTCACAATACTTAAATAATTCATGTCGTTAGCTGTGTTCGTGAACTGACACAACTCAGTTCATTAAAGAATAAATCCAACTAGCGATAAGACGCTGTTTACAAAGCAAATACTAACATGAAGTGACTGAACGATACAATGCAGACAGTTCAGTCTTCGTCATGATTCCACGACAAAATACAAGTTTTACGAATAGCACCTACGGTTTCCGGTGCAAAGTCTTCGTAATTGATAAATATAGCTGAATATGCTCTGAGACAGCCGCCTGCTGATACAAGTGGGCAGAATAGAGCAATAACTAATTGCCAAATACCTTTACGGTCAAACTATAGCATACTGGAAGCAGTTGAGACAGATAGTGACTTCGAGGCCGCAAAAACAGCGACTGGAAAAAATTTATTGCACTATATTGATTGCAATGAATTGGTTGGTGGTCCTTATTCAATTCAATCAATTGATTGGATCAGGCACCGATTATTTTAATTAATTGCAACCATACACAAGTAAAAAAGGCGATCATTGTATCCGATACACAGTGGATGACATGATATTGTCACTCAAATTAGTGAGGAAGAAAATTGTAATAAATTCAAATTTTAACTCCGAAGTCTCCAGCTAGGCGCATGTTCTATATATACTCATTGACAAAATTTTTTGAAACATTTACTTCTTGAACTTCTTTCATTTTTGACTGGTATATATACATGTATGTATGATACCTTGATAATTTAGTCACAATCTCCACCAAGTCGCTAGCACAGAAAAACAACGCATGTAGCAGATTCAACTTTAATAGTGCGTGTGCCCACCCTCTAGCTCCAATACATTCAGTAATCCGAGATGGCATGGATTCACAAAGTTTCTGAATGAAGGATGTTTCAAGGAGAAGCCACTGTTCTGTCAGTCTTTCAGAGAGAATCTTTAGGGACACTGGTGGAAGTGAATAGCGGTCTCTCACTCGCCGCCCAAGCTCGTCCCAGACTTGTTCAATGGGTGATAAGTCAGGTGAGCGTGCAGGCCAGTCAAGGGTTTGAATGTTCAATCTCCTAACAGCGGCAATGACAGCCGAGGATGCCACCACACAGCATAACACTTCCACCACCATATCTGTTGTGTTCTTTAATACAGCATGGGGCAAGGCGTTCACCTGGAAGACGATGCACTCTGACACGACCGTCATTGAAATCCAGAGTGAATCTCGATTCATCGGTCCACAAGACTTTCTGACAGTGATGGTCATTCCATGAGTGATGGGCATCACACCAGGCAACTCGTCTTCTGCGGTGCTCAAAACTCAATGGAATTAGGACAGCTGGTCGTCGCGATTGAATTCCAGCTTCTCGCAATCTTCGGTAAGCCGTTCGAACGCTACAGTCTATATTTGAGGCACTCTTTCAGTGTATGTAGAAAAAAATGAAACAAACTTCAATTCAAGCCAATTATAGTTTGTTTCATTAATTATGTCAATGAGTATTTGGATGATCTTAGATCAATTATAATTTTGCTAAACCTAATGGAGCACCTAATTTCACAGGTTGAGCTAGCAAATATTGCACCCGTAAAATAGAGAATATAAATGATGACTATCTTAGTCATTGCACGTTGATTTGGCAGTGATAGAAGTAAGTGCAATTGATTGATTGCTCATGTGATCCATTAATTGATTGTTAACGAAGACTGATACCAATTAAACTGCAATTAATTTTTTCCAACTCCTGCCCAAAAATAGTCAATGAAAAATGTCCTCTCCGATTCATGATACTTTGTGAATATGATTTCATGTACTAAAAATTCCTTTTTTCATCGTCAAGTGACTTTTCCACCTTTCAGAATTCAAACCTACAATCAAGCAACGAAGGAAGAAGCACACGTAACAAGTTCCTTATACATCCGGAAGGTCCCCTTCGCTGGTGCTAGCAAAACTCAAAAATCTCTTTGGCGCGAGCGCTTTCAAGGTCCGTCGGACATCATAGTCATGCGCTTAATGATTTATTGCGATATTCACATGAAGCAATGAAAAGTGTTCAGAAGATCTATGACAACAGTCTCTTTACGAAATGAGTCAATGATTATATAATACTGTTTTAAGATAAGAGTAACATATCAACAAAGCCAAAATCACATGAAGAAAAAAGTTACATGTGATGAAGAATTATAATAGGCCTACTGCATCGTAAGAGGATCCTAAATCAACCTTAGTCTTGTTGCCCGAGCCCAGCTTCTTTGTCCAGATGGCTTCTTTGGTGATTCGTTGCCGCCATTGTTTCGCCCCATCAACCCTACGCATGTCGTCAAAAGACATCATGTGACCAGTCTCAGTTACATGCTTCGCGATCTCCGACCTGTAAACGTCCATGTCCTTTACTGCTCTTAGGTGCTCCTTTTTTGCGCTCCTTAAGAGGCCTGGATGTCTCACCGACGTAAGAGAAAGAGCAGGAGTCTTCTGAGCAAGGGATATGGTACACTGATCCCAACTGAATGGCAGGAGAGGGCCGTTTTCTTACGAGCATCGACTGGAGAGTACTTGGAGGCCTCATAGCAATGCTTATGTTGGAATCAGAAAGTACAGACCTTATTTTCTCTCCAATTCCTGGATAGTAAGGAATGGTTGCTTTCGGAGGTTCATATTCACGTTGAATAGCAGTGTTAACACCAGACCAGAAGCAGATGTCTTGTTCACTGTAGCCATTCTCCATGAAAACACGACGCAGATGTTGTGTCTCCTCCGCCAAGGATGGTCTTGAACACAGACAGTCAGCTCTTACATGTAAAGAACGAACAGTGGTAACAAGTTCCATATATTTCATGTTATATTAATAAACTGCATATTGTATATTTCAACCGATTGTGGCCGTTAATGACCGTTTAATGTTTCCCCTCGTATTTTCCGACTTCACAACGTATAAAGATGTGAAACATCTCCCTTTTATCATGAAAAATCGATGGAAATAGGAAGGAAATAAATCGTCGATCTGGACGTCTGACAAAAACGCTAAAAAATGTGGACGTTTCCAAGCAGTCGAGTTAGCCTCAGCACAGTGGATACGAAATGAAATATTTCAGTTAAAATGTTTCCAGGTGAAAATCTGTAGAAATGTGACTGATCCATGAGGTGGTCAACTATTTCTTGGAAAATCATTACCAAATAGAACAACGGAGAAGGAACTTACCAAGAATCTTGTTATGCGCCAAATTGATGGACACCAAACTGGTGAGTTCAACTGAAAGGAAACAATGAATTCAACATGCAGCAGTCATGCAGCACTCATTTTTAGGTTATACTGCTCCCTGTACTGTTATTGCAGGATGAGATAAACCAGAGATGCACCAGCTACCCATGCGTATGTCTCTGTGAGACGAAACGTCAGGTTTTTATCAGTCGCTAACTTGTTTTTATTTTTGACTGCATTATCTCATCCTGCAATAAAAGTACAGGGAGAAGAATAACTTGTAGCATTAGATCAGGAAGTTTTAGTGCAGAGATAGACGAGGCTGCGTTAGCAGAGACCATTCGGCAAGAGTATGTTGGAATTTGCGAAATAGATTATATGACTGATATCTCCTCCAATTACGAAGGTAAAGGCCGTGCTATTGTATGTCGCTCTTAAGAAGTTTATGAATATTTCAATCCTCCATTGATGTTAGTATTGTGTTAACCGCCATTTCTATGGGATTCGTTGATTTGAAATCCGATGTCGAGAACTAATTCTCCGACAGCTATGTTGTACAGGACTTATAGATGTCTACTGTTGATTATGAAATTAATGGTTATACCATAGACTTCTAAATTTCTCTGGACAGATAGGTTGAAATTGGCTTCCTACATGATCAGGCCAGAAATAGATAGACTACCTTTCAAATAGACTGTCATTTAAGCATTATCACATTTTTGCCAGCACAATGCATGTCAAGCACAGTATGTATATATTTACAGGCATTATGTTTTTGGACACATGAGCCATACATGCTTATGCGTTAAACTCACGTGTTACACCTCGGCGTTATTTGGTTATTTTACGATTTTTCTTCTCACAACTTTCTCAGAACCAAGGCATCTTAGATTTATGAGCAAATTTCTTTCACATGCTGTTGAAAAATTTCACTGAAATTTCGGAAACTGATCGTCCGTATGTACAACGAGATTTTACGAAGAGTAATTGGAAAAATCATCAAGAATCATTCAATATTTATCGATATTCTGAGTACTGCCCTTTCAATTTTTTAAACCAAAAACCTATTTTCTATTTCAGTTTGTTCTCATAGATCATCCTCCAATAAAGAATATATTAGTTGAAGAGATTTCCTTGGTAGAGAAAAAGAGAAGACCCCATGAGTAATTTCATTTAAAACTTCTGCAGTTTCAAGGAAATGATTGATGTCGAACATTGGAAGGTGACGCATGGAAACAAAACAATTTACTCCACTCCTTTGACCCATCCAGCCAAACACTTCTCAAGATGATCCGACTGTTCTTTTCCGAGTGGCCTCAGAAGATTCTCCAACACAGGTCGGATTGTATATCGAAAGAGAATGACAGCTATCAAGTCAATACAAGACACCAACACCCTTGATTCCCCGACCGCACTCGTCTGACCTAGGTATCGAACCGAAGTCCGCGCTGGAGACGAGCTCGCACCTTCTTCACTAGGCCACGCTGACGGTATGCTGTCGATATCACTTAGAGATGACTTCTGCCTTCACTCGCATTCCTTTTGAACCGTCAGCGTGGCCTAGTGAAGAAGGTGCGAGCTTGTCTCCACCGCGGACTTCGGTTCGATTCCTGGGTCAGGCGAGTGCGGTCGGCGTGGCCTAGTGAAGAAGGTGCGAGCTTGTCTCCACCGCGGACTTCGGTTCGATTCATGGGTCAGGCGAGTGCGGTCGGGGAATCAAGGGTGTTGGTGTCTTGTATTGACTTAATAGCTGTCATTCTCTTTCGATATTCAATGAACTACGACAGTCCTTTGTTGTCAATCTACAGGTCGGATTGTTCAACACCTGGTCAGACGTCCTCAGATGTGGCTGCTCATGTTGGGAATAGTCATTGTGTCCATCATCATTGTTTTCATGAAAGTAAATGCAAAGAAAGATCACCCGTGCAGTTCACTTCTCTGTCCTGATCTCGTTTCTGTTCCCTTTGCTTTCAAGACATTCATAATGTAAAGGATTCGGCCGCTTCTCTTTTCTTCTCGAAACTGTCCCTTACCATGGTCAATGCTATGGGTGGATCTGGTGTAAATCTTCCGTCCGTTGACTTCGGTTTCACCAGCAACTTTGTTAGCATTTCCCAAGTACAAAATAATTGAATCCGATCTGGAATTTCTATTACTGACTGCTGGTCATCCAGAGATCACACAAAAGTCATCAGATTGATAACTTTGGAAACCTTAGATGATATGTGCTTGTTGGAATGGATTTCTCTCTGTGATAGATGCGAACATTCGCAGATTTTTGACAGTCAATGATACGACGACACTGAAGACAAGATTTCAAGTCATGATCGCCATATTTACTCCATGATCGTTTTGAGATATCACCAATCCAGATAGAATGATTTCTTGTAGATTTTAGACAAAATCGTCGTAAGAAGATATTTGATCTATTCCAATAAAATCTTCCGAATGTGTTTCTAGGACTTGAAAATGTAGCCATACCGGATAGCGGCTTTGGAGCAGCATGTAGACAGATTAAGGAAATTTGTTTATACTGTGCTGTAGATTACACGTTTTCTTTTTTTCCACTTTGTTTGCGATAATGATTGACGTCCCTCATCGTAGTATTGAAGTCAGATTCATGGAAGTGAAGGTTACACAAGACGGAATGTTTAGTTGGGATATAATGCTTTCTACTAAGTCAATGCAACTGGAAATTCAAATTTCTGTATTATGCGGAGGAATGTATTGATGCTACATTATCATTTCATTTCGGTTGACAGTCAGAAGCTGTATGTGCAATGTACCTGTATGTTTGGTATTCTGCATTGAAATGAATCGCACAGGAGACTCATTTCAAATGGTCATTTATCACTTCGATAAGCTGCAAAATTCGATCTTTTGTAACGCAAACGTTGCTTGGCCTGAACATGCAGAAAATGATTTCAAATTTTGCTCACCTATCTGTCCAGATAGATTTAGACGTCTATGGTTATACCATGCACTCCGAGATATATATCTATGTTGAATATCTAGGAGTCGATGGTTCATAGACTTGGATGGTCTATGAATAGTCTATGGATGGTTATACCACGAAATCTATGAATGAGCTAATTCAGGGACTATATCGATATCTTGGTAGTCTCTGGCTGATCACAATTTCTTTATAGACTTCTATGATTTGTCCTTTATAGGCATAGAAATTAATAATATCATAGAAAGTCCTAGAATGGAAACTGCATGAGAATTATGGCACACGCCGGGGGAACTTAGTTGGGGCAAAATGCAAATTGTACGAGCTGGTTTCCATGTTTTCGGGTTGGCATTTTCAATTATCAAGTCAATTTGTGATCTGGATTGTTGCCCCTTGTCCAAAGATCATGTACACAAAAGCAATAGTGAATTTACAAAATACTGCAGCGACAGGATGACAAAGAAGGAAATCCTTTAAAACGTTCTGTATGGTCATCATTTTGAAATATCGCTCCTATAATCAATCAAGAGTATAATCAGACACTTATGCAACTTGTAATGTCCATTTACAGAACATGCATGACTCCAGCTTGAAATCAGAGGCCAAGAAATCTTACAGTATTCATTTTATTTTGAAAGATTCCCCTGTTCATTATATTTGAACAATTTTTAAAACCTTTGCATGCTTTCGAATATGAGCCTCCAAAATATCATCACACTATGTCATATTAATCATTTAGTGATTAATTGAAAAGTTCCAACGACATTTCATTTATTTGAGAAATGATTGTCGGTAAAGAAGCTTTCAGTGTGATTATTCCAGAAAAGCGATAGTTTTCTTAACAGCTAGAAGAAGAAATTATCCAATAATTAGACTTTCTATCTGTGAATTCTTCAGATGTTCGTACAAACAGCACATCGACCACTTTCAATTCTGACTTTGTGAACCAATTTTTAATTCGCATTCCAGTGTTGAAAAATTGCATAATAATTGTCAATGACTGCTACGTATAGAAACAGCATATTAACCAATAGAATAGTAGGCTATTTCACATGAAACAATGCCATTATCTCACTTGCAATTCTCTTCAAGAAAATCCTGCAATTTGCTGTCAACAACTTCCACAACCAACTTGGCAAATAGTTCGACTATGATACAATGTTTTAGATTGAAGCAGGTCTACAAACCATAGATTTTTCCATGTGCCATCATTGCACATAGGCAAGATATCAAACTTCCATTCTGGTGTACTATTATCTACTTCTATGTTTATAGGATTTTACATAGAAGAGATATCTTTTCACTCACACACAAAATGAAGATTGTTTCACTACAGAGGAGTTGATATCTACGTAATCCCAGAGGAATTGCGGTTAGCATTTCTGAACTACAATCAGAAAACTTTACTAAACTTTACGTGGAATGATTAGCACGTTGCACTAATGCATTTGTCTATGTTCACAATGTATTCATTAAAGACATCTAAGATGAATTCGTGAACATGAATTAGATTGGTTAGTGAAACTGATCGTAGTCATAGAAATCAACAATACCATCGAAATATTGTATAGTAAGATAGTGTACTACTACTATGATCTACTAGTATCTAGTATCTACTTCTATGATTGTAGTTTAGTAACAGAGAATGGAGAGATGTAGAAATCTCTGATTTTCATCAAGTCTACGAAAGTTTACAATGATATACGCAGGGATTTTTCAGGCGATATACGCGCCCGATTTGGGCGGGTAAAAATTTCAAATGGGCGGGTAAAACTTCGGATGTCAACTCGGACCACTGTCCATGTCAGTCACTGTTGTTTTTTCACATGAGGCGAATAATTCGAATTATTCGCATAATTCGAATTTAAAAATTATTAAACCCAACCCTATCTCAGGTGTGGATAATCTATACGAAACCTATTTATGTTCGATTATGCAATTCGCAACCATCGTCAAGTTAACAAGTACAAAAACTTTCCTTCACTCACAGGCATTTAAAAGTATGAAGTTATCAAAACGGAAATACTATGTAGTCATGTAGTGGACCATGCCAAAATAAATTTTACTGGTTGCGAATGAAGAAATACATTCGCAGTGGTGCTTTCTTGTCTCACATAGCTTGCTTCATTTATAGAATTTGCATCACTGGAAGTTATGGAGGTGTACAACTGTACAGTACATGTATGTATGCCCCCTATACGTAGTTGACAATAAATTTCGATCGTTAAAGAGAAACTAGGCATATTCAACTTTTAAGTAATAATTGTAACACAACTTTTCATCATCCATGACTTAACTAAGCAATTTGCAGACTTTTGCAGTGCAAATAACACATTCATCGCTTATCAACGGTTATTTACATTCTTTAACTTCACTTCTCATTGATATGCGGCACTGTTTCGTTGATCATCAATAGGCTCTTGTCGATGAGGAATGACGTTGCAGAATGCAATTTGTCTTTCACTGTGAGATCATGTAGTGTATTATGCATTTATCATATATGTTTTTACTGCAAGTTCAAGAGACAATTTTCCACTGTTCCTCTCCATCTTATCCGGCAATTGTTGCTGTGCACATTTTAGTGCATGTACGTCATGTAGGCATATATTGTACCACCACCTCTAATTTGCTGAATATTCAAAAGATGCAACTTTGTTTCCGCTTTCTTTTTACAGCTGGAAAGGAAATTGAAAGAAAGATCTACAAGCCTTGTTTTGCTTTGTTTTAGATTGCCGAGTAGAATTTGGGAGTGGGCGGGTAAACGAAACCTTAAAAAAACCCTGATATACGTCCTGTGACTACTACAAATCTGCGCGTCTGCAGACTGAAGTTTTTGGCAAAAATGAGATTTTCTATGTTTTCTCCAATCAAATGAAAAGTGCAAATCTTAAAGCCATAATTTTTGACATGGAATGTCTTCAGGTCATTTCCTATCAAGTGTATGTGATATTACCATGCTTGGTTCAGAATAAAGTGGGCCAGCATGTTGGTGTTTGTCGACAGGAGGAGGCTTGCCGAATCTCATAAACATGATAAGAAATGACCTGATGACATTCCATGTCAAAAATCATAGCTCTAGACTTAGTACTTTTCAGTTGATAAGAGAAAACATAGAAAATCTCATTTTTGCCAAAAACTAATTTGCGTCTCATTGGATTTACATGGAGAACATTGGATGTCCTAGATTCATCGGAGTGCAGAGATCAAGTTCCCTATATGAACTTCATATCGCTCCTTTTGCTCGTGGTGGACATTTGATCGGCAAGGTTGCTGACGATAGCAAGAAACAAGCGCTAACCATTACAGTCACTGCTGTTCCTCGTGGTCTTTAGGGAATGAATACACTGAGACTTCTTCAGATTCGCTGTCGAAAAGTTGTATAGCAGAATAGAATACACATTTTCCAGTGGAAGGGATTGCCATATGAACTTCTATATGCAGATGACCTTCTCCTTATGGCTGACTCGGAGGAAGATCTTCAAGCAAAATTGTTGTGTTGGGAAAGAAGTTTGTCCGGTAAAGGTTTGAAGATGAATGTCACAAAGACAAAGATCATGGTAAGCGGTGGTAAAGACAGAGTCGAGAAGAAGTACCAGACAGCAAAATGGCCATGTGTAAAATGCTGCAAAGGTGTGGGAACGAACTCAATCCAATGTAACATCTGCAATGGTTGGTTGCATGCGCGATGCTCAAAAGTCAAAGGGAGACTCACTGCGGCTATCAATTACAAGTGTGAGAAGTGCTTATCAGCTCCGAAGGATGATGGTGAAGATATTCCCAAGTGCGCTGACATGCACGGAACCCGACTTGAGAGCGTGGACAGCTTCTGCTATCTTGGTGATGTTATCGACAGTTGCGGTGGTGTTGAGTCAGCAGTGGTTGCCAGAATACGGTGTGGTTGGAGAAAGTTTCGGGAGCTCCAAGCCTTCTTAACATCGAAGTCACCGTCCATGCGAGTCAAAGGCCAGCTGTATGCTGCATGTGTCCGGCAAGCAATGATTTACGGTTGTGAATCGTGGCCCCTGCTCGCAAATCATGAAAGGATGCTGCTGTCTGCGGAGATGCACATGATACGTTGGATGTGCGGAGTGAGAAGATCAGAGAGAAGGTCGAATGAAGAACTGCGACAGGAAATGGGGCTAGAGAACATCTTGGATTCGATCAGAAGACAAAGGTTGCGCTGGTTTGGTCATGTGCGGAGGAAGAGCGAGTTGGAATGAGTCAAAAAAGTTACGGACATGGAAGTATCTGGCAAGCGTGCTGTTGGACGCCAAAGAAAGACCTGGCGCGATGTCATCACCGAAGACCTGAAAAGTGTTGGTGCTCAAGAAGCTGATATACACGATCGCCAGAAGTGGAGGAGCATCATCAAGCGGAAATCGTCTAACCCAGCATCTTCTGGACCACAAGGACGCAAATGAGTGAGTGATTTTCCAGGTATAAATCAGTAATGAAGCATACTCGTAGAATGCTAGCCAAGCCAGTGACAGAAATCAAAATATTATTGTGATTGCAATATGATATCTATGTTTTGTATACTCTCCATGCATCTATGCAAACGCAGCCTCATCTTTACATAGTCACTGATGTTCTCTCAAACATGATTGAAGTTATACATTGCTTTACAGAAATTAATAAATAATAGTAATATTAACAATTTTACAATTGTTATTCATTCAGAAACTTCATCCTAATCTGAATCGACAGAAAGAAACCGCGGTTGCTTGATAATTAGTTTGCTTTTTCCACAGAATTAGATATTTTGTTTATCTGCTTCGGTTTGCTAGAAGTGTGATTAATACGAAATTGACGGCACATCGAGGAACCTATTAAGTGGGCAAAAAGGAATTCCTAATACCTTACAGAGATAGGAAAAAAGTCGTGCGTCGCTTGCGGATTAATGTGAGTTCCTGCAAAGTGCTTCGATTGCCAAAATTCCTTCAGATTCGAAGAATTCAAATCATTTCTCCATAATGTTGGCCCTTCCGATCATTATTGAACAAAGTAGCAGGCGTACGAAAATTAGTTCACTTGATGATTTCACATCCTCTCCTCGGCATTCCTTACTGTATAGTGCATACACTGAATCGAACGTTAGCCAGGCATCGATGTGTGTTTTGGTGTGTGCGAAGTGATATCACAGCACGCACGCATCTCTCACTGGCTCTGGTGTCCTCTGATGACAGCTTATTGTTTTCCATTATGTACAATAAAATCCGGTTATCACTCCCTTTAGTTTTTGCCGATAAGTAAAATTGAATAAATTGAATAAAAACAACGTGTGTTTTCTACTCGGACGTTTCGGGTCCCGACCCTTTATCAACGAGTTTTGGCATCAACTGCAGTTACAAGTGATTTTATATACTTCAGACATCTATGCGGTGTGACCATTTAATACCATTCAGACAGCTCGTATCGACATCACATCGATTCAACACCGGTCTTCTACGCTTAATCCAACGAGCTTCTAACAACGCAATATCAAGCGGTCTCTTCACGCATTCAAGAATATTGACATCAAAATCTTCAATACCATCACACTCACATTCACGAACATGGACGCTCAGCGCACTCCTATCATCCTTATGCCTAATGCTGCGGTTGTGCTCTAAGTATCGAGCTCTAAAGTTCCTACAAGTCTTGCCTATATAATTACCATCACACTTTTTACAAACGAATTCATAGACAACATTGCTCACACTGCAATCAAATTCCATCGGCAAACTGGCACACACATCACAATTTTCGTGCTTGTTCCTCTTTTTCTTTATCTGAAAAATATCTTTTAATTTTTTACTACTATTATTTACTACATTTATATCAAGGTCATATTTTTGAACTAGACTGTTTATTTTTCTATTTAGACTATCACTAACGAAAGGCATCTGTAGATTACAAACTCGCTTTTTATCATGATTGCGCTTTTTTCTTCTATTTTTGCGACTGCAGTACAAATCTTTATCACTGTAGCCATTTCCTTTTAATTTTTTCTTTACTTTGTCTGTTGCTTCTATCTGGTCAGATGCTAAATTACATCTCTCGTTTGCAGTGCTGATTGAACTTATCACAAAATTCGTTTTAATGTGGTTTGGCACCCAGCTATTTTTATTTAAGCAATTATCTGAACTAATTTCTTTAGTATAATGCTTGTAATTTATGACATTATTTTCAATCCAAATGGTTACATCTAAAAAGTTCAATGATTTATTTGGTACTTCTAAAGTGAAATTTATAGATTCGGTCACCGAGTTGAAGGCCTTAATAATTTCATCGAATATTTTTGCTTCGTTCGGAAATGGGCCCATCACGATATCATCGATATATCGTCTATAAAACTGAGGCCTAATGTTATTATTCCGTAAGGCTGTTAGCGCCGTATTCTCTATATAATCCATAAAAATTACAGCGAAAGGAGGAGCGTAATGAGTCCCCATAGGAACTCCACTAACTTGCAAATAGACTTTATTATCAAAAGAAATTTCATAATTGTAAGTTATAAATTTTAGACATTTTTCAAAATTATCAGGGGATAATCCGAGATTATCAATTTGGGACCAATGTTTACGAGCAAAGTTATTGACTACTTCCAGTGCTAGTTGTAGGGGAATACTAGGATAGAGGGAAATGACATCAAGGGAAATAAAGATTTCCGAGTTATTCAGATCACTTAGATTCTTGATACTATTAATTAATTCCTTAGAACTATTTAAATGTGCATTAACAAATTCTAGTAATTGATTAAGAATTCTGCTACATATCCAGTCTATTTTCTCAGTTGGTGTATTCCTCACAGAGGCAATAGGTCTCATATGGTAGGCTCCATTCGATTGGGGCTTGTGGTCTTTAATAAACGTGCTAAATGCTGCAGGTTTGGCTCCCGAGACCAACAGTCGCTCCAAATCACTTTTACACAAAGTATTTTTAAAACAGGACCGAACTATTCTATTAGCTTGTTGTTCAATCTGCAGACATTTCGACATTTTACGAGGCTTGTATACTTTTTCTTCTTTTAGCAATTTACTCGTACTATCTATAAAACTATCTTTATCGGTCACGCATAAACGCTTACTCTTGTCAGTTGGTACAACCACCAAGCTTTCATTATTAAGGAACTTTTTAGTTTCTTTTATTTGATATTGAACATCACGATACGGTTTAGACTTTTTTGTGAATTCTACTTCCTTCTTAACTTCGTTCATAACTTCATATTTAAAAGCGTTTAGCTTATTTTCGGCTTCTCTATCCAGATGTTTAGGAAAGCGCACAGTATTTCGATCAAATGGAATTATTAAGCTCTTATCAGTAGCATTGTCTACGAAACAGTTTTGCCAACGTAATTTATATGTAAGTTTATCTAATTCTAATTCCACATTCTCTAAGAAAGTTTTATTTAGAACAGGCGGAGCACGAAACTCGGGTCCCTTTTCTAAAAGGCGACTGCATACCATAGGTACTTGCTTACTACTATCATTAGTAAACTTCACTCTTTCAGCATCCAAAACAACTCTCGTGCTCTGTATGTTACTGGCCACACTACAAAGATAATCATCCGTATAAGGGTACGGGAAAGCAGGCTGAATGTCACATCTGTAGCCGTTCTTGGGATATTGACTATCGGCCAAGTTCCACCACTTCTTACAGTGCCCTTGAAACTTGAGATCTTCTTGTCCTCGTAGATCCGTTTCGAGTTTCCGTAAAAACTTCTTCATCTTCTCCTTGTCCAGGTTTCTCACCAGCTTCAGGTATTGGTAGCCTCTTCTTCGGCTAAGATCCTCAATCCTTTTTTTCGAGTGATCAATAGTCTCACGTAGAACTTCCAGCATGAGGGTTTTTGACTTCCTCATAATTGAGTTCCTTTTAAACTCCGTCGGGATCCTCACCATGTTCTTGATGAACTTCGGAATCACAGACTCGTGTAGACATAATGTCAAAAAATTTAAGTCGCTGATTCTCCGTACGTATTTCACTTGCAAGTTGACGAAATCCTTTGATGTTGCACACAATTCTTGATTCAGGATTGTGGAAAACAATAAGTAATGGCTGTAAACGGGAGGTTCTTCATTATGTACAATAAAATCCGGTTATCACTCCCTTTAGTTTTTGCCGATAAGTAAAATTGAATAAATTGAATAAAAACAACGTGTGTTTTCTACTCGGACGTTTCGGGTCCCGACCCTTTATCAACGAGTTTTGGCATCAACTGCAGTTACAAGTGATTTTATATACTTCAGACATCTATGCGGTGTGACCATTTAATACCATTCAGACAGCTCGTATCGACATCATCACATCGATTCAACACCGGTCTTCTACGCTTAATCCAACGAGCTTCTAACAACGCAATATCAAGCGGTCTCTTCACGCATTCAAGAATATTGACATCAAAATCTTCAATACCATCACACTCACATTCACGAACATGGACGCTCAGCGCACTCCTATCATCCTTATGCCTAATGCTGCGGTTGTGCTCTAAGTATCGAGCTCTAAAGTTCCTACAAGTCTTGCCTATATAATTACCATCACACTTTTTACAAACGAATTCATAGACAACATTGCTCACACTGCAATCAAATTCCATCGGCAAACTGGCACACACATCACAATTTTCGTGCTTGTTCCTCTTTTTCTTTATCTGAAAAATATCTTTTAATTTTTTACTACTATTATTTACTACATTTATATCAAGGTCATATTTTTGAACTAGACTGTTTATTTTTCTATTTAGACTATCACTAACGAAAGGCATCTGTAGATTACAAACTCGCTTTTTATCATGATTGCGCTTTTTTCTTCTATTTTTGCGACTGCAGTACAAATCTTTATCACTGTAGCCATTTCCTTTTAATTTTTTCTTTACTTTGTCTGTTGCTTCTATCTGGTCAGATGCTAAATTACATCTCTCGTTTGCAGTGCTGATTGAATTTATCACAAAATTCGTTTTAATGTGGTTTGGCACCCAGCTATTTTTATTTAAGCAATTATCTGAACTAATTTCTTTAGTATAATGCTTGTAATTTATGACATTATTTTCAATCCAAATGGTTACATCTAAAAAGTTCAATGATTTATTTGGTACTTCTAAAGTGAAATTTATAGATTCGGTCACCGAGTTGAAGGCCTTAATAATTTCATCGAATATTTTTGCTTCGTTCGGAAATGGGCCCATCACGATATCATCGATATATCGTCTATAAAACTGAGGCCTAATGTTATTATTCCGTAAGGCTGTTAGCGCCGTATTCTCTATATAATCCATAAAAATTACAGCGAAAGGAGGAGCGTAATGAGTCCCCATAGGAACTCCACTAACTTGCAAATAGACTTTATTATCAAAAGAAATTTCATAATTGTAAGTTATAAATTTTAGACATTTTTCAAAATTATCAGGGGATAATCCGAGATTATCAATTTGGGACCAATGTTTACGAGCAAAGTTATTGACTACTTCCAGTGCTAGTTGTAGGGGAATACTAGGATAGAGGGAAATGACATCAAGGGAAATAGAGATTTCCGAGTTATTCAGATCACTTAGATTCTTGATACTATTAATTAATTCCTTAGAACTATTTAAATGTGCATTAACAAATTCTAGTAATTGATTAAGAATTCTGCTACATATCCAGTCTATTTTCTCAGTTGGTGTATTCCTCACAGAGGCAATAGGTCTCATAGGGTAGGCTCCATTCGAATGGGGCTTGTGGTCTTTAATAAACGTGCTAAATGCTGCAGGTTTGGCTCCCGAGACCAACAGTCGCTCCAAATCACTTTTACACAAAGTATTTTTAAAACAGGACCGAACTATTCTATTAGCTTGTTGTTCAATCTGCAGACATTTCGACATTTTACGAGGCTTGTATACTTTTTCTTCTTTTAGCAATTTACTCGTACTATCTATAAAACTATCTTTATCGGTCACGCATAAACGCTTACTCTTGTCAGTTGGTACAACCACCAAGCTTTCATTATTAAGGAACTTTTTAGTTTCTTTTATTTGATATTGAACATCACGATACGGTTTAGACTTTTTTGTGAATTCTACTTCCTTCTTAACTTCGTTCATAACTTCATATTTAAAAGCGTTTAGCTTATTTTCGGCTTCTCTATCCAGATGTTTAGGAAAGCGCACAGTATTTCGATCAAATGGAATTATTAAGCTCTTATCAGTAGCATTGTCTACGAAACAGTTTTGCCAACGTAATTTAAGTTTATCTAATTCTAATTCCACATTCTCTAAGAAAGTTTTATTTAGAACAGGCGGATCACGAAACTCGGGTCCCTTTTCTAAAAGGCGACTGCATACCATAGGTACTTGCTTACTACTATCATTAGTAAACTTCACTCTTTCAACATCCAAAACAACTCTCGTGCTCTGTATGTTACTGGCCACACTACAAAGATAATCATCCGTATAAGCAGGCTGAATGTCACATCTGTAGCCGTTCTTGGGATATTGACTATCGGCCAAGTTCCACCACTTCTTACAGTGCCCTTGAAACTTGAGATCTTCTTGTCCTCGTAGATCCGTTTCGAGTTTCCGTAAAAACTTCTTCATCTTCTCCTTGTCCAGGTTTCTCACCAGCTTCAGGTATTGGTAGCCTCTTCTTCGGCTAAGATCCTCAATCCTTTTTTCGAGTGATCAATAGTCTCACGTAGAACTTCCAGCATGAGGGTTTTTGACTTCCTCATAATTGAGTTCCTTTTAAACTCCGTCGGGATCCTCACCATGTTCTTGATGAACTTCGGAATCACAGACTCGTGTAGACATAATGTCAAAAAATTTAAGTCGCTGATTCTCCGTACGTATTTCACTTGCAAGTTGACGAAATCCTTTGATGTTGCACACAATTCTTGATTCAGGATTGTGGAAAACAATAAGTAATGGCTGTAAACGGGAGGTTCTTCATTATGTACAATAAAATCCGGTTATCACTCCCTTTAGTTTTTGCCGATAAGTAAAATTGAATAAATTGAATAAAAACAACGTGTGTTTTCTACTCGGACGTTTCGGGTCCCGACCCTTTATCAACGAGTTTTGGCATCAACTGCAGTTACAAGTGATTTTATATACTTCAGACATCTATGCGGTGTGACCATTTAATACCATTCAGACAGCTCGTATCGACATCACATCGATTCAACACCGGTCTTCTACGCTTAATCCAACGAGCTTCTAACAACGCAATATCAAGCGGTCTCTTCACGCATTCAAGAATATTGACATCAAAATCTTCAATACCATCACACTCACATTCACGAACATGGACGCTCAGCGCACTCCTATCATCCTTATGCCTAATGCTGCGGTTGTGCTCTAAGTATCGAGCTCTAAAGTTCCTACAAGTCTTGCCTATATAATTACCATCACACTTTTTACAAACGAATTCATAGACAACATTGCTCACACTGCAATCAAATTCCATCGGCAAACTGGCACACACATCACAATTTTCGTGCTTGTTCCTCTTTTTCTTTATCTGAAAAATATCTTTTAATTTTTTACTACTATTATTTACTACATTTATATCAAGGTCATATTTTTGAACTAGACTGTTTATTTTTCTATTTAGACTATCACTAACGAAAGGCATCTGTAGATTACAAACTCGCTTTTTATCATGATTGCGCTTTTTTCTTCTATTTTTGCGACTGCAGTACAAATCTATATCACTGTAGCCATTTCCTTTTAATTTTTTCTTTACTTTGTCTGTTGCTTCTATCTGGTCAGATGCTAAATTACATCTCTCGTTTGCAGTGCTGATTGAATTTATCACAAAATTCGTTTTAATGTGGTTTGGCACCCAGCTATTTTTATTTAAGCAATTATCTGAACTAATTTCTTTAGTATAATGCTTGTAATTTATGACATTATTTTCAATCCAAATGGTTACATCTAAAAAGTTCAATGATTTATTTGGTACTTCTAAAGTGAAATTTATAGATTCGGTCACCGAGTTGAAGGCCTTAATAATTTCATCGAATATTTTTGCTTCGTTCGGAAATGGGCCCATCACGATATCATCGATATATCGTCTATAAAACTGAGGCCTAATGTTATTATTCCGTAAGGCTGTTAGCGCCGTATTCTCTATATAATCCATAAAAATTACAGCGAAAGGAGGAGCGTAATGAGTCCCCATAGGAACTCCACTAACTTGCAAATAGACTTTATTATCAAAAGAAATTTCATAATTGTAAGTTATAAATTTTAGACATTTTTCAAAATTATCAGGGGATAATCCGAGATTATCAATTTGGGACCAATGTTTACGAGCAAAGTTATTGACTACTTCCAGTGCTAGTTGTAGGGGAATACTAGGATAGAGGGAAATGACATCAAGGGAAATAAAGATTTCCGAGTTATTCAGATCACTTAGATTCTTGATACTATTAATTAATTCCTTAGAACTATTTAAATGTGCATTAACAAATTCTAGTAATTGATTAAGAATTCTGCTACATATCCAGTCTATTTTCTCAGTTGGTGTATTCCTCACAGAGGCAATAGGTCTCATAGGGTAGGCTCCATTCGATTGGGGCTTGTGGTCTTTAATAAACGTGCTAAATGCTGCAGGTTTGGCTCCCGAGACCAACAGTCGCTCCAAATCACTTTTACACAAAGTATTTTTAAAACAGGACCGAACTATTCTATTAGCTTGTTGTTCAATCTGCAGACATTTCGACATTTTACGAGGCTTGTATACTTTTTCTTCTTTTAGCAATTTACTCGTACTATCTATAAAACTATCTTTATCGGTCACGCATAAACGCTTACTCTTGTCAGTTGGTACAACCACCAAGCTTTCATTATTAAGGAACTTTTTAGTTTCTTTTATTTGATATTGAACATCACGATACGGTTTAGACTTTTTTGTGAATTCTACTTCCTTCTTAACTTCGTTCATAACTTCATATTTAAAAGCGTTTAGCTTATTTTCGGCTTCTCTATCCAGATGTTTAGGAAAGCGCACAGTATTTCGATCAAATGGAATTATTAAGCTCTTATCAGTAGCATTGTCTACGAAACAGTTTTGCCAACGTAATTTAAGTTTATCTAATTCTAATTCCACATTCTCTAAGAAAAGGTCTCTACTAATGATAGTAGTAAGCAAGTACCTATGGTATGCAGTCGCCTTTTAGAAAAGGGACCCGAGTTTCGTGCTCCTCCTGTTCTAAATAAAACTTTCTTAGAGAATGTAGAATTATTAAAGACGTTTATTAAAGACCACAAGCCCCAATCGAATGGAGCCTACCCTATGAGACCTATTGCCTCTGTGAGGAATACACCAACTGAGAAAATAGACTGGATATGTAGCAGAATTCTTAATCAATTACTAGAATTTGTTAATGCACATTTAAATAGTTCTAAGGAATTAATTAATAGTATCAAGAATCTAAGTGATCTGAATAACTCGGAAATCTTTATTTCCCTTGATGTCATTTCCCTCTATCCTAGTATTCCCCTACAACTAGCACTGGAAGTAGTCAATAACTTTGCTCGTAAACATTGGTCCCAAATTGATAATCTCGGATTATCCCCTGATAATTTTGAAAAATGTCTAAAATTTATAACTTACAATTATGAAATTTCTTTTGATAATAAAGTCTATTTGCAAGTTAGTGGAGTTCCTATGGGGACTCATTACGCTCCTCCTTTCGCTGTAATTTTTATGGATTATATAGAGAATACGGCGCTAACAGCCTTACGGAATAATAACATTAGGCCTCAGTTTTATAGACGATATATCGATGATATCGTGATGGGCCCATTTCCGAACGAAGCAAAAATATTCGATGAAATTATTAAGGCCTTCAACTCGGTGACCGAATCTATAAATTTCACTTTAGAAGTACCAAATAAATCATTGAACTTTTTAGATGTAACCATTTGGATTGAAAATAATGTCATAAATTACAAGCATTATACTAAAGAAATTAGTTCAGATAATTGCTTAAATAAAAATAGCTGGGTGCCAAACCACATTAAAACGAATTTTGTGATAAATTCAATCAGCACTGCAAACGAGAGATGTAATTTAGCATCTGACCAGATAGAAGCAACAGACAAAGTAAAGAAAAAATTAAAAGGAAATGGCTACAGTGATAAAGACTTGAACTGCAGTCGCAAAAATAGAAGAAAAAAGCGCAATCATGATAAAAAGCGAGTTTGTAATCTACAGATGCCTTTCGTTAGTGATAGTCTAAATAGAAAAATAAACAGTCTAGTTCAAAAATATGACCTTGATATAAATGTAGTAAATAATAGTAGTAAAAAATTAAAAGATATTTTTCAGATAAAGAAAAAGAGGAACAAGCACGAAAATTGTGATGTGTGTGCCAGTTTGCCGATGGAATTTGATTGCAGTGTGAGCAATGTTGTCTATGAATTCGTTTGTAAAAAGTGTGATGGTAATTATATAGGCAAGACTTGTAGGAAACTTTAGAGCTCGATACTTAGAGCACAACCGCAGCATTAGGCATAAGGATGATAGGAGTGCGCTGAGCGTCCATGTTCGTGAATGTGAGTGTGATGGTATTGAAGATTTTGATGTCAATATTCTTGAATGCGTGAAGAGACCGCTTGATATTGCGTTGTTAGAAGCTCGTTGGATTAAGCGTAGAAGACCGGTGTTGAATCGATGTGATGTCGATACGAGCTGTCTGAATGGTATTAAATGGTCACACCGCATAGATGTCTGAAGTATATAAAATCACTTGTAACTGCAGTTGATGCCAAAACTCGTTGATAAAGGGTCGGGACCCGAAACGTCCGAGTAGAAAACACACGTTGTTTTTATTCAATTTATTCAATTTTACTTATCGGCAAAAACTAAAGGGAGTGATAACCGGATTTTATTGTACATAATGAAGAACCTCCCGTTTACAGCCATTACTTATTGTTTTCCATTTCCAATAGCAAGCGATACACGAATTATCCATTCGAGAAGGAGCAAAACTAAAAAATAGACTAAGTAACAATGGCTATAGTAAAAATGATATGCACCCCAAAGATAGAAATAGCAAGTCAAGAAATATAAAAGAAAACAAAGTGAATTTAACACTTGATTTCCTTGGAGACAGTTTTTTGAGAAAAATCAATAAAATAAAAAATAAGTATGATATTCCAGTAGGGGAGGTGGGCCGAAAATGGGCAGCGGACGAAAATGGGTAATCTGATGTTCAGCGATCTACAGCGGCGGAACAATAGCAGGTGTAAACTTCCTATTCAGCATGAGGGAAGCTATGGTCGTTGCCTCTAAGCGTGTGACGGCGCAGCTCATTTGAGGGAGAAACACACTCACACACGCGCGCGCTCTGACGAGCTGACAATGAAATTCTGAGAATCTGATCACCTGATGTAAGGCCAGCCAAATCGTGATCTATTTTTGCTAAGCGTGTCACTGCCAATATCTTGACTGTTGAGAGCTGTGAAGACTGTCCCCACATCGTAAGTTAATGCAGATTCCAAATCTAATCGCAGTTTACTCCTAGGATTAGTATTTTTTAGATAAATCGATTCCAAATAGAGTGCCCATTCTGCCTAGTGCTCAAAATATGGTCAGGGCTAAATGGGCGCAGTGATTTTGTAAAAGACAAGCAATGAATAGTCTTGTTTTTGTTTCAGGGAAATGCCATCTAAGTACAAGAGAACTACCGATCGGCAGAGATGGAGTCAAGATACGATGCAAGAAGCTATGAGGAAGGTCAAGGATGGTGAGAAAGTGTTTACTGTTGCCAAGGCCTATGAGATTCCGAGAGAGACTTTGCGTCGTTATGTGATCAAATGTAGTTTGGAGCAGCAAGCATTTTGCAAAATATGCCAAACGCACCCCCGGTGGCTATGCGTGTTTAATTGTGGATGGCCATGGCAGCCATGCTGACTCTCTAGCAGCTTTGAACACTTGTGTTGAGGAAAAGATTGACATGATTTGTCTGCCCCCGCACACCAGTCACGTCCTCCAACCTCTTGATATCGCAGTGTTCGGACCGATGAAAAATGCTTGGTCTCGATGCCTGCAAGAGGAAATTCAGGAGGGCAAATTATTGACACGGTATGATGTTGGCCGCATATTCTCAAAGATGTGGGCTGTGTCATCGAAGCCTGCCAATGCTGTTAGTGGTTTCAGAGCAGCTGGCATTATGCCTTTCTATCGCCATGCTGTGAAATCAGAGGCTTTCGCTCCATCCTCTGTGAGTGAGAGACCCTTACCTTCTGCTGAACTTCCAGCTCTTGTGATTTCTCCCAACCCTGTTCCAGTTGTGAGCCAGCCTGTGCATGTAGATAGGCCTGCAACTCCACCGGCTGAGATTGAGGTGGAGAATTCTCCTGCTGGACCCTGTTCGCCATCAGATAGGCCTAGTACATCTTTTGAAACTCTGCGACCCATTCCTGTTGTGAGTAGACCACCTGTGAAGCGTCGAAAGGTCTCAGCATCTCGCTTACTTACAAGTATTGAGAACATCAGAGATCAAGCTGAGAAGGAGGAACAAAGAGACAAAAAGAAGGACAAAGAGACAAAGAGAAGGAACAAAAACACAAGCACTAAATCTGGTAAGCAGAAAGCGACCACCTCCACTACCTTGATGATTCCTTTGTCACAGCAGGCAAAGGACGATCAGTTGACGATTTGTGTTGTGTGCCTGGGCATTTATGGGGACAGTCAGGACATGGAGGATTGGCTTATGTGCAGCACGTGCAAGAAATGGGCACATGAATCATGCGGTACTTCCAAGAGAATGCATTTTACTTGTGATGTCTGCCAGTTTAAAGAATTTTGAAACTGATTGAACTATTGAACTGATTGATGTGTTGTTTGCAAAATACAGATTCTACGGTTTTAGTCCAACTAAATATATTGTTTTCACTAACAAAGCATGTACATTCTATGATATACAGGTACACTATGAATGTTATACTCATCTAAAATAACAACTGCCCATTTTGAACAGACGGTGTGCTCATTTAGCCCGATGGTATGGAGTAAAATGGGTTCTTCGTCACTTTTTACAAATTCACCTCTTGTATTTTTTATAAGAACTACTGAAGCTCTATATTTTTAGGAGGTGTAAGTGATACGTGTGGCTTGCCTCTCGAAGTGTTTTAAATAGATCCTGGTTTATTTTGCTGACTCTGTATTTGAAAAACCCTTAAGGTGCCCATATTCGTCCCGTCTCCATATCGAACAAAAGTTTCTGAATCATTATAACCAGACTTCGTGGAGGCGACGCCGCATTTGTGCGGATTCTACGCAGAGTTGGGGCTGTCTGAGGGGTGGCACAAGCTGGCACACTCCCAATAAGTGTATTGGGTGGGTTGATTCGAGTGGCACACGCGATTTTCACAAGTGGTACGGATGGGCTGTGGGCGTGGCTGCAGAGGAAAATCCGCATTTGTGCGGATTCTACGCAGAGTTGTGGCTGTCTGAGGGAAGGCGCAAGCTGGCACACTCCCAATAAGTGCATTGGGTGGGTTGATTCGAGTGGCACACGCGATTTTCACAAGTGGTACGGATGGGCTGTGGGCGTGGCTGCAGAGGAAAATCCGCATTTGTGCGGATTCTACGCATAGTTGGGGCTGTCTGAGGGGTGGCACAAGCTGGCACACTCCCAATAAGTGTATTGGGTGGGTTGATTCGAGTGGCGCACGCGATTTTCACAAGTGGTACGGCTAACTTCACATCCGTGCCACTTTGAGGTGATTTTGTCAATTTTCTCAGTAACTATTGTGAATTTTGGCAAAGTAGTGGGTGGCACATGCTTTAGACGTGTTTTTTAGACGTCGATGTGGTTGAAAATTCATAAAGATGCGATTTAAGAATTTTTCTGTAAATTGGTACGTCTAACTTCACATCCGTACCACCTCGAAGTTTTGATGGACGATTTCTCGCAAACTGCTGCATTATTTTGAAAAATTACTGGTGGCACAAGCTGGCACACTCTAAAATTATGTGTAAATGCTGTTTTCGAGAGTGGCACACGTGATTTTCGATGTGGTACGGATATTGGTACGGCAAACTTCACACACGTCAGAAATGCATGTATCAGTTCTTTCTAATTAACTACATTTAATCAAGGGAATTTCGAGGGAATCAAAATTGATGCTATGAACATTCCAGGTTTTATTTTTGTTGTCCATTAGTGTTAAAGTAGTGTCTAATTCACTCATTGATGTTATTAAAGCAAATTTAGGACTGGATTGATGATTGCGACATTGTCGACATGTCCGCTAAGTGGGTCTGATAGACAGAGGATCATTTATTGACATGTCTGCGCTGTGTGAAACAATATGAAGATGTATTTGCGAATGTTTTGATGATCTTCAAAGGAAGTTGATAAGAGAGTCGCACGCATGTTCAATAAACAATGATCTGTGCGGCTGTGGTTATCTGTGATGAATGTCCTAGCGTCCTGAAACTGTCACAGTCGGAATACTGACGCTGACAATAGCGGAGATGACTTTGCATTACACATTGCGAGCTTGGTCAACTTTCAAAGTTTGTAAATTCTCAGTTTTCAAGTAGGTGTGCAGCAGTATGTGTAGCTGCTCTCAGGCTGCACCGCATAATGAATTGCTTCACATGCTTTAAAAACGCCGCGATCACCTCTGTTCTACTTGTTTCCGTGAAGCAGGCAAAGAATATCTATTGTCTAGGCCACTGCACCTCTTACATGCCAACCTTTTCATTTTCTGACATCCATTCATTAAGAGAGAATGTGCTGGAATGTCATAGGCCTAACCAGGGACGCCGGCAAGGGTGTTGCACGTGTTGCAGATGCAAATGTTGCCCTAAACCAGGTGCTGCAAGTGTTGCAGTGTGCCCTCTTCATGAATTACCAAAAAATATTCTTTAATAAACTTGCAGTTGAAGAGTGTTGTGGTCTGCAGTTTGCCGTCCAGAAGCCATGGTTTTATTACCGTGTACATAAATTTGCTTTTACGTGTGTAAACTGGCAGCACCCTGGACTTTTGAAATGAGCTTTAAACTAGCTCTTAAATACACATCCAGCAATGGAGTGATTTAACTCAAATTATATTCAATCTTGCTTTCCATGGTGATGTTTGACAGAGAAAATATTTTATATGAAAGATTGCGTATATTGTAAAAGGTGGTCAACAGTTAATCACAAAGAGAATCAGTGACAACTTGATCATTATAACATGGCTTTATATAGTACATGCATGGAGTCGAGTGGATAGTCAACATACTGTCACGTTTTGGACTAGTGGGATTATACAAGTTTTTAGTCACGTTGCAATGCCATGTGATTTCGGTCTCACGCGGACCATGCTTGTTACGCATTTGATGTATGCTATCATTATGAAATGAATCCTCCAAACTACTTTCCGGTCACACGTGTATTAGGAAATTATAAAGATAGCTATACGATACTTTTAGTGTGAATTGAAAGTAAAATTATCAGCAAGCAAAATCATTTGATGTAGGTAGCGAAAAAATGATCTCGTCTTGTTGAACAACCTAAGGCGAGCGCACAGAAACACTGCTAGTCTATCAAATCTCTAACAGCATCACTCACCCATTGAAATTTGCTTGTCACTATCAACTCACTATCTAACGCTCTGCCTTTTACAATGACGCTGACGTGATGTTGCAGATTAGTATTTACGAATGGTTTCAGAATTTGTGTGACAAGACACATTATTGCAAGCTGCTGCAAAATTACAAATTACAAAATCTACATGATTTTACATGTAGCCTACCGGTACACTCTTGTGCTCATGTTCTTCAAAACTAAATTGCATTTTTCCAAATATTTCAAATTTTGCCATGATCCAAAGTGTGATGACAGCGCGGAGCTTTGTAGCATGCTTTGTATTGAACATATTTTATAGAAGTTCCTTGATCTCTTTCAAGTATAATATTCATTGACATTAGAATTTTAGCACCTACATTAGAATTTTTTGTTCTGAGCAGGAGCGATTTTAAGTGAAAATAGCCAAACTTTTCAATTTTTTATCGTCAAAATGTAATCTAATTTGTCATCGATTTTCTTCTGGCCAAATAGCATGTGCTGATGATCAGAAATGCCTACGCTTGTGTTCTATGGGAGCCGTCTCATATCATGATGTGCTGAGATTTGAATTGTTTTGAACATTTTTACATGTTGCTTCTCTTGATCCACAGCAATTCATTCAATACCTGTAATTGTTTGAGTTGCAATTGTTTAAGAACAAGTTTTATGGTTTAAATTGTAAAGACGCTTCTTGATGCAGCGAGCCTTCTTGCATACATACTGGAAAAGCATTGAAAAGAAGTTCTCTTTCTGCACTATCCACTGGATAATTGCATGTCATTTCCAAGAAAAAAGAAAAGGCGTCCCTTAAAATAAGATCTATTTAAATAGAATTGGACTTTTTATTTGTATTAATGCAGTAAATTTACAGAATTTAACTTGTTATTGATATCCAAGGCCTCAGCTAGAATTGACAGCAACGTGATTTTTACTCATTTGATTTACGTATGCTTGTCCTCATGCACACCGGTAATAGTTTTATCAATCTAAAGCTAACAGGTCTTTGGGTGGGCCTACAAAGCATAATTAGGACATGAAACATTGGGGTATGGGGTGTAAGGATGGGTTAGAATATCCCAAAAGTGTCCTCCTTTAGATCAATGCAACACCTGCCCTAAAGTCGTACCGGCGTCCTTGGACCTAACTCTAGAAGCAAATCTACGTCAGTTGACATAAGCAGATGACGCACGAAAAGCTCACATTATTTCACGAGAATTTCGACGCCATTTCATTTGAAAAACATTTGAAAATTTTGACTTTTTGTGGTAGGCCCTATAATTTGTACGCTTACTGCCACAGTGAGGCAGCTACACACCAATAGAATTGGTCTAAAACTCCTGATTTCATCATTAGGTGAGAACGGTGCAGAGCGGAACACATCTATATTTTGTTGAACGTATCACGCAGTTGACTCAAGTTTCTACTAGAACAATAATTACAATCTGATGAGGACGGTACAACTTCATCAACAAACTCAAATTACATTGCTCTTATTATATGACGTCATCGCTGTATTATGTTCCCATTGTTCACTCAGTACCAGGGGAGTTGAGCGAGTGATGTGCACGTCCTGGGTAGTTGGAGCTATGCGGAAGATTTGGCCTCGGACTAAGAAGGTTAATGAGTTGAAATGGATTTTAAAGCGGTGTGTCAGGTGGCATTATGATTCCAAGGGCATCTGTCGTCAAAAGATGAAATTAACATAAAATTGATTCGAAGAACATTGATTCCGGATCCTTTGACTCTAGACTTTCGTACACTGTCAGTTTCGATTATAATTTTGCTATTATTTATTTATTTTTAATTCATTTAACTTTCATTATGTCATTTTCCTTTATTCTAATTTTCCGCAATTAGCTCATTGTCAGCGTAGTTACTTATATATTTTCAATTTCATTATTTATTATGTTATTTTCCGTCAGTCTGAACAGTTTCCGCTATTTTTATTTAATTTTCATTGTATATTTTGTTTTCTGTTTTATTTGTATTAACACTCAAAGTTGGTGTCATTGAGTCTGTACATAATAGATGTTCAGGGCCTCACTCGAACAGGTCTCAGCGTTCAGGAATTAGGGGCCGAAATGCGAATCCTGGTCGAGTTCGTGTTGATGAATTCATTACTAACAAGCTGAATCATTTTAAGTGTCACATTTTTCTTCATTCTTAGACACGTTTTGCTGAACTTTTGAATGATTTTTAACACCTGTAGAGAACGAACCATGCGTCCTTGTCAGGATCTCATAACTTTATCTTCATCTCAATCTCAAACACTTCTATCTTCTTAAACAATCACAGCAGGGAGACTTAGTCGGCAGATGACAGGTGTCAATTTTCAAATGACCAATCAACCGTCATCGTTAGAACAAAGTTGACCAAATTGATAAAGTATTACCCACACATTGTAGCAATTATAGCAGTAGCATTCGTAGTCGAGGAACGTTCAAGTGAGCAATTTTTCATAATTCCTATAAGTGATTCCAATTAAGTTAAGTCCGTTCTATATCGCATGCATTAGTCCCTTACCTATTGAAGCCTTATAAGACTGCGGATAGAATTTTACATTAATAGAGTTACATGTAGATTACTTTGCGCCTAATTAATTGACATGATAGAATTCATGGATAATAAATTTTGATTTAATTACTGGCACTTATCATTTTCAGTTTAGTAGGCATATATTGCTTTTACCTTACAGATTGATTGTACTAAACTTTATTATACCACCCAATTTGATGGAGGAATTGTGGCTGTGAATGGTTCAGCAGCCAATTTATACGAATTATCAGGTCATTCTAAGCTTATGTCAATCGTGTTTGCTTTTCAGTGCCAATCTATATACTAAATTGCAAGAGACAGCTCATCATATCGTTGAGTTCCCGCTATTTGGAAATAAAGCATTTCTTTGTAACTTTCAACCAAAAAAAATAAAGTTGCATTTCTGATGTAGTATATCCGGTATTTATAAAATCTACATCTGTGCAATTAGTATACAATTTCCCACAATAGCGGCAATCGATTTGCCAATATCTTACAATTTTTCCAATTGATCCTTGGTTCTCCTCAGCCACTGATGTATTTAGTGTAACACAAATTCATACCAAAATAGTACAGCCGAAGGTTGTCAGATGCCATCCAACGTTTCTTTATTGTATGGATGCTATCTCGAATCACTAGACACCTTGGAATTCATGCAGTGGAGAAAACTAATAGCTAGTCTAATATTTAAGCGATTTAATGCACACATCCGAAGTAGGAAAAAGGGCCGGGTTAAAAGCCGAGATAATTTATCTAATATTAGACAAGCCCATGGTGAAAATTAGCCAAGTATTTGACTGGGTTTTATCTACCTGACATCCACCAAATTTATCAGATTATTAATCAGGTGCTTCCGATCATTTCTATCAAAATGTTGTCAAATTAGTCACAATGTGAGTCAAATATTTATGAAATTAATACTGGTGCCTCTCATTTCTATCAAAGCTATCAAAATAGTGATTATACTTATTTAACAGTCATCCAAGCCATCAAATGAATTCCGCACTTCTCATCAACCCTACAACTTCGAGTTCTCATTATAAAACTACTAATTGCAATTCAAAGTAGTTTAATTCGTTTACCATTTCATATTCAACATTTGAATAAAATACAAAATACATTGTTGTTCAACGTCATGGCTAGCCTACTGCGACGAAATGTTTCAAGGATTAGCAGCTTCTATCTACCAAATTTATCAAATTAGCAGAATTTTCCTTTAACTAATAATTGTTGGTGACATTGTGTTTCATAACGACAAACATCAAACATTCATCATGTTCGTGCACACACATTGTGAGATCTGTGTGGTGTGGAGAGCTACCCTCCACTGTTTCACTGTCGGAAGATTCAGCTTTGCGTACAGAAATTGAGAACATCGAAGTTGGTTGATGGGTTGCAGTTGTCTTCATCAGCAAACAGTAGGGTTATCTTTGAGTAGGCCTATCCGAGGAAAGTATTATCCAATACCGATAAATTTATTGAAAATGAACTTCATGAAAGTTTCTATCCGGTGAGTTTGCAGCTATGAGACGTAAGCTGTAAAATCTGAAATAAATAAATCAAAAAAGTTCTTTTGGATTTCATTGGCCTGAGATAAATGATGTGCTGCTGCAATTCTGTGTAAATGTACAGCCCCAGATCTACAGGATTCCTCAAGAGAAGACCATATACGCGTTTGCATGCTCAGGAAGACATTGTGCTGATAGACAATGTGTGTACAGAAAAAGTTAAGAGATTATAGTAAAGATAGTTTTCAGAAAGGGAAGGAGCAATTCTGATAGTTTACGTAAATTTCCAACTGATAGTTCCACAATTCTTCAAATATCTCACTAAAGAAGGCAGTTATTTGAACCCGTATGCCTAGGAAATCGTAATCTGGTATATTTTCCAAACTACCAAACTGGAAAATTTATAATTTGTTAAAACAATTCACAGGAATTTCTGATTGCGAAAGTGATTGTTCCATGATTATAATCAAGATGTCAATTATATCGGTCTCATCAAAATTACATATCTGTTTCTACCATTATATTCTAACTTTGTGATATTAGTATGAAGCTAACAAGTGAATTTGTCATAGGTTGGTTTAAATTGTTAAAAATGATCGACCAAAACAAGTGGAACATCAAAAATGCAATTCCACGATGCTAAGAATTGTTCAATATGCACTGGGACTAGTCCTTATTTCACCCTGCTGACCGACAAATCGCGTTCACTCACGTTAGTTGGATGGTATTTCATCTCATCCGTATTTCCATAATATTCCTATTCTTCGCACGCAAAGACTTATAGAGGTGCACGATATCCTAAATATCACGTTCATGTCTCAGTGCGTATTAAGTTCATTCATGGATATGTCGCCCCAGTCGAGATAAGTGCACCAAATCTTCATTTAGATGGGCAAGAAGGGAGAACCACATCCTACACCTTTCCTCTCGTTGTCAGGAGAAATGTCAATGTGGCCTTGACAATGACATACAAAAGGATGAAAACACACACTAAGTTGATTATTGTCATGTATTAATAAGCAATATATAAAACCGTTAAGTCTGAAGGACAAAATATCTTCAAATCCGCTTTCGACTCGTCTTCTTTGATCTATCAACTTTTTCAGGAGTTGGTCCTTTCGACCGTAGATGGCGCTCGTATAATCTGCAATGCAAGTTAATTAATAGTTTTAATCATTGTGCTGTTTGAGGATGCACTAAGATATAGACAGTTTCGCATGTATAAACAGAAGGTGAAAATGAAGGAAAACAATACTTGTAGCTGGCAAAATGTAAAATGTTCCAGTAAACATCATTTCTTTCTTTTATGCTGAGAAAGCAAGCCAAGACTGCTGAGAATAACTAAGCAACGTTTTGCTCCAATCAGGACTTCTGAAGAGATACCATGTTAAGTGCCAAGAAGACAAACTGGCGAAAAATAATTTATTGCGTAATGCGCTATTCAGAGCAATATAAATTCTGAGCGGTATAATTCTCTGCGTTATTCAGAGCGGGAACATCATAATTCATGAAAAACAGCAACAGATTCGCTCTTCCTACCGATCATTAATTGCCTTCAATTCAAATTAGAGTGCGATTCCGAACCAATGCAAGTGTTCCTGCGCTACACGCAACATTCAAAGAATGTCAGAAAGGAAAAAACACATAAAATGAATGATATTCAAAACCGTGGAATCAAAAAGTGGCTAAAAACATTTACCATTAATGAATAGTAATTGGACATCTACTACTGTTATATTTCATTGAGTAACTAAGAGGTGAAGGTTGAAAAATAGGAGTTATAGAAAAATCACAAAACCGAAATGTGCGTTCCAGGAATTTCAGTAATTAGATGAGGCAAGAATCCATCATCTCCGGCTTTTCCCCGGACACATTTCTTCTTTCAAGTCCTACGATAACATCATCGTTTTGATCAGGAGAAATTTCAATTCTGCACAGCATAAATTCCCGGAGAAAATATACAGTCAAGCCCCCAACAGTGCAGTTTGATCAATTGACTGTTAATTTCATAAGGATTTGGTAGACTGTGCTTCTCAGAAATTCCGTCAAATAATTGTGAAAAGTTCAATTCACTTGTCTTGTAGATATGTTGCTGACGATATTATATAACTCCAATACCAAAAGAGTTCTTACGTCCCGTGTACGTAGAAACCACCAGTTTCGCAAGATATGATCAATTCGTATCAGTACGTGAAAACCAGAAAAAAGCGCAAGAATGTAGAGAGCTGAATTTAAAGACTGATAACGTAAACGGGGAATTCTTACGAGAACCGTCAACACGCCTACTCGGGAACACAAAATGAGCAATCTTTACTCTCTACAAGTCGCGACTTTGGCACCTGATCGAAACTTACCCCTCATCACTAACTCCAGTAAAACAATACAACTAGCAGAATCAAACATTTCACTAAAAGAGTTATACCATAGAGATACTTATAAGCATGTGCTGACTTTTTGTCTATGTTAATTCATCAGCAATAATCAGCAAATGATGCTTAGAATGTAAATAGAGTATCTAGATATTGAACTGTCTCCTTAGCGAATAATGAACAAAATTTATTGTGAATTGTGCACATCTATCTCCGATTTACTTCATTACTGCATGTTGACCGAGTGATGATGTCGATAGATGTAAACTAGGCCTGCTGATGATTACTGATATTGAATGAAATAGAGGCCATTCAGATCTTGGCCCCATTTTTTAACATAGAATGCAACTATTATAGCAGGTTGTTTTGAAACTTCGAGCAAGTTGAACCATTGTATAGCGAAACTCAGCGTCGTCGGATGATAGAGGATTTTTGTGTTTAAATGACTCATGTCAAGGACATCTTTCTATGCTGGCACTCTGCAATCTTCATTAATCTTACATTATTATTGTGGAGAATTTAATGCCAAGTTTACGTGCACTCCCTGCGAATCATTGCTAATGCTATGAACTGCTTTACATGGTAGCCCTAACCCCTGCATATTTAAGAAACTCAAGGAATTAGAAATAAGATATAAATATCTCATCGACAAACTGTGTTGCAAAGGTTACACAATTACACGCATGAATGACGTGCAAATTGAAATACGAGGCCATAAACCTAAATGTCATTGATCACATAACGGGAGAGAAAAATGCTCTCACATATGCAGCAATTTGTACCTTCTAAAGAAGATTAAATATGAAACTTGTCCACTTGGGCATTTTATCCTAGTTCTAGGCATTCGGAATGATTGTCTACTATTAGTAAAACAATGCCTGCCTAATTCCCCTGCCAATTTTAATTTGATCGATTTGGCGAAATAGCATAAAAGCACTCACATGAGAGGGTCTAAGGCACGGGATCGAAGACGTGGAAGTGAATGAGCTGATTCGAGAGTAAAGTGACACTATAAATCAAGCGATGACTAAGGCACCTGGAGGTGATGCGATGACTATGCATGATCCTCTTTTAGTCAAAAGCCAAGGAAATTAGCCAAGCTTTCTATACATTGCTTCTCAAGTGATCGTCTTGAAAGAGAACAGTGAAACTCATGTTTATTCATGTCATTATTTCCTTGAAACTTTACTGCCTGCCAGATTAATCATATACTGTATAAGCTCATCATCTCAACATACAGTACAACAAAATGGATTTCGGGTTTTAGTCATTGTTCCAGTATGCATTTCTCGGTCAAAACGGCAAAACGGTCAAAATATGCAGACGGTATTTCATATGATAAATTGTTGATCTGCAAGTGCAGACTGCAAAATGTTGCATGATAAACAAAAAATCCAGGGGGGCGAAAACATAGTCTCGCCCCGGACAATTTTTTCAGGGAGGCGACCGCCCCTCCTGCCCCCTGGGATCGACGCCTATGCCGGGTAGCCGCACTCTGGTCTGTATACAAGTAAGGAGTGGAAGTTGTATTGGTGATTCATCAAATGTTTCCCTCAAATTACATCATCTGTGAGCATTATCCAGAAAATTGTTTTCGTCGCATATTTTGTACCGTGGTTGAAAATCTCTTTTTAGACAACAACATTGAGGCATTCGGTCGAACCATGTGTACAAATGGGCACGATCTTGTTTTTGAAATGTCCAATCGTCTGTATAATTGCTTTTAGAGAAACTATACAAATCGAATCGCAGAAAGAGATTTGAAGGCCAAATCAAACGCAAAGTGTTCCAAGTTTTCGAATCACTAAAAGCATTATTTTGAAATACATTTGTTTTTAGGTCTTCATGATTTTGTTAAGCTGTAAGACCCTATATCAAACAAATAAATACAATGTGCTAATGTTCCTATCAACAATAAGATATACATGTAACAACAGTTGTATGCATAAGATAGGATAAGGCACTGGACGATTAACTAATCAGACAGAAACAATCATTTCACGCGCGTCTGCCTAATGGCCTCTCATCGTAGCGTGTCAAAATAAGTGATCATTCCAGGTGCAATTATCTAGAATTCCATCACCTCACTAGTCGACACGTCTTGCATATCTGCCAAGAAATCTTGCAAAAGAATCCTACAGTTCTTGTGCGGGTTTCTTGTAAGAACCGCAGGAGCTTTCGTAAAAGATTGTCGGAAAATCTACAGGAATCTTGTAGGAATGGCTAGAATATTCGCAGGAATGATAGGAGGTGAAATGTAAGTATTGAAAACTATTTTATCGATTTATCTAACGAAATATATTGTAAAACAAAACATGGTAGCTATAAATCACATCACGAACATGCATGTGGCAATCTCTCGTGCAAAAAACATCAGAAAAGTTGAATAAAAGCAGAGGATTGTCGTTGAGTTGCGGATTTCACACATTCAAGTACAAGTGTGTTGTTAGAACAGTAATTATCTTCGTTGCAATGAGATAAATTCAGTCAGTGACTGGCAAAATCAAATCGATGCTGTATGTGAAGACTAATTATATAGAGTAAGAAATCAACAGAGAACTTTAATTGAATATCTTCAATTTTTAGAGCTCACAATGTGTTACCTTTATACAATACTTTTAATTGTTGATTACTGAGTTACATCTATTACAATGGGTTCATCAATTCGATGCAGAAATCGGCGCTTAAATTTTTAATGTTTTTGCTACTTGCACCGCCCAAGCACTTTCAATTCAATTATATATTTATTCACTACACGTGAGTGAGTGAGTGACACTCTCGTGCATGAGAGTGTAGATTATTCCTTTATCATTATAGCTGTAGCTACTCTTCCTTTAGAGTCTCAGTCGAAGATAAGTAATTACAGCTGTAAGGAAAACGGAATAATCTGTACTGTCATATCGTGCATGGGAGTAGTATCCGAAAAATTAAAATAGAATTTAATAAGAATATGTAAGTGATATAGTGCAGACGCGTAGATAAACCATTTCTCACTTAAAAGTAAGTCAATTCCGCTGATAAGTCGTGTGTTGTTTATGAATCTTCATGCTTGGGGGATCCAAGTAGTCAATACATTGGAAATACTAAATGTCGAATTCAACATCCAATGATGAACGTTAAAAGAATCCGACCGTAATAAATGAGCATTTGTACAACTGTCATAGATGTAACTCAATAATTTATCAACAATCAAAGGTACTCGTAGCACGGATTATGATAGAAGTATTGCGGCGGAGGATCTGAAAATCAGCCAGAAAAATACACTGTAGTGCTGAATACAACGAGGTTTCATTCTTACTACAGACATTCAACTCAAGTCCTTTGGTAACGTTTTAATCTGTTTAATTGGTTTTCACGCAGCGTAATTTGATTCTGCCTGTTACTATGACTTTCTTCACTTACATCGCTCAAGAAATTAGTCATAATATCTTCATAAGGAATATTGGCAATTATCATTACATGTATAATAATGAATCAAAAAATTTGACCTAACAGAAGTTCTGATTTTATGATCAAAATCTAATCTAAACAAGCTCATCCAAAAGGGATGAAGTAATATATCACGCAACTCGTAAATGGTAGACATGACATCGAACTACTTCACCATACATGTACTAAAAATATTATTTTCTTTCTTCAATTACACAAGAGTACGTAGATTACAATTTTCACAATATCATCACAAAAGACTTAAATCTTCAAGAAAAGGAATAATTCGAGTTGTAACAATTGTCCAAAAATACCTATAATAATCAAAGAATTAACAAAAGAAGCTACATAGCTCACACGCCTCCCGATTTACATGTATATAAATGTAGGTATAACCAGAGATCTAATCTAAATCTGAGTTGTTCTTTGCTTTCTTCCGCTTGTCTCGTGCAGCTTGGTTGACGGACTTGCGCACCTTTGCATAAGAATATGATGGAAAATGATGTGCGAGGGCAGCTTTGAGGTCATCGACAATCTTACTGTCAACAATATTAAGACTTTCTGCCACAGGTAACGACGGGTCTACGATAATTTTACTGAAATTTTTGGCATTGCAGAAATATTGCCGCAAAAATGCAATCGCAAAAGCATTCGGATTTATTCTCGTCAACTCTGATGTCTTAAATTCACTTCCTTCGATGTCAGTGAAAGTCATATCTCCGACATTAGGTAAAGGAACATCGTTATCTAATGCCGTTGTAAGCATTCGTCTTTTGTCATTGCTTGACTTCAACAGTCTTCTCAACAGGTGATTTGTTTCTCTTTGAAGAGCGATCATTTCGTTCATTTGTAAGTTATTTCCGTGTTCATCACCACTAGAGACTGGCGCAACCGGCACCGCACTGCTGGAACCAACATGAACTTGTTCGCATGATGCCACAATCCGTTGTGAGCACAATTCACTTTCGAATGAACCAGGCGTGAGAATGGTACTTTGGCGATGAAGGTTTTGGGAGAATCATTCGTTTTATTCACTTTTTGTAGGGTTCTCATTTTCCTTCGTTCCAACCGAATTTCACAATCGGTATCGCAATCACTTTCGCCAGACGACAGTGATTCCAGAATTCGACTGGAATCGATCGCTTTCTCCTTGTTAGCTGCAACATAAGCCTCCACATATTTTTTCAGACTCCATACACTTGGTCAATGAACCAGCAGATAGTATTCGACCTCCGAGGTTTCCTTTCAGCGTTACATAGTCACCCTGTAATATGAAATAATTACAGATTAGGTGTATTTTCAATATTGAGAAAACAGCTTGTCATTGTCTTTTTTTCAGTAGTTTATCATGGTGCCCGCGGTTTCCACACGAAGAAATTCCAGAAACTAAATATGGGCTACAGAAGTCTAAAAATTGACGAGAAATGTACCCTAAATTCCCTACAAGAAATGTACCCTAAATTTTGTTACCTCTTTTGCTTCTCTTTTTAGTGTCAAATGCTCAACATTTTAAATATCCATATATTTTCCATACAATTTATCCTTTCTGAAAAGAGCTTCTTTATAAAACAATGCAAACGCCTATGATATCTACAAAACAACAACTTTGTATCTATCTATCAAATCAATAAAACAATTGCAATACAGAGACACCCTTTCCAATAAAGCTAGTTCAACTTTTTTTGGTTGAACACATGTTCTAAATTAAAATATTATAGGCTGACGAAACAAACTACCTAATGACAGCTCAGCAAGCCAGGGACGCTTTATCCCCTGCAGTCCCTGTCACTGTGCCTAGCAAACTAATCACAACTACAAAAGCTACTATTTGCAAAGCAAAAAGTATCTTTAAAGCTGTTGTATAAACTGCAGCTGTGAACATGTAGTATAATTATCTGTCTATAAGTATGAACATCCAATATTACAATTTCGTAGTTGACAAACACATTTCCTTGCCTTTTCAAATCAATAAATATATATTTAGCTCTATTTAAACTGACTGCATTTGAACAATTTCTTAAATTCAAATATTCCAGAGACGATTTAATTATCCAGAAATTCAGTGCGCGCGGGCACCCTGAGTTTATGAACAACGAAATTTATCGATTGCGTTGTATTTATAACTAATCTAAGGTTGAATTTCAAAAATGCCAGTTCGTCTTGTGAACTTTTCAGTTTTTAATCTGATTTTGACATTTCCGAAATTCAGCATTAAATTACATTCTCAAAAGTAATCTTCGTAAGAAATTACACTTGAATATCATTTTCACAACTGAAAAAACCTCGATGGATGTTTTTGAGTAGTTATGGCTAGTTTTGCAGCAGACATTCATACATTGAGCTTAAGGAGACCGTGTTCAAATGCAAGTTTCCTTGAGTCATGGATCCACTTCAACTCAAATCACGCTTATTATTTGACAATTTCTACAATATAATTTTTATCAGTAAACGTTAGTCCCGTCGACTACTGGTCAAACGCCTGATTGTTGCTTAATTTGTTTGAGACTACAAATTGTTCATTTACCTGCCAATTGTTCAGGCTTGAAGTATTCCGGTTGCTTGTAGTACGCTAGATTTTGTATCTAGCGCCTCATATGTGCAACCCAACTTAGTTTTAATAGAGCAAACAGCTGTAATGGTACATGTAGTAGGCTACAGCTGTAATGGTACATGTAGTAGGCTACATATACATGTACATCAAGTGTATTTGAAGGCAAGTCATGCATCAGTTTTATGGTGTTGCGATCAGTTGTGTCTTGTGTTTCTGCTGTCTTTACATGATCTGATTTCCGGCAATACAAGGTGAAACAAAGTGGAAACAAGGTGAAGCATTGAGCAATGCGTGGAATGATGTAATCTGGGATATCTTGATGAGACAAGTGACATAGTTTTAACACGAGGGCTAGATAACTTTGAAATATTGAACCTTCCTTTGTACATCCGTGATCATGCTGTCCGTTGGCCAGCGAAATATATCGGGATAATAATAAGTTAACAACAAACATTTTGGCCCTTCCTTTAAATATTTAAATTAAATATTCATGGGCATTTTTGAAAACATGGACGTACATGTGTTGTATATGTCTCACACACATCACACCCATTGAGCAGCTCTGTTGTATATATTTACGCTAAGTTCGATGCTAAATTACTCATCAATAACAATGATCTTCATCGGATAAATTATTGTCCATTATCACAAACTAGCAGGTTAGTAACTTCCAGTAGAATTATTCACATTGGAAAGATAGTGTGCTTACCTTCTTCAAAGCTTTCACCTGTTGCGATGGAATGTCGGAAAGCCAAGTATGATTCTCTGATATAGTTTTCGCATACGTGTTAGTATTCGTTAACCATATGAGAAAGTATTTTGCAGGAAGCCCATGTGAAAGATTCATAAATCGTGACGGCTCTTTTCTTGATCGCTTCATTGTCGAAACTGCAAGGAGTGTAATGAAAAATGGAATTAGTATTTTTAGTACCTTTATCTGGATAATAGATGTAAATGTAATGCGTCACTATCAGAAATCTTTGAAGTATTTGATAACTTGCGAACTTTACACCTGATAAATTATCCATTTGCTACAAATTTGATGTAGTGGTATTTCAGTAGTACACTGTATTTGCGAGCATGTGGATTGTGTTCCCACGTGAATTACATGACAATGGAAAACAAAACATGGAGTATGTCGTTTAATACCAAAAATTATATTTAAAAATAAGCACTGAGTCTCTAATGAAACTCAAGAATAGATGTAGACATCTGGCATGGTACAAATTAGTACATGTCGTTCATTGAATATAACGACATCAGGAATGACGAAACATTTGTTTAATATATCAGATGCTTCGATGACACGTTCTAACACTGATCCCTTTATAAAGCCATAAAAAAGGGAAAACTTCTCTTTCAAAAGATCAGTGATAGCACCATCATGATCGTCAGAAAATAAATTAACATCAATAGATTCAAGAATCTGTACACGTATCCGTAGCTCATGGTGTTGGGTAAAAACACTCACAATTTTGGGCGTAACCGAACCTTGTTTTACAGTAGCTATCTGATTCACTAGACACAGAAAACAAATGATTTGCGTAACGAAAACAAGAATCACTTAGAATTTCGACGTCATCATAGCCTAAAACGTCTCTGCTTATATGGAGGATACTGCCAAGCTGTTTATATAAGAACGATGATGCATCATTATTCAATAATAAAAACGAATGAGAGCATTTCATTAACATAAGTTTTTGAACTATTTGATGGAAGTGACCTCTTGTTCCGTGTATCAACTTCTTCATCGTCTTGAATGTGGCTTCAAATGGAGCCATCGTTGAATATGCCATTGATCCCGACTTGCTCACCCTTTCTGGGACGTGCAGCAGCAGGTGTATGTTGATGGTCATTTGATAAGGGGTATATAGTTGTTCTGTACGACTCACAAAATAGTGAAAAAGTGTGTCAATACTTTCAACTTCAAGACGAGCATTTGCGGAGATGGACAGCCTTACGCCTATTACAAATGCAATAATATGCTTTAACATTTGAGATGGGAAAGAGAGGCAAATGAGCGGCAACATTAAATAAAACAGGAAATCCTGCAGTTCCCTTCCAGTCCAGAAATTCAATGATTCCAGTTGTCTACATTTGCTGACTCCAATCGGAAATTCATTCGAGCTATCACATCATCAATACGTTTAATTTGGCGACCAATGTAACCAACATGATATCTGTTCTTGGTTGATATCCAAAATTGCAATAGCATTTTGGTTATATTTTCATAGTAGAGATGCAGAGGATCTAAATTGACACAAGATGGTATGTTCAATAAAGGTTTCAATACAGACTCTTCTTTAATACCAAAAATTGATTCACGAGATATCTCAGCCAAGAGTGAAAGTTCACAGTACTCGTCGTCTGAAAATGTATCTAGCATGGCTTTGTACGGGTATATTCTGGTTCTTTCAATCACCTTTCCAGGAGTTTTACAGAATAAGCATCCAAATTTCCATTAAATTGCTTGACATTCATTATACTGGCTTGAGCCGGGAGATCGAATACGCCTCGCAGTATTTCTGTATGAATTCTAACAATCCTATTACCAATGCACATGTCAAAACTATGGCGCGGAAACGAGGCAACAAATTCGCGCAAATACTCCTTCCAAACTGGTTTTTGTTGACCACACCACAATGATAATAGAAGAATATTCTCCATCTTAAACCTTAATTTTGGGGGTAAATCAAGAATCAAGGCAAGTAAGGGCCAGTACGAAGAGGTTGAAATTTTATATGGATTGCCACCATCCGAGCAGATTAATAAGCGAATGGTAATTATTTCTTCTAAGTAATTGGCTGAACTGAGACCACAAATCACATCTCCATTATCAGTGATGGTGGATCTGCTTTGGTAACTCAATATTTCCGACAAGTAATTAGCCAAAATAATTTTCAGTTGTTCAATCATATCTATGTTGCAAAACAAACACAGGCGACTTCTGCATACTCGACATCTTACTGAAGAAGACTGCTGAGAATCACATTTAACACAATAGTACTTAATTTTGATCGTTTGAAAGTCGTAATTGTACACGTTTCTCCTGAAGTATCTAATCATTGATGATACAGTCTTCGGAATCTCATTCCCACATTGAAAAGCCGACGTTATTGCCAATATAACATCCAAACCACTCTCGCTGAGTCCTTTGTAAACATAGGCATATAAAGTAGCCGCAACGAATAAACATACAAAATTCCCTCGTGATTGTGGATGATAGGGATGCAATGTTGGTGATACTTCGGTTGACAGTCTGGAGTCATCATCGCTGGTTTTGTTCATTTCATTTTCAGTCTGTTGATCATTTGTTTCAGTGGCATTGGATCGATGAGTTCCTGGAGCAACATCCTCTGATTGATTATCACTGATATTTTCGACATCCCTCGCAATTGGAGGATGCTCTTCATTCCTCTCGCAAAATGAATCACTTTCAAATGAACAATGAGACTCTGAAGCTGAGGACTCAATGTCGGAATCCGCCTCCATTGCATAGCTATTACGGAGCGTTGAGAGAAATCTCCCGTAGCGTTCCATTGCACACTACAAGAAAATCGTAATAGTGATATACAGGGACCACAAGCAGATGCACACTGTTTGAACATGAGATAAGATGCATCAAAGCTTTAATACAATTTGATGAAAAATAGACTATAGACCCAAATTAACCCTTGCTCTTCAAGTGACTATGGCTCATTACTGATTTGGAGGTAAGTCACTAAATTTTAGCATGATGATTTGATGGAAATACCTTAAAGTTTAGCACATCTCGTTAGTTTGTTGAGTTCTATTTGTCGTCTCTACAGAGAAGTTCGTAACTGGTACTTTTTTGTTGGGTAAAATTTTTTCTTTGATAAACAGTTCCTACTCGGCTATTATGAAGTAGAAATCCAAACTATTGTTATGAAAAGTTGCGGTAGTGCATTGCTTAGTGTCAGACAAAATTTCAGAGCGATCGGTGAAATAGTTGCAGTTCCAGAGCAACTAATGTAAATAGACCAAATTACCCCGTAGACCCAAATTACCCCGACCCACCCTATTAAGTTTAAATATTCAGAAAGAAGTGCATGGATGCATCGACAGGTCCTTAATAAACTGATTTACACTCTTAAAAGAATGTTCAGTTTCTGTGATGGATGTATAGGCCTAATTCAGTAGATCTACTGTCAACCTACGAGATTTTGAAAACATCGGCGTGAAGGATGCATAGGCCTAGTTGAGATTTACTGTCAACATTCGAGATTCAGAAAAAATCGGCATGGACAGATCCTAGAAAAGCTGATTTACACTTTCTTAAAAGCATGTTTGGCTTATGTGATGGAGGCCATTGCAAATTTTGTGGCGTTGTTGTTCCATGATATTAATTTTGTATAACTATTGACCTGAGCCTTACGAGATCTCGTGTACATGGTACTTGTTATCGTTGCTAAGAGTTAATCCATATTTGAATGTTCTAGTTAGTTTCATTACTTGTGTAAACGCGAAACTGTGAGGTGTCCCAAGTACTGTGAGTAAATATCGGGGTTTTTTGTTAGCAGATTAGACGTGTGTAGCGTGTACAGCGTACTGAATCAATTGAATACATATAATTTGACATTGTTTCGGCTGCTTTGATATTGGTGGTAATTGGTTTCTAACAAAAAGAGCATCAATCGCTAAATAGGCAACTGTTTCTAATTGTGTCACATGATTTTTATTGAACACACAAGTATGACCTTTTGGCGAAGAATCTCAATAACTGGCATCAAATTTTAAGAAATAGTAACCCAGACAAACAAAAAAACGGCTATTTCAATAGTTGACCAACAAAAAGAAGTGTGAATTAAGCTGAACCTTGAAGCACCAACTAGTCTTATCTACTTACAACTATCAATGACGGCTTCAAATTAGATGGACACAAACTCTTAGACAATCCTTCCCGACAGCAAATACGATGACACCTATCAAACAAAAATTGAAATTGACTTCAATCAGCTTGGACCAAAGCACAATGTACGTACAAATTATATTTCAGAAAGGACTAACCAGCTTTCGTTCAGCTTTTATATCAGAATATATTTAGATGATGAGAACAGCCTGTAGATTTTGCCATTCCATAAATGGCAACGCATTCCATAAATTGTCGTACAACGCCAGCACGATACCGAGAACTTTTTCCATAAGTTTTTCCCGTGAACTTTAGTACGTTTTCAAAGTTCAATCCACCTCGTAGTTAGGTGCACTTTTTGTTATTGTTGATGAACAACCATTAATCAGATATCTATGCTGATGAAGCAAATCTGTTTTGTTGCGAAAAGTTGTTTACTTCTTTTCTTGGTGACTTACGTAATCCTGGCGTGCTCGTATTATGTAACTTTTTGTTTTGATAATGCAGTCCTATATAAGCGACTGCATGATAGCAATAAACGTCTCTCGTTTTGGTTACTTGACTTGTTCTCTCTGATTTTCGCGGTGTTGACTGACTTACTGTCTGTATATGTGGCCCAGGCTTTCCGAAGCACACCTCTATAACTGGACTCCGTCGGTTGACATCCCGTGGGTCTTAGGAAGCAGCTTACCTCTCCAAAGCGAGCGAACACACTAGCCTTCATTCACATTATAATAACCAACACTCCGGCTCTTAATAAAAAACAGTTAGCACATTCTTTAGGACATTAATAAAATCACGCACTTAGATTAAATAATTAATAACACATACACACACAACACTTTTCAACAAAACCATTGAGAGTAATACTATCTTTTGGAAGCTCCCTCTAAATCCTCCTGACAATGGAGACCAACAAAGAACACAAGCGCAAAATGGCTCGGCCGACAATGTCACTGAACTACTTGAAAATGGTCAATGAAAACAACCTGTAGAACTTACAATCCTATTTGCGAAATTTCCTAAAACATAAATCAAACAATCTAGTGCTCGATAAAAGCCTTCGATTGAGACTTGTGAACGTTTCCTAGTGGCAGAAGACACTCCACAAAAACAACCTAGCTAAGTGATATCTTTTGGAAGTCTGCTGAAAATGAGACCTACAAATCACACAACCACAAAATTTCTATGCCCAAAGCCAACAAGATAATACCCTCACTCTTAGAGTTGAGGTGAGATGAACTACTGGAAAAGCGAAAACTAGACAAATGGATTTGATGAAAAATATATACAAATTCTCAAATTATTTGGATAATTCAATAAACTTGCAGATTCCGCTTATTATTTGCAAAAGGAATCAATGAAAATGTCTCAGATGCAATGGATGGAGTATTCGCATACACGTAAAAATATCAGACTGATTACACGAATATCACAATATGCCGGTAATTTTAGAAATGAAAGTAATTCAATTAATTATTCACGGAATACCCATTGTTTTAACCTAATTTACTTAGACAAATTAATTAGCTAATTACAACAATAGGCGCAAAACAATGAAGTGCCACTCACTGTATCATGCTTGGACTCGCATTCATCCAGGAAGCTGCCAGAAAATCTTCTTCAGGAGGCAAAATCGCAATCGTGCAAAATCACAAGCTGTTTCTACCGCATGCAATTCACCTATTCATGGCAAACGCATGTCACCAGACATGAATTTATGAGTTAGCAAAATTTTGAATCATTACCGTTGTCAATCGGCGAAGTTTCATCAACATATGTCACAACAGAAGTGAAATGTTAACTATTCAGTCAGATGAACCCGAATTTGGACCGGGTAGTCAAAATCGAACAGACGCATAAAGTTGTTATGACAAATAGCAACATCTGAAACGAAGACAGTTAAACACAAATCAGCTGATATCTTGCGAGTCCGAAATTCCCATAGTTGCTGCCACCACACAAGTACCCGTCCCAAATGAGAAGCTAGAATGAACTTTTGCAATGCGCAAGGCTAAGTGTCGTAGACCAAACTTTGCAACAACAGATCGAATTGTGATTTCATCAATTGAATTGATGAATAGACGTAATGATATTGGATGAGGAGATGCACATTCGACTTCGGTCAGATAAAACTTAGCACCTGACTCCTGCCATTCACATTTTAAACGTTCCTCAGAGACAAATCTCGTCGGGCAAAGCTATTAACTTGCTCTGAATAAAGTCGTAGTTCTGGACAGCCTCCTCTTTCCTGATAATGCAGTGAGCAGGAACCTCCCATTCCAACATATTGAAAGTTTTTTGAACTCTGAACTATTTTGAGAGGCTTCATAATGAATAGCTAATACCATAGCCATCAAATTGCATCAAAATGGATTACTGAAATTATTGCTGTAATCCGAGCTGTGTATTGGAATTATCCATTGCATCCGTATATCCATGGTGTTGTAATCCGATGCCTATGGTTAGTACTTCATGTATTATTTGTCAAGTGTAAAGTTCTCTTTATGATTTCCAGTAAGAAAAGTAAAAAGCACTCGTGACGATTGAATATTGATAAAATGTGGTGCACTATCTTGTTTAAAGCATTGACTAAGTTGCGTTCAAAAGTAACAGCTGATATCGCAATAAAGTGCCTTGATGGCAGCTACTTTTTACTGCTTTTTTGCACGAACAGAAGACAATGCCACCACTTCCTAAAACACGGATGTCCATGACATCCAAGAACATTGGGAAATTATTTTGTTTCATTTTGAATTGTAAATTTCCTTTTAATATAAGACGATATACATTCATAACCGATGTACGGTGTTTTCTATTTTTTTGAATTGTAGATGCTGTTGATCATCTTTGTGCATGGATAGTTTAAAACTGTCAACTTTCCTCGGCAATGACAGCTATACATGTGCAGAGCTAATGTGAAAGCAACAATGAATTTAGTTAAGTATTTGAAATTTAGGAAGCTATGTTCCATTATCGTAATCCTGACAATGTGACAAAAGCTGTGTTTGTTGGACGTAATTTGTCTTGCCAACAATCCTACGAATTTAACCATCTCTTCAAGCATTGTGACTTAGCAGGGATTTCTGTGAACATGGATACTGTTGAAGGACTTCAATGCATTGATTTATGCAGTCAAATCAATTTGATGTTGGCACAAACGAATAAGTGTGGCTGCCAGCAATGAATACGCATCCAGTAGGTTTTTGCCTGAGAAACATGAGGTTAATGGATAGAGACTTATTTCTGGTGGGCATGGCGTCCTTGCTTGAGAGCTGCCTCGAGCTAGGGAGTTCGAGGCATATGAACTCTAAACCAAGCAATATATATAATATGCTATATTTTCTGAACGGCAAGACTGCATTCGAATGCAAACAACTCAGATGATGACCAATTCAAATCAAAAGGATGATTCTACGTCAGTCACTACTCATTTCGAAAGTTGATGTAATTCTTCGTTCCATTTTCTTATGATAGAATATTGAATTTACAATCCAACAATCGAATTAGGAATTTTATATACAATTATCAATTATGCCGTCCAGTGGCTTTGTCTTGATATTGGCAGTAGTATTTCGGTTTTCTGTGCTATATCTCAGGAAACATGATACATTGATGGAAGAGGATCAGCAATATTTTCAAGATATCTTGCCGGTAAGATATCTTACAATAGTGCTGCAAGATCCTGCGGAGGATTTCGATTTTCTGTAAGAGCGCAAGAAAAGAGTAGGATTCTTGCGATTATCTGCAAGTCGGTGTAAGATGTACCGACTAGTGCTATCCTATGACATTCTCCTCCACCTGCTGTCTCCCACATTTTCTTGGGTCGTCCTCACTTTTTTTAACCTCCAACTTCACAATTCAACGCTCTCCTCAAAACCATTACCTTCATCCCTCAAAACTTGGTCATACCATCTCACTCCATTTGCCCTTACTAAACTATCAATACCCTCATTCAACCCAAGCAAGCCCATCAGCTCTTCACTGTTCCTCTTATCCATAATCTTGACACCACACATAGTCCTCATCATCGCCCTCTCTGTTCGCCTCAGAATAACCAGCTCAGTTTCTTTCAAAGTCTATGTTTAGATTCCATACATCTTGCAAGGTCCTACACAGCTGGGATAGATTTTGCCCTTCATCTTCTACGTGAATTTTCTTCCTCCTGTCAACAGCTCTCCGCACTCTTTAAATTTCAACCACCCAAGTCTTGTTCGGAATGTTGATCCATGAATCTATTTCTCACACTTCGAACTGAATTCTTCAAGATGGAGTGAGATCAAAGCCGACAGAATACATCAACAGATGATGTCCGTATCTAGGCAACGCACTTTCATCATTTCACATTTTTAATGCTGAATGTCGCACGGCTACAAAACTCGGAGCCTTTTTGACTGATATGATAGCCTGACTATATAGATGACTGATATTATGTTAGACAAGTATTCGAAACAATTCTGTCAGGATTGGAAAATTCACCATATCTACCCAATCCATGTTCCATCACAGCTTTCTCACGGTATCCAATTGAATGTACGGTAGGGATTCCAATCCCGGGATTGAGAAATTAACAATATAACTGTATTCCGTCTAAAGCAAGGCATTGGCGAAGATAAAACTACCAGAAATCCATACACGACAGATTTACTCTTAAACTCCAATATAATTACAAACGTTGTGTTTTCAATAATCCATTGAGCTTGTCAATGTGTGAAGATGAGTATTGGCGAAGTATAGGCCAAACAATGCCGGGATTAGGAATCGAGCTAATCCTCAGGATTGAGATCTAGGAGGCAAACTGCTCACTAGACCACACAGTTTTTGTTTACATAATTAGACTATGGTTAACTCAATCCCGGTTTAATTTGTTCAGGAAGAACTATATTCATTTCACCACAGTTGTTATTCACAGCATTAGCTCACGGTAAGAAGGCATGTAAAAGATTCCAATCGTGCAACCTTGAGCTTGAGATTTTGGAATCACAATGTGCTAGTATTGAGGAAGTGCAATGTATTGTGGAAATAGTTGTGATTTTGATTATCTTGCCATTTAACTTGTATATAGCTACACATGATGTGCTTATAATTTGTCAATCTCGATCCTGGGTCAGAGCTTGTAATCCCGGGATCAAGCAAACTCGGGATTGTTGTAGGCAGGCTCTAATACCGGGTCTTCACTCTACCAATCCCGAATCTCAGGAAATTGCAAACTAAAGGCGCAAAAATCAGGAATTAGCAACTGTTCCCTGCTACCGGAACTCTCAACGTTGTCGTTGTCAATTTGTGGATCAAGCGGAGTAAACTTTAAGTCGACTTGTCAATTGAGGTAGGCTATTGTAAGACTCTCTGCTATTCCCACATAGCGGTATACCATATTATTAACATACACATGTGCTTTGTCATAGCATATTGGTCATTCTACTCAATCCCGGAATCCCGTGACGAGATTTTCCGGGATTGCAGAATCTCTACCCTGCAAGTACATATGATCAGAAACATAAAGGGCGTAGGAATATGATCACACATGCAAGTATGCTGACGCAAATGTAATATATAGGCTACAATATTGAATTAGCAACTCAAAGAAAGTTATCGAAAGGTATTCGAAAGTCCATTCGGTTTCTACTAGCGAAGGAGTAAAGCATCTGTAAATTGATACCAAAAATACGGTGACAGTGTTGGTAGTGTGGCTGAGAAGGCCTAATAACGAAATTGACACATTAATCCTCGGTTTTCGGGATTTGACTAACCGACGGAAAAACGGGATTGCAATCCCTACCGGTACCCCATGCTATCATCATTTAGTATATCTATGCTTTGTAATAGGATATTCTCCATTCTGCTCAATCTTGGGATTTTGGAAACCCTACACAGAAATCTCCGCGTAACGATATTCATATTCAACTATAGCTATATCAACATGATACTCATTGAAAGATTAGAAAGATGTTCTCTGGAACTCTGCAATATTTATCATTGAAAGATGTAGAACTCGATAGCGCTGCGTTCAATACCGCAGAGACGCACGTATAGCCTATATTGTAACATTCGGAGCGGTGCAGGCTTGCATAGGCAAATACGTAACAAGGTGTTGTCAAATAGTCGAGATTCGTGGCTGCTTTTCGCAGTAATACAGCACCGTGCAAACTTAATATTGGGAAATGATTGTCTTTCAGTGATCAATCAGATAATGAATTCAGTCTGAGGGAAACACTAAAAGCCTTGCTACAAAATCCTTTAATTATTCAATTAATGACACACCAAAGTTGCAGTATCTCAGACTTCGCCAAGGTTAAATAAGTGACTTTCACGGTAATCAGCATTATCATATAACATTGTCTATAGCTATAACAATATCTTTGAATGCACAGGCTGAAATTTGGAGAAAGTAGCTGCATAACTTTCATTGCGGAAATTAAGGTTCTTAGACCGACATCCTTATTTCATAAAACTTCTCCGCAATAGCAGAAAAGATCACAAAGTAGAGATGATAGGTTGGCAACCAACTTGGGACAGTGGACCACAAGCAGTGGCCTGGGAGATGGCTCAGGGACTACCAATTACAAAGGGCAGAAATATGTTCAATTTCCTTTATTGCGTACTTTTGAGCGTAATTTTAAAGACTGTATTTTACATTATAAAATCTATATGAATAATGAAAAGTGAGAAGACCAAACTGATTGCGGAAGCTTTTTTCAAATGATGATCGTCCTTTATGTGACCATATTGGAAAATATGACCAGATATCATCGAATAATGACAGTGTGGAACTATACAGTGCATCTATTCGCCTACATATCGTGCAAAATGAAATAATACAAATAAAGGCTATTTAAACTACATACACCTAAGTGTACATTTGGGTGATGTGCTTAGCTGCGATGCAGGAGCAGAGAAGGCGGTGGGGTCCAGAATTTCGGCAGCATGGTTGAAGTGGAGGGATCTTAGCAGTCTGCTGTGCAATAAAGACATCCCAATAATGTGTACAGCGAAAGTGTACGAAACGTGTGTGCAATCAGTACTATTATACGGAGCGGAAACCTGGCCGTTATGTCAGCAACAAAGAAGCCGACTTGAAGTGTGTGATCAGAGGATGCTGCGCTACATGATGAAGATCAAATGGAGTGACTGGGTCACTAATGACGATGTAATGGGAATGTGCGGGCTGACACACCTGAGGAACCGAATTCAACAGAGGAGGCTTCGATGGTTTGGTCATGTCAGGAGAGCGGAAGAGAAGGTCATCGGGAGAGTGGAATCCATGAAGGTGGAGGGAAAGCGCCCAGTTGGAAGACCAAAGAAATCATGGCGAAACTGTGTTCAAGAAGACCTGGATGCCCTCAACATCAGCGAGCAACTTGCCCAAGATCGGGACCAGTGGAAGCTAGCCATCAAACTCCGTCGAACCTCAAGCAATGGGACAAGAAGGACGTAAAACGAGAAGTGAAATGAAGTGAGTGACACCTAAGTGTACATAGGCATACGTCACCCAAACCTAGCCGGCTTTCGGAAACCGCGCATAGGCTCCCCAAAGATGCTCGTGCGATGATGCCATTCTAGTACAAAATTGGTGCAGTATACAAATAAAATTCGGAAGGAATACTTGACTTATAAAAATCACATGTTGAATTCATTCATGCCTATTTCTAGGCTAATTGCAACGTGGCTCAATACGAGTTGAAACATGCTCAAAAAGGTATCGAACGAACACCATATGACTTAGCACTCACGCAGTTGATAGCTATGTCCTTCACCTTCATGCTGAGAACATGGTTTGAGCATTCGAATGAATATTTTTGTGCCAAAATTACCTCATTAAGTCATTAGCTTTTGCAAATTCTACAGAAGATCAAGCTCAGCCTAAGAAGCACCAGGTCAAAGTCGGAGTCGGCTATTTTGACATCACCTATTCAAGGAATGTTCCACTTTGGATTTGACTATCGGTGGCGGGCCACGCGTTGCCCACCACTGCCATAGACAATTAAGTTGATAGTTTTGGTCTAAACTTCCGTTAACAATCACGGAAATTACATCCATTTCCCTTCATTTTTGGAAATCACAATGAGAAATGCGCTGACGAAATAATCCCTGAAAAATCTTTGACAAAGTAAGCTACAAAAGCTGGAAATAAATGGATATAATTATTATGCAGACACGTGTGCTTGGTCATTTAAAAAGTATTTCCGCAGTCTCTGAGGAGGTGGTTAAGTGCTTGCCCTGACAATCTTTTGGTCGAAGTTGAGCCCTGAAAGTGTCATTGGAAGTCAGCAGGAAGGGGATCTGGACTAAAAGTACCAAAGCCCGGCCATTTCCTAGTGAGGAGTAGTGACACTTCATTTTTGATGTTCAGATTGGAAGATGGATGTGGGAGTGAAATGATTCCTTACTGTTGAAAATCAAGTAAATCACATACCAGTTGTCATAGCAAATCTAATCAATGAATCGTCACAATTCTGACTGCTGATATTAAGAACAGTAGAGGGGATTGATGTTCATCAAAGCATCAGAAGTCGCAATTAACGATGAGAATGAGATGAGATAAACGATAGATCAAATTGCTATTCAAAAGATGTGCAGATGGCAGTACTCCATCTTTCGACTCCAGTCTCGATTATAATATTGTTAATTAAGTCTATGTTGGACTGGGCCACAATGCTATGAATACACATGTAGATATACGCTAACTGAGATTTCTAAAATGTCTTTCACATGAGTCGATGCCGATATCATTGTTGCTTTCTTATTTTCACATTATACCACACCTGAATTACGCACAACAGATAAATTAATTCTCGAAATTAACAGATTTAAACGTAGTCTCTAACCGTGTTTGTTTATAAATAAATAATTTGATATATAAATCAGAACAATCGCCTGATCTCTTTAGTTGAATGTTGGTTTGAATGAATGACGGTTTAATGTCACTACTCCCCATACTGGGGACTTGGACGATGCTGACACAGTCACACTATCACCTGCTGAAGTGTTGTGATCTTTTAGTCAAGAGGCCCTTCCGTACGACTTCCAATGACACTTTCGGGGCTCGACCTCTGGACCACAAGATCGCTAGGCCAGGCACTTAGCCACTGTACTACGGAGACTATCTAACATGTCGGTTCATCTATTCAAAAACACTATGTAATGGGAGCCAACTAATGGTGACTTGAATTCGGAGTTTCGTTGAAGTTAATCGGAACAGCATCACCGAACTTCCTATGAAGATCATTATCTCGGGACTCACTGTCGGTAAGTATCCGTCCTCACATATTCTAGCACGTGCTGAACGCCGACTTGTAGTTGATTCTTGATTGGCTCCACCCAGTAGTTGTCATCCAGTTTGAGAACTTGTCGTGTGCCGCTCAAAACCTGAAAACCTGAAAAGTGAACTTCCTGTCATCATTTCCGCTGACCACACACTTGGCCGGTCAAAGCATCAGCCGACAGACAGTGATGATAACACATCAGTTCATGTAGGAGGTCATCGTCTAGTCAGGACATTAACATAAGACGGAGAATTTTCATTATTTAGAATTATTTGTGGAGAGAAAAGGACAACAGAATATTTCATTTACAACCTGTACATGATTGATGGTAATTCAATGTAATTGACCTCCCAATCAAATTTAAAAAAATGTAGGATTATCTTCATTACACATTAATGCAAATGAATATTGAACAAGTATTTTAGTCTCGTGAGAACGGTCAGAAAAATGCAAGAAGAAACAAAACTAAAAAGCGTGTGTAGCCACTTCAAGAGGACTGTATTTTTTGCAAAATTAACAGGAGTGGGCAATTTTGCTGCACAACACTGTAGATAATAGTGTCCATCATGACGACCACCAGAATAACATCAATCGGCCCTCCTCCCTATCATGATGGTCGTACATGTACGCGAATCACCCACAACGCACCATACATCACCAGCTTGTGTTCTCAAACAAGTTATTATACAGTACACGCACATCCGTTATTGAGTTTGCCGGACAGTGGCACAAAAATCGCCTCTTTCAGTAACCGGCCTGCAACTCCTGTCAGCTAAAAATCGGGACACAAAAATCAAACGCTTTTCTTCCATTTTATAAGTAACTATATCATTTTGATGTGTGTTTTGTTTTTCATCTGTTCTGCTGGACCTAACTAGGCGACAATTCTTATATTTCATAGACTTAAACGCGTATCAGTTATGAACTACCGAAATTCTATGAGAGAAGAAAAGTATCTACATCTTATTAACGACGATTTCCGTTTCGTCACCTCCTAACCAATCGATTTAATAGAAAAATAGGCTCTCGTACAAAGTTAAAATGACTGTATTGTGACTAGCAAGATATGCAAAAAGTGTAAGAAACTAATTACACGATTCATCTTGAACTTCAGATTTAATACAGCATGAATACAAAACTCACATAACTCGATCGTCAGCTATCATATATCAGGCCTAATTGTGAGGAAATATAATTGCCAAATAATGAAACAATAATGAGAAAAGACAATTGGTAAAATAACATGCGAAAATATGCATTAAATTATAAAATCACAAGTTTAGTCTTATGATGTCGAGTTGGACGATTTCTTGAGTTTATACAACTAGAGTGTTTCCTTATGTTGTTACTCTCATTTTTCCAAAGAGAAATCGAATGTATATTTAATATCAGTGCAAACAGTATTTCAAAGGAAGACAGGTGGCCTATGCACGTGACTGCAGTGTATATACCGGTAAGAACCTTGCTTAACATGGCAAGAATATTTTGGGCCTGGACGTTATCATTGGGCTGCAATTTATGACGATTGACAACGTAAATGTCCCATCTACTGCAACGTTTCCTTGTAATTACATTCAAGAGACACCATCCATGATGCACAATACCAAAATCAAGGTTGATGACGAAATCAAACGTCTCCTGTCGTTGCTTGCTTGCCTATCCCATACTTACTGCTCCAATCGTTCCAGTCATGAAAGCCGATGGAGAAGTGAGATTGTATGATGACTATCAGCTGACCGCCAACAAGCTTGTCGATCCAGGCAGCTATCAACGAGATATACCAAAAAGACAAAGCAACTTCAAAATATTCTCAAAGGTAGACCTTGACAGAGCGCACTTGCAAATTCCGCTGGACGATGATTCCCAACAGCTGACAACGATTGTGACACATTTTGGGGTACTTCTGTGTCCGTATAGGCAGATAGCATTGATTTCCGACCTCTATGTCTTCTCTACACCTCGATAGCATTGATTTCCGACCTCTATGTCCTCTACAGACTTCGATAGCATTGATTTCCGATCTCTATGTCTTCTCTACACCTCGATAGCATTGATTTCTGACCTCTATGTCTTCTCTAGACTTCGATGGCATTGATTTCCGACTTCTATGTCCTCTCTACACTTCGATAGCATTGATTTCCGACCTCTATGTCCTCTCTACACTTCGATAGCATTGATTTCCGACCTCTATGTCCTCTATAGACTTCGATGGCATATATTTCCGACTTCTATGTCTTCTCTACACCTCGATAGCATTGATTTCTGACCTCTATGTCTTCTCTAGACTTCGATAGCAATGATTTCCGACCTCTATGTACTCTCTAGACTTCTATAGCATTGATTTCCGACCTCTATGTCCTCTCTAGACTTCGATAGCATTGATTTATGATCTCTATGTCCTCTCAAGACTTCGATAGCATTGCTTTCTGACCTCTGCGGAATGTCGCCGCAGAGGATCTTCTCTGCTGACGTTCAAGGATGAAAAGGAATTCAACTTGATGAAGAATCTGTCCTTGGAGTGGCATCAGATGGAAGGACGGACAGTGGGTGTTCTCAGGGCCCAAAGAGAACAGATACCTGTTGCCTTAAATTAATCATTACATGAAAGTGTCTGTAATGTTAATCACAACTTGTCTTGTTCATCTTGCTACTTTTATATTTATCATTATTGCTTGCACAATATTTGAGATGGTTCTGTTTTCTCCTGATTTCTCGTATTCTGATGTCGTTGTCTGATGCGAAGATTTTCATTGAATATATCACTATTATCAAAGGATCAAGAAATGTCAATGAACTCTATGGACCAGTGACGATATAGACAATCTGCTAAGAACACAAACGTGGTTAGCTTTCCATGGCATCCATATACAAGTAGATAGCCTATCCAATATTGATGTCATGCATTTCCTTCATTTGAATTTCGAGTGAACCGATATTTAACTGGCATTTGCATGAGGTGTAGCCTGTACATTAACAAGCATTTGAAATAATGGCTAAAAGACAATTCGTAAATACAGATGCAAATGACCTACTCAAGATCAAATGTGCGAAGAGAACTGTTAACCAGCAAAATTCTGCCTACAACTCATTTTTAGCCTTTATGCGTTACAAAGATGTGAACGTAGATGTAAAAGAATTATCCTTTAAAGATCTTGACGAAATGTTAAGAGATTTTTACATTTCACTACGCAAAGGGGAAGAATTATACAAAAGAAATACGTATCTATCACTACGGCAATCATTGAGAAGAAAATTGGAGGATGTGATGGGCAGGAAAGTTGATATTATAAAAGATGAAAACAACTTTCCATTGTCCATCGAAATTTTTCAATGTCTTTTGAAAAAAGTAAAGGCAGATGGACGTGGGGACACAGAGCACTATGACCAAATAAATGAAAAAGACTTTTCATTGATTTCAAGCAGGCTTGATATAAATGTACCACAACAACTTCAGTGGCTTGTATTTGTCGTTATTGGTTTGTTTTTTGCAAGAAGAGGGAATGAAAATCTGGATGGAATGAAAAAAGATGATTTTGGGTTCAAATTGACAGAAAATGGAAAGAGGTACATACATTTGAAAAAAGATGAGCTTACCAAAAACCATCGTCAAAATGACCCAGAGAAATCTAATGGCGGATTGATCGTTGAAACCAATTTATTAAATTGCCCGTATTCTATAGTTTTGCATTACATAAAGAAATTAAATCCTCTAAACAGGTATTTTTGGCAACGTCCAAGCGATTCATTTTGCATTGACGACGAAACTTGGTTCGAAATTAGAAAGATTGGTGTAAATACTATCAAAGATTACATGTCAAACATAAGTAAATTTTGCAATTTAAGTAAAACTTATACGAATCATTGTCTCAGAGTTTCATGTTGCTCTATATTACGTACTAAACATGCTGAAAATGATACAAAAAGCGTAAGTGGACATGTTAGCAATTCTGGGTTAGGTAACAAACGAGTTCAGCAGAAGAAAAAAATTGAGATGTCAATGGACTTAGCCAAAGCCATGAATAATCACAAAGAACAAAACCAGATAAATTGCAAAGAAACAGATGAACTGATGAATGATGAAAATGACAAATTAATTCTTAACGAAGAAATCAAAATTGATGCATCTACAAACATACAGAATACATTGAATAAAAAAATTCCAGGAGGATGCTATTTCCATCAATGCAATGTGACAATTAACATGCATCGTTAAACAACATTGTCTATTTCCTTCCTGGTGTATATGTTTTTATGCATTGTTCATCGTTGATTGATAACCAACTGTGAATCTTATTTATAGAATTTGCAAGTTTATGAAATATACTGGGTAATTATTTCACATAATTCACCTGATTTTGTACACAGATATAGTTTTATCCATTCTCAATTTATCTATACCCAAGATATCATCTAAGCTTACTTGCAATTTGGGTGCATTGTAGGGTAAAAAAATGTAGCACGGTAGCCCATTGGATTACATATATTTTGATTCATAGAAATTCCGTTCTACATTAGAAAATGCAGAGCGCATAGGGTAAAATGGGATGATATGGACACTTTTTGCTTAGGGTCTAAATTCTAAGTAATAAGCGGACGAATGTATACATTTAATACGCTAAATTGTAGCTTAGGGCACTGCCTTTCTATAACATTATGTCTCAAGGGAATGAAAATCCATTATGATATTTATATATAGCATCGCGAAAGGGATACAAATGTCAAGGGAAAAAAGGAGTCGGGGTGATATGGACACCAACGAGTAATTCTTTATTCAACATAACAATCTAAAAAAACAAAGTAGTCTATTAAAGGTGAGACAAAACCAGTCTATCTAGAAGGCTCACATAAACTTTACAACGCATTTATAGCAATCGAAAGTGCCGAAACAGGATTCACAACACCACTTGTTGCAAGATTCGCATTTCATCCAATCTTCTGTCGTTTCTTCCCATGCTGCGTCGCAGCAGCAACATTGGTGTTCCTTGTCATCAAGTTTTCTTTTCGTTTGCTTTGTAGAATCCTTTTTTGGAGATTTTGACGTTGAGGGCTGCAAAATACTGTCTTCGATATCTATGGATGTGCATGGCGATTGTTGTCCATCGTTTATCAAACGGCACGATGATTTCTTCTTTTGATCAAATCGCATTCGATCTATAAGTTTTTTCTCCCTAATTTCTGGAGACTTGATGTGAATCTTATGGACTTTAGTATGTGTAGGATTCAAAGTTTTCTTAGGGCTGCAAATTATAGATCTGATTAAGATACCTTCAGATTTATTATCTTGAACATCACAAGGCTTGACTGAATCAATTTCCATCTTACTTTCAACTTCTGAAAGGAATGACTTTGAAACGGAGAGCTCATGATCACTGATTGTATTTTGCAATGGATATATTCCGCAATGTGCAAATGCGTCAACAACAAGACCTCTTTTCTTCTCAATTTCTTTGAAAACAGCACAAAAAAGCGAAGCGAAATTTTCGGTCGTAATCACGGAGACTCCGCTCTCGTTTAGAAAATTTTCAAGGGCCTTGCACCACGCGCGTTTGAGGACTGCATTAAAATGCGTGTCAAGCGGTTGTAATCTATGGCTTGAATGAGGTGGTATGCGAACTAACTCAATGTCATGATTAATACAGAAATCAATAGCTTCGATGGAAACATGTGAAGCATGTCCGTCCAGAAGTAAAACACAATTCTTGCCTGGAATTTTCGTCCTGTGTCTATCAAAATGATTCAGATATCGAACAAAAGTTTCTGAATCATTATAACCAGACTTCGTGGAGGCGACGCCGCATTTGTGCGGATTCTACGCATAGTTGGGGCTGTCTGAGGGGTGGCACAAGCTGGCACACTCCCAATAAGTGTATTGGGTGGGTTGATTCGAGTGGCACACGTGACTTTCACAAGTGGTACGGATGGGCTGTGGGCGTGGCTGCAGGGGAAAATCCGCATTTGTGCGGATTCTACGCAGAGTTGGGGCTGTCTGAGGGAAGGCGCAAGCTGGCACACTCCCAATAAGTGCATTGGCTTGGTTGATTCGAGTGGCACACGCGATTTTCATAAGTGGTACGGATGGGCTGTGGGCGTGGCTGCGGAGGAAAATCCGCATTTGTGCGGATTCTACGCAGAGTTGGGGCTGTCTGAGGGAAGGCGCAAGCTGGCACACTCCCAATAAGTGTATTGGGTGGGTTGATTCGAGTGGCACACGGGATTTTCATAAGTGGTACGGATGGGCTGTGGGCGTGGCAGCAGAGGAAAATCCGCATTTGTGCGGATTCTACGCATAGTTGGGGCTGTCTGAGGGGTGGCACAAGCTAGCTGGCACACTCCCAATAAGTGTATTGGGTGGGTTGATTCGAGTGGCACACGCGATTTTCACAAGTGGTACGGCTAACTTCACATCCGTGCCACTTTCAGGTGATTTTGTCAATTTTCTCAGTAACTATTGTGAATTTTGGCAAAGTAGTGGGTGGCACATGCTTTAGACGTGTTTTTTAGACGTCGGTGTGGTTGAAAATTCATAAAGATGCGATTTAAGAATTTTTAGAATAAATATCTGAATTTACTTTATTAACATAAGATCAATATTACAGAAAATCAATTGAATTTGAATGTCTATACTTCTGTTTTTATATTTAAACGTTACTGTCGACTGTTTTTTGTATTAAAATAACTTGATGAGTTGATAAATGATCAACAATTATCTTCTATATTCGAAGGAATATAGCAAGCGAGATAAGAAATGTTAACGCTGCTGCATGATGTTGTTTTCACACAACAATTGTTGAGAGCTTGTCAAGCGTAATCGTACATAGTAAATTGAATAACAGGAACACATGAATCTTCATGAAACCTGATTAGTAAACACGAATATTTTTTTCAGTTACATAACAAAATGGTTTTCTCATGAGGGAGCTGTTTAGTTGATGATATGAAACCCCTGTTAGAAAGCGTCTCTGCGATCAAACAGCACGTGACCGGTGATAGATGTAAACATTGATTCACAAACTACACATCATGGAAATCCTGTGCGAGGGATATGATTGGCTAACGTCGATTCTTTATCCACCAATCATTCATCTGAATAATTGTTGTTTGTGAACCACGCTATGCAGCAAAGGGTTAACAAGTGATCTCCTTGGTAAAAGTTTCAGGCTCGATTGATTAGGCACTTATATATAAATAGACACTTAGTAATCACCATGTCAACCCCATGGAGAACAATAACTGACACAGTCCATTCATCACACTAGGGCAGTTAGCGATAAAAAACAACGTTAAAACAAAGAAAACAATAGCCAGTCGTCAGCAGGTACCCGCCTGATCGCGTTTCGGCCCCTCTACCTGAACGATTAAGCCCAGGCGGGCGGGGCCCCGTATAAACTTATATGCGGCTGGCATTCTAAAATCAATATAGCAATGATATGTGTAATAATAGGTAATACTTAGGCAGAGAAGACGTGCTTCATCACTAGCTGAATTCCAAAGGTGTATCATTGACTTCTTGATTAGAAACGATTTTCTTCTTCTGTCGTTTGCCATTTGCCGTCGCTCAAATTTGCAGCTTCGTTTCAGCTAGCCCTCGTGTCGTCGTCCAGGATCTTGAGGCGTTGGTCGTCGTTGGGTGGTCGGTAGAGTCTGCTCTGGGTGGACGCAATCACAGACTGATGACGTTTTTAGTCTCCAGTCTTTCATGCTGGCGGCAAAGCGACCTACACCTGTCCGGAGGCGGTTGAGAATGGCTTGCGCGGTAGTTCGGTTCTTTGAATGTTGCCGGGTTCGTCAATGAACTTGTGCAGTCGTTGTTTCTGACTTAGAGCCCATTCTTCCTTCCATCGACGATATTTGATAGCTAAAGCAGTCCTCATTCAAGTTATTTCTGTTCAAATGTTCAGTGTATGTCCACTTCGGGTCATGTATTTGTTGTTTTATGCAAATACAATTGTCATTATTATTATTACTAGGCTCAGGTGACCTTCTGCATGCCCAGCCTATTCTCTGGTTAATCAAAGTAGGTCAACATCCATTTATGTAACATTCATCGTACATTGGCAGTTCCTCTTATATCACTGTTTTGACATTAGCTAATGGATCACATGTGAAATTCAGTTTTCAACAAAATGAAATGTTATACATGTACAGAAATACATTTTCAGAATTTTAGTGAATTTATCTTTGAAGAAAGTGTACCAAAGTCACACATCCAGTGTTTACAGCAAGGCTTGCACTCAGCAATTCAAGAGAACCTACCGTTTAAGAAATCCAAGAGTTTAACTCATTGGTTGGGTCCCAATAGATTGAGGCCCGACCGCCGCTATTAATATTTTTGATACATTTATTTATTTAGACGTCCAGTTACTTCATTTTTACGCTCCTTATGCAACTGAGATTCTAGCAGAGTACAACACGTATTTCGGAGTATTTAATTCTCGCCAATATTATTCCTACACCTGATAGATCTTAGGTAGCGTAGTTTCGTTGTGCTGGATCTGATCTTATGATTGACCAAAAATACTGTCGGCACATACCTCTAACGCACAGACAAAAAAACAAAATCATTGACGCAATTCCCAACGGTTCACAAATCAGAACAAACGCTCGAGACACTCACATGCAGAACACTGGCACAGCTCCGCACCAACAAATCACCCTTCTTGATTGTCCACTCTTCACCTCTTTGCCCCCTTTGTAAATCTCAACCGCACAATACAAAACACTTCTTCTGCACACAAACACACACACAACGCTCACACCATGGGACCTACGGGTTGGCCCCTTCAGGTGCACACAGCTCATCCGCCGGTGAGAGCAGGCGAATGGCCAGTCGGACACCTGATGTCCCCGGAGCCTCTCCCAATAGCAGGGAGGTAGTGGGTTGACAACACCACCAAAAATACTGCCATGGAAACTCTTCCGCTCCATTCCACAACATACATAGATATCAATTTCACATCGGAAGCATTTTCAGATGTCATTTGCTAACCTACTGTCCGGCAAACTGCGCAAAATCGACAAGCAGAGCAAACTTCGATGAGATCTAGCTAACTTCAGCTAATCAGCTATCTAGCTATTATCTAGCGAATCTAGCTAACCAGCTATCTTCGAAGAATGATACACTCACTATCTTCGATTGAAGCAGTCTTCATCTGAGAATAACTTCGAATATGAATGTGTAGTCCTATTCATCGTCTTCATTGAGATCTCATTCCGTGTTGAAGTTCTGCATCAGCAAAGACCGTTGGTAAGTGCATGTCGCGGCATGCTGACATGCACGTTATTCATAGATAAAGGGGACTGCTGTGCCGTTAGCGATAAGCCGGTCCTTTAACAACAAATATCCGGCAGATGTTCTCTTCCTTTCTCAGACAGCTCCGACTACCCGAATTTGAATCGACAACCTCACCAACTCCACAAGTAATCGCAAGGCGGATTGGAGCAGGTAACATCTGATCATTGAAATCACCTCGTAATCGTATTTGACAATTTTACGATAGTCAGTGATCAACGGTCTGCTATTAAATGCATTCACAAAACAGTCCGATAGTCAACAACTAAATGAATAAAAGTTAAGATATCTATGTTGAATCTTATAAATGCATCAATAAGAAATCATTAAAACAACAAATGTAAATGGAAGTAATGGGACAGAAATGCATGTATCAGTTCCTTCTAATTAACTACATTTAATGAAGGGAATTTCGAGGGAATCAAAATTGATACCATGAACATTCTAGGTTTTATTTTTGTTGTCCATTAGTGTTAAAGTAGTGTCTAATTCACTCATTGATGTTATTATAGCAAATGTAGGACTGGATTGATGATTGCGACATTGTCGACATGTCCGCTAAGTGGGTCTGATAGACAGAGGATCATTTATTGACATGTCTGCGCTGTGTGAAACAATATGAAGATGTATTTGCGCATGTTTTGATGATCTTCAAAGGAAGTTGATAAGAGAGTCGCACGCATGTTCAATAAACAATGATCTGTGCGGCTGTGGTTATCTGTGATGAACGTCCTAGCGTCCTGAAACTGTCACAGTCGGAATACTGACGCTGACAATAGCGGAGATGACTTTGCATTACACATTGCGAGCTTGGTCAACTTTCAAATTTTGTAAATTCTCAGTTTTCAAGTAGGTGTGCAGCAGTATGTGTAGCTGCTCTCAGGCTGCACCGCATAATGAATTGCTTCACATGCCTTTAAGAACGCCACGATCACCTCTGTTCTACTTGTTTCCGTGAAGCAGGCCAAAGAATATCTATTGTCTAGGCCACTGCACCTCTTACATGCCAAGCTTTTCATTTTCTGACATCCATTCATTAAGAGGGAATGTGCTGGAATGTCATAGGCCTAACCAGGGACGCCGGCAAGGGTGTTGCACGTGTTGCAGATGCAAATGTTGCCCTAAACCAGGTGTTGCAAGTGTTGCATGTGTGCCCTCTTCATGAATTACCCAAAAATATTCTTTAATAAACTTGCAGTTGAAGCGTGTTGTGGTCTGCAGTTTGCCGTCCAGAAACCATGGTTTTATTACCGTGTACATAAATTTGCTTTTACGTGTGTAAACTGGCAGCACCCTGGACTTTTGAAATGAGCTTTAAACTAGCTCTTAAATACACATCCAGCAATGGAGTGATTTAACTCAAAATATATTCAATCTTGCTTTTCATGGTGATGTTTGACAGAGAAAATATTTTATATGAAAGATTGCGTATATTGTAAAAGATGGTCAACAGTTAAGCACAAAGAGAATCAGTGACAACTTGATCATTATAACATGGCTTTATATAGTACATGCATGGAGTCGAGTGGATAGTCAACATACTGTCACGTTTTGGACTAGTGGGATTATACAAGTTTTTAGTCACGTTGCAATGCCATGTGATTTCGGTCTCACGCGGACCATGCTTGTTACGCATTTGATGTATGCTATCATTATGAAATGAATCCTCCAAAGTACTTTCCGGTCACACGTGTATTAGGAAATTATAAAGATAGCTATACGATACTTTTAGTGTGAATTGAAAGTAAAATTATCAGCAAGCAAAATCATTTGATGTAGGTAGCGAAAAAATGATCTCGTCTTGTTGAACAACCTAAGGCGAGCGCACAGAAACACTGCTAGTCTAACAAATCTCTAACAGCATCACTCACCCATTGAAATTTGCTTGTCACTATCAACTCACTATCTAACGCTCTGCATTTTACGATGACGCTGACGTGATGTTGCAGATTAGTATTTACGAATGGTTTACAGAATTTGTGTGACAAGACACATTATTGCAAGCTGTTGCAAAATTACAAATTACAAAATCTACATGATTTTACATGTAGCCTACCGGTACACTCTTGTGCTCATGTTCTTGAAAACTAAATTGTATTTTTCCAAATATTTCAAATTTTGCCATGATCCAAAGTGTGATGACAGCGCGGAGCTTTGTATCATGCTTTGTATTGAACATATTTTATAGAAGTTCCTTGATCTCTTTCAAGTATAATATTCATTGACATGGCTCACTTAGAGCACCTACATTAGAATTTTTTGTTCTGAGCAGGAGCGATTTTAAATGAAAATAGCCAAACTTTTCAATTTTTATCGTCAAAATGCAATCTACTATTTGATTACGGTTTTTTGAGGTGATTATTCTCCTTTCTTTCTAAATGCTACATGAGTGTGAAGATCAAAGCTCACATTGGTCCTATGGTACCTATACTGTCTGGTGTTGCACAAGGATCAGTACTTGGCCTTAGTAATGGGCAAAAGACCGTTCCAGGACACCATAAAATTCAAAAAAATGGCATTTTTAAAAACGACATAAATTCATGAATTTGAACCCTTTTTCAGGTTATGAAGACCTAAATTCACAAATTTGGGCGTTTTTAAAAATACCCAATTTTTCAAATTTTTCAAAATCTCAAATTTGAGAATTACAATTTTCACCCGCCCCTAAATCATGACCGTTCCAGGACACCGAAAATCATAAAAGTTGAGAATCTCAAAATTTGTGAATTACAATTTTTACCTTGTAAATCATGACCGTTCCAGGACACCGAAAATCATAAAAGTTGAGAATTTCAAATTCATGAATTTTATCCATCTTTCAGGTTTTTAAAATATAACATGTGACTAATAATATTTCTTTAAAAATGGAAGAAACAAAAGTGGAAGGAAGCGCAAGAATATATCCTTCATTATCATATGAAATGGATATTGCAAAACACAAAGATAGAGTACGTTATATGAAAGATAAGGAATCTCAATTATTACTTAGATTAGAACATTATAATAAATTAAGAATGTAACACAAGGAATTGGCATATTCTTAACAATAAGTTTAGGTGCTTTAACAATTGTTATATCTTCAGGTGTTTTAGTAATTCCAGTAGTTGCTACAGCTTTAACAGGTACGGGTGTTTTTGCAACTTCACTTGTTACAATGTTAGATAAATCTTTAATAACTAAGAAACGAAAATCATTAAAAACTAAGCATTTACATATTAAAGAAGTCTATGATAAATTACACTACTACTTTCAAAGAGTATGTGATGATAATGTTATTACGTTAGATGAGATTGAAAAATTTGATCAAATAGCTAATGAAGTAAATCAAACCTTTCAATTACAGTCCGAAAAAGTTGATGATAAGAATAGACAGGATGGCAAAATTTCTAGTGATGGTAAAACTTTTACTGGTGGTAAAATTTCTAATGAAGAAAATGACAAAATTTTTTTAGAAGAGCTAAAAACTTTAAGCAAAAATTTAAGCAAAACTTTATTAAACAAAACTTTATTAAACAAAACTTAAAACGAGAAAACTTTAAACGAAAAGATGTCAAACAACAAAGCAATAAAAAAATAATTTGTTCAGTAAAATGTTTTTGCTGTATTCCAATGTTACCACAAAATTCAAATATTATATTTTAAAAATGGATAAATTAGAGCTGATAATTTTAAAAGAATAAAACAATTAGAAGAGTTAATAAAACAAAGAAATATTATGAAAGAAAATCATCTTCAACATAGAATGATAAAAGCTGGTATTCAATCTGATATGTTTAAAAAAATGCAGCAAACCGAGCAAGTAAAAACTGATTTTGAGAAAACTATGAAACCATTTAAAACTCTTGAAAAAGAAAGTACAAATAATGATAAACAAATTGATATAACAGATCCAGAGCACAAAACTATATTAGATGACTATGGATTACTAGAATCAAACATTAATAAGAAATTACCAAAATCTATGCAATTTGAACATTCTATTTCATTTATAGATGGAAAAACAATACCTAGATTTTATCTCGGACAAAAAGAAATATTTCCACAACCTTTTCGAGGTATAATTTTTTCACCAGATAAATCTCCTTTTAATTTAGATAGAAATTTTGTTAATCTTTTAAGAGGAGCAGATTTAAATAATTATGCTGTAGAAGATCTCATAAAATATAAAGCTATGTTAGACAGAGTTGGTGCAGTAAAATCTCTTAGACGTTATAAACAATTAGAAAATTTATTATCAACGGGAGTTAAAGTAGGGAAAGGTTTATCTGAAAAACAGAAAACGGAAACAACCATATTTTTACCAGATGATCCACAAGAATTACTAAATAGATTAAATATTTTAATATCTGCAATAAAAGAAGGACATAATTCAAGTTTCAATGAAATTCATGCAATATTGAAAAGACTGTTAGAAAAGAAGATTCTAAATGAAGAGGATTATAAAAGTATAACGAACCGAATGTTCTAGGGTTTCGCCCGTAGCTGAAATATGTTGTTTCTAATTTTTATCTATGATTTTTATTCATGATTTTTATCTATGATTTTTATCTATGATTTTTATCTATGATTTTTATCTATGATTTTTATCTATGATTTTTATCTATGATTTTTATCTATGATTTTTATCTACGATTTTTATCTATAATATTTATTCAAAATTTTAACTAAAAAATGTGTTCAGCAGATTTAGACAAAATTAATAATCATTTAGAAAATTTGACAGAGATTTTGGGTTCATCAAAATTTAGTACGACGTTGAAAATTATAACAACTACTTCATCACACACTTGTAATTTAGAACCCATTCTACATTTAGAACAGAATAAAAATTATCAAATTGCATTGACTAGTTTCTCTACATTTAACACTATTCAAAACGTTATCAAAGATGTGAATGATCAATTTAGATATTCTACTGATAAAGGCAAAACATGGAAAATATTAACTTTTCTTCCTGGTTCTTACGAAGTTGAATCAATATCAAATGAAATTAAGAGACATTTAGGTATACCATTTAAAGATAAGAAACAATTACATTTTGCAGTTGAACCGGCAGTTAATAAATTTTCTCTTACTTTAGACGAAAATCATCAAGTTGATTTTAATCATGATAGATCATTGTCAAAACTATTAGGATTTAATAAACAAACCTATAGTCAAGGTTATCATTTAGGTGAGAAGATTCCAAAAATAACTGAAATAAATTCAATTGTTGTGCATTGTGACATTATTGAAGGAGGATATATAAATGGTAAATTATCAAATTTAATATTCAGTTTTCCAGCTTTTACTGTACCGATTGGTTATAGATTAAATGTATTTCCACAAACATTAATATTTTTCCCTATTACAAGAAAAACTATTAACAACATTAACATTAGAATCACTGATGAAAAAGGACAAGAAATAAATTTTGGAGGTGAAGAGATTATGATAGATCTTTTGGTTCGGGAGGTATAAACTCCCGTTCGGGAGGTATAAACTCCCACGCGAAGATAGAGAAGTCTAATTTTCTTCTTCTTCTTTAGAAACAAAAAATAAAAAAAAAAAATTTTTTTATTAAAAAATGAGTGAACTACCCCCATTAAATAAAAAAAAAACTTAAATTTAATCATCATCCAAATTTATCTAATAAAGTTTTGTCAGTTATTTGTGGAAGATCAGGATGTGGAAAAACATATCTATTATTTAAAATTTTAACGACTCCAAATTTTTTGGATTATGACAATCTTATAATTTATACAACAACGGCAGAACAACCCGTCTATCAATTTTTAAAATATGGATTTGAAAATAATCTTAAAAAACAGCAATTGCTTCATCATTCAAAGAATATGAAAAATCTGAAGATGAAGAAGAAATAAGTTCGTGGTGTGAAGAAGCAGCAAAAAATAATCAGTTAGTAGAATCTAATAAAAATAAGCATATAAAGATACAATTAATAGATGATAGTGATAATATGCAAGATCCTAGTAAACTAGATAAAACAATGAAACATTGTGTAATTTTTGATGATTGTGTTAATGATAGAAATCAGTCAGTTCAGAGAAATTATTTCGCAAGAGGTAGACATAATAACTGTAGTGTTTTTTATTTAACACAAAGTATGTATTCATTAGACGGAAGTGTTATTAGAAAGAATGCAAATATATTTATACTATTTGAAATAAATGCAAGAAACTTAAGTGATTTGTTAAGAGATTTATGCGTAAGAAATAAAGATGAATTTAAACAATCGTGTAACAATGCTTGGTCAAAAGATTATGGATTTATCACAATTAATATTGATAAAAAAATTCATGAAAGAGTTATCGAACAATTGTTCTCTGACTAGCCTTCGGCTCGAGGGGCTTTGCCCCGACTGAAAGTCGATAGAAAATATTTTCGTGGATTGACCGAACGGAGTGACCGAACGGAGTGACCGAATAATTTTTTCTTATAAATTTTTTGTTAATAAAAATAAAAAAAATATGTTGGATGTTTACAAGATAGAGCATGTACCAGTTTTAAAAGATTATCGTCATCCTACAAATCCTGTAAATTCGAAGAAAGAAGTTAGATTTTATTATCATCATAAATACGTAGCGCTCGTTACAGATTATAAAACAAAACATGGTATTAAACCGTGTGTTAAAACAAAAGACTTTCCACTTTGTTTAAGAAGTTTCCGAGTATTTTTGGCGTATAATAATTTATGGTGGTTGGTTAAGAAAGAACATTTAACAACACATGAATTAGAAACATTACATCAATTACATATTCCTGTGTATATGTAAAAACGGAACCGAGGTTCTATGTAAAAATTCATTTTTTCTTTTAAAAAATATGAATCGTGAAATGTTTCTCGGACAAACGTCTAGGATTGATGAATTAATCAAGAAACAAATTGCTAAGTTTGATGCGCAAATTAAACATAGTAAACGTAGTAAACGTATTAAAAAACAGAAACGTACTAGGCGTAGTATTAGACATAATACTAAAAAACAGAAAAGTGGAACAAAAGAAATATTAGAAACTCCTATTAGTGATATCTTTTTTGATGATAGAATTAAGGATGAACTTGGTGATGATTTATGTAATTTATTTAATCCAAATGAAATTAAATATGAAAATGTATCTTTTATTAATCTAGTATGATATGCGGAAACTTTTAGCAAATGGTAAAATTATTAATTTACTTGGAAAAGTTATTAAAGATCAGGAAAATATAATTCAAAATTTTTACGTAACCTTCTATAATAAAAATTCATTTGAAATATGGTTTTCGAATCTGGATGAGAAATCCGATGCTAACGAATGGATTTTTACAGGTAATATTAAATATGAACATTTTGGAATGAAGTTAGTACAAAGATCGCATAGAGGGGCAGGGATTAATATGAAATATAGAATCAAAGAATATTTCGGTAAATATTGTTATATTCCTTCTGAAGATTTTTGTTTTATTAAATGTTATAATGTTTTACGAGGTTTTAATGAAGAACAAGGAGAAATGATGAAACAAATGTTTAATAATTTTTTATATAAAGAGAAAGCCACATCTAGAACAGGAGTAATGTCAAACTGCAAATTTTCTCAATTCAATAAATATTTTGGAGAATGTGTTCAATATTATAGTCCTGCCAATCGTCATTTAAATCCTAGAGGAATTGAAACGTTTCATAATTATGTTTATTACAATTATTTTCACGCAGGTTCAACAATTGGTCACTATTGTTTAATTAATAAATCTCATAAATTAAAAGCTATTACAGAAATTGAAAATAATTTCAAACCCATATATAAAACAGTTACTGATGAAAATCTAACAACGCGTCCATATAAAATCATAACAAAGAAAAAAATTGACTATGGTTCAACATATATTTGGGATCTCGAAACTTTTCCCGATCCTAACTGTTCAACAGCTCATCCTATTCCTTATGCTGTAGGAGCTATTAATTTTAATAAATTTATATGTTGTTTACCGAAACAAAGATTGAAAGAATTAGAAACACGTTTGTTAAGTGATATGATTAAAATTAAACGATCAAAAGATGAAGATGAAATTAAAAAACTTAAAAAACAGATTAATGAGTATAATAATTTAACTGAATTAGAATTTAATAAACTTCAAAATTGTGTGAAAATATTTACGAGAACTGAGGATGATGAATGTTCGATCGGGGGAAACCCAGAGGACGTATGTCCGATCCATCAATTTTTTAAAACTCTTGGAAAATTTAATTATTCGAGAGTAACTTTAATAGCTCACAATTCATCAGCTTTTTGATTCCTATTTTCCGATAAAAGCTAATTTTAAATCATCTAAACCGCCTCTTAAAACTTCAAGAGGAATATTGACTGCTTCATTACAAAATCCTTATACAACTGAATGTGTTAGTAGATACATTCAAAAATCTTTTAGATTTAAAAACAATATGAAAAAAGATTCACCGTCAGGTAAATTAGCACTTCAAACTATTATAATGAAATGTAGTTATCAACATGTAAAAACAAGTCTTTCTAAATGGTGTGAGAATTTTAAAATTCCTACGAATGTGTGTAAATTAAATTATGAAATTGGAGACATAACACATGAAAATTATAAAGAAAAAGAAATTGAATGGAGACCATATTTAGTTAACGATATTCTTTCTTTAGCTTTTTGTATCTACAAATATAATAATGTTATGCAAGATTTAGTTGGTGAAGATATAACTACTAATTTGACATCCTCTGCTTTAACATTTAACGGTTGGATGAAAAGCGTACAAAATGACAATATAAATATTCATTCTCATATAGATTTATGGGCTAGAAATTATATTAGAAAATCTGTTAAAGGTGGAAGAGTGTTGGCAAATATAAGAAAATACACATCGCCATTTTGTAGCATCTTGTTACCAATATTAAAACAGTATTTACCTGGTCGCTGCCCTGGGGGGGCTTTGTCCCTTGGTAGCTACGCTGGCGGGGCTTTGTCCCCTGGAAGTAATTTAATAGATTTAATGAAACAGTATCGAGATTTAGGAGATAAAACTGAAATTTGTAAGAAAATTTCAAATCAACTACTTGAACAAAAACATGAATTTCTAATGGCTTTCGATGCCACATCTTTATATCCATCAGCTATGTATGATGAAAATTCAGAATACCCTAAAGATGAATCAGCTAGAAAATTTCGTCACGAAGAAGAGCGGGAAATAGTATATAAATTTAATACTCAAACTTTTATACCTAAAACTGGAATATTTACAGTTGTGTTTCAATATCCGAATGATATGTTTTTTCAACCAGTTTCTATTAAAGATAAAGTTAAAAATCAAAATAATAATTCTCATGTAAAAGTAATCAGGTTTAGAAATGGTATATGTTATGATGTATTAACTTCTGTAGACATACAAGAAATTGTTAGATGTGGGGGAAAAATCTTACATATTACTGATGGTATAATTTATGAAAAAAATTACCAAGTTTCACCATTTCGAAATTATATTGAAAAACTTTTTAATTTGAGAAAAAGATATAAAGCAGAAGGAAATACTGTAGGCGATGAGTTAATTAAATTATTGATGAATTCGCTATATGGCAAAACTGTGCAAAAAGATATAACCACTAAATATCATTTATGGAATGAGAATACATTGAGAAAAAATTTCACTCAAGAAGTAAAAGATTATGAAAAATTAAATGATGAACAATATTTAGCGAAAGTAGAAATGGAAGATGATAAATTTCTTAAAACTAATATTGTAAAAGATGGGAAGACGTCGTTCATGCCATCACACTTAGGTTCTTTCATTCTTTCTCACTCTAGAAGAATCATGAATAACTTTATTTTAGAAATTAATGGTTTCAACGAAAAATACATTCATTATACAGATACTGATTCAATATACATTTCTAATGAGCTCTTCAATAAATTAGATGCTGCTGGATATGTTGGTGGGGAATTGTGTCAAGGAAAAAATGATTATGGAAATGGTGGAATTATTTTTGCAATGTTTATTGCACCTAAAGTAAAATACTGTATTACTGTAGATGAACAAGGGAGACTTAGTGAAAAGAAAACATTCAAAGGATATTCACAAGATAAAGTAAAAGTCGAAGATTTTCTAAAATTATATTCGGGGAAAACATTATCGACTACAGTTAATAAACCATGGAAAAGATCTTTAGAAACTGGAATTAGTATTCCTGATAAAAATAATAATACTGAAGAAAAAAAATTTTCTGGTCAAATAAATATACTTAAACGACAAGCACCTGATGAAAATGAAATTATGTTACCTTATAACGGAGAAGATATTCAAGCTGAAATATTTCAAACAATCGTCAGTGAGAGTAATTTAAGTGATGATGATGACACGTGGGAATAATAATTTTTTTATTACATCTAACAATTTATAACATCTAAAAATTTAACATCTAAAAATTTATATCTAAAAAAATTTATATCTAAAATTTATATCTAAAAACTTATTACATCTAAAACCTTATTACATCTAAAAACTTATTACATCTAAAAATATTATTACATCTAAAAACTTATTACATCTAAAAACTTATTACATCTAAAAAATTTATATCTAAAATTTATATCTAAAAAAATTTATATCTAAAATTTATACCTAAAAATTTATATCTAAAATTTATTTCCATGAGATATATATGTTTTATTGTTAAAAAATGATGTTACCAAATGTTGGTGGAGGTGCATATATCCCGAATAATCGTGAATTAGAAATAGAGATAGAAAATTATATCATGAAAACTGGAGACGTTTTATCTGGTCCATTGCATCTTTCTATTCTTCCGCAACAAAATACAGAGTTAACAAATAAACAATATGTTGATACACAAATCAATGACTTAAAAGAAAAATATATAAACGATGTTTTGGTTCCACTGATGAATGAATTAAAGTTGCTTAAACTTAATGACAAATCATTAAACGAAAAATTATTAAAACTTGATAAAAAGGATAGAGAGCTAGAAGCAGATATAGCAAAACTTTTTAAAAAGATTTCTGAACAATCAAAAATTTTAATATTACTTTCTATAAATTTAAAATCTGCAGTCATTAAAAATAAACATCAGATAAAAATGTTAAAAGAACAATTAGAAGATGAAATAGAAAAACTACCTGAAAGAATTTAAAAAAATTTAAAACAGTTACAAACTACATTCCAAAAAAGTGTTGATGAATTGAGTTCTAAAATTACTCAACAAATGAAAAAGATGAATAGAATAATAAATGAAGTAAACTCACTTAATCAAAGAGTTGATAAAATGAAAACTCTTAAAATCAATTTAGAAAATGAATTAAAGAAAAATTTACAAGAATACTCTAAAGAAAATAAAGAACAGTTAGATTCTGTTAAAAGACAATTAGATGTTCTTAAAATTAAGTTAAATGCTCTTAAAACGGCATTGAAGATTAATCAGCAGAAAATGCAAGTTAATAGAAAAGAAATTAAAGTACATCACACGCTACTTGACGCAATAGATAAAGTGCAACAATCAATTAATAAAGTTATCTCGAAGTTGTTGTCTATTCACAAACGTAAATCTTAGCGTAAATATTAACGTAAATATTTTTTCCCAAAAGTCAAATTTAATCCTAAAAAATGCCTATAATTTATAAACACAATCTTAAACAATTTGCTTCAAATCAAAGAATTGCTCATGAACCACGTATGAATCCTGTTTATCATTATGATAATAGAGAAACAGTTCACACGGAAGGAGCTGGGATCTTCTCTGGTATTGGAAGTATCGTTAACTTAATTAAAAATAATAAAGATTTGATTACATCTGCTGCAAAAGGAGCAGCTGCTATAGGTAGTACAGCTAGTGCAATATCAAATGCTGTCAAGTCTCAAAACGAATTAAAACAACTAGAAGCTATTCGTAAACTTAGGAATGATTCCGAAGAACTAAAAAATTTAAAAAAAATTTCAGAGGAAACAAAAAATAAAATATCTAACATTGCTGTTGGGGAAACCTTGAGGAGTGGAGCTCCGTCTGATAGTAAACATAAGAAGAAATCAGGCGTAGCCATAAAACGTTCAATTGAAGAAATAAGAGGAAATGGCGTGAGCAGCAACCTTCGTTTTAACCAGCAAAGCTGTAGCGGAGCTGGTCTAGCAAAATTCTAAAATAATGTTTTTTAGTAAAATTTTTTAAGTAAAATTTTTTTAGCAAAATTTTCTTAGCAAAATTTTCTTAGCAAAATTTTTTTAGTAAAATTATTTAAGTAAAATTATTTTAGCAGAATTTTTTCTGTGTGTGAGAAAAACAAAAAGTCAAATTATTTTTTATAAAAATGTCTTCGCTTATCGAAAATAAATTTAGATTAGACGATCCTCCGTTCGTCAGTTGCAATCAAAAAAAGAATGACTATATAAGAATTGCTATGAATCCCGGATCTTCCAGTAGAGTAAATACTGGAGGTGATTTAATTTTTGAAGTTGATAATCAGCAGAGTTATATATATCTACCTGATTCATTTTTACACTGTCAATATTCTTTGTATAGTGATGCCAATTTTACAACACCATTACCAGATACCGATAATATTGCACTAGAGAATAATTTTTTTCCAAAATTATTTACACAAATGCGTTTAGATGTTGCAACTCAAAATATAGAAACAATAAGTGATTCTCCAGGTGTAATTGATACAATGCTTAGATTTGTAACAATTGGTGAAAATAATAAAAAGTATGAAATCGAAGGTTGGTTTCCTGATACTAATGATGGTATAATTGTTGATGATTTAACTCACGCTGGAACAGATGCAGCAGGAATTGCGAAAGATGTAGAAAATATTGCAAAATATTTAAATAAAACAAATAATGATGCATATAAAGAAAGACGTGAATTTAACAAGAAAAGTAAACAGACAGTAAATTGGTCATTGTCTCCATTATTCGGATATTTAGATTATGATAAAATATCATATCAATTAAAATTTAAGTTAATAATTCATCGTACAGCAAATAATGAATTAATCTTTTTTGGTAAGACTGGAAAAAAAGCATATTTAAAAATTGATAGACTTGAATGGTGGATTAAGCATATTACTCCTAGTTTAGAGATTGAAACAGCTATTGCAAAAAGATTAAATAATAACAAACCAATTCCAGTAAATTTTCTAAAGCGTACTGCTAGTTCAGTAACTTTTTCCGAACAAAGATTTAACTGGCATTTTACTAGAACTGCGAATACACCAAGATATTTATTACTAACTTTTCAAAGAAATAATTCTCCAAGTTTTGATAAGAACAATAATCTCTTCCATATTAATACAATTCGAAGTTTACAAGTTTCATTAAATCAAACCCGATATCCAATTGATCCATTAAGATTCGATGATACCAATAATCAATTTATGGGAGGATATGATTCTTATCGAAATCTTTGTATAGAATTTGGAGTTGAACCACAATTAACTCCTGGAGATTGGAGACATTTGTATCCTGTTTTCTGTTTCGATTTAAGTGCACAATCTGAAGATATTATCAAGACTGGTTGTGATGTAACAATTAATATTGAAAAGAAAGATATAACAACTTCATTGATGGCTTATGGTTTATTGCTGGAAGATGTAAAATATTCTATTGAAATTCTTAATGGAAAGATGGTTACGATCGGTTAGTAACCTTAGGACCTTTGGTCCGATAGGCTAAAGCCAGAGGAGCTTCGCTCCGATCGGTTAATAACCTGAGGACCTTTGGTCCGATAGGCTAAAGCCCAAGACTTCGTCGATTAATTAATTTTTTTGATAACTTAAATTTTTTTTAGTAATTAGTAATAAAATTTTTTTGTAACTAGAATAGATTAAAAATTCTTAACTTAAAAATTTTTCGTAACTAGAATAGATTTAAAATTCCTAATTTAAAATTTTTTTGTTAAAAATGTCGCAAGCGAAAGGTAATAATAAAACTGTTGAATTAAAATTACGTAATATTGTTGACAAAAATACCCCTAAAACTATTACGATTAATAAAAAAAGTATTACATAAGTAAACCAATGATAGAGAATATTCAATTACAAGAAGAAAAGAATGGTGGAATTCTCCCATTAATTCCACTAATAATAAGAGGCATAGCAGCAGCAGGAAGTGTTGCAGGTGGGACAGCTGGTATTGTCCAAGCAGTAAATAAAAATAAATCAGAGAAGGCAGCATTAGAAGAACAAAAACGTCATAATAGAGAGTTAGAGAAAGTTGCTAGGGGTGAAGGAGTAGTAGATAATTTTATTAGTAAATTAAAATTAGTTGATGAAGGAAAACGAGTTCTTAAAAATATTCTCCACAATGTTGATGATTTAATTGAAATCAAGGAAACTAAAGATGGTTCTGGAATATATCTAAGTCCTAGTATGATAAGGTAAAACATTTATTTTATCTTTTAAAATGAATTCTACAAATTCCGAAAATTTAATTAAATTAAAAATTTTTAATTTAGATTTATTAAACTATCTATTAAACAAAAATAAAAACTCAAATTGTCAGCATATTGGAGGTGACAAGAACAAAGTTCCATACCACTTCGATGGTGATATACAAAAAACATTAGAAAACTTTCCTGGATTTATTTGGAGTAAATATTCGAAAGAAAAACATCTTCCTGGTCATTCATATACTGGTCCAGGAACTCGATTAGATATAAGACTAGATGAGAATAATAATCCGAAACCAGGTGAAGAACCGATAAATAGAGTAGATGCCGCAGCTTACAGGCATGATTTAGCTTATCGAAATCATGATCTAAGTTCTCGTCATGCTTCTGATAAGAAGATGATTCAAGAATTAGATAGTATTCAGAATCCTACATTTAGAGAAAAAATTGAAAGAATGTTTGTTAAGAAAGCTTTACAAGCTAAAATATTATTCGGTCAGGGTTTAAATGAAACGACAGCAAAGCTGTCTGAGAGCAACGCTCGAACCTACGCGTCTGAAATGTCGAATGACCTAGGACGCTATGCGTCTGAAATTCACAAGGAATATAGAAGGCCTAAATATTTATTGAAAGTAAAAGTATTTAATAAAGATGATATTTGGAGTGCTGATCTTATTCATATGCCGAATGAAAAAGATTATAAATACGCATTGACCGTTATAGATTTATATACACGATACGCTTGGGTAAAGCCTTTAAAAAATAAAAGTGGTCTATCAGTTAAATATGCGTTTGAAGAAATCTTTAAAGAAAGTAAGAGAAAGCCAAAAAAATTGTTTGTTGATAAAGGATCGGAATTTTATAACCGAACCGTTCAGCCACTATTTGAAACAGACGAAAGTCATCGCCAAGGCTCAGTTTATTCAACTGAAAATGCAGGGAAGGCCGTAGTGATAGAAAGATTCAATCGGACGTTAAAAAATAAATTATTCAAAAAATTTACTCAGCAAGGAAATCAGAAATGGTTAAAAATATTACCAGGAATTGTAGAGCAGTACAATAATAAAGTTCATTCAGGTATTGAAGAAACCCCAAAGAATGCTTCTGACGACCCTGATTTAATACGAAAGAAAATATTCGAAAATAATTATTCGAATGAGAGTAATCCGAATTTGCAGAAACTTAAGCCGAAATTTAAAATTGGAGATAGAGTTAGAATATTTAAATATAAGAATATATTTGAAAAAGGCTTCGTCGGATACTGGACGAAGGAGATATTTGAAATTTCTAAAATAAATCAAAGTTATCCGATTACTTACGAAATCAAAGATTTAGATGATGAAGATATCAGAGGCCGATTTTATCAAAATGAATTACAACGAAGTGATTTTTAATTATCATTATTATTATTCAATTCTAACATAATATCAAGAAATGGCACTCCTTCTTGCAATTTAAATAAAACATAAAGACATAATTGACCACAATAAGTTGTTCCCGGTTTTGAATTTGAAATGTATTATAAATTCCATTGCCAAGTATTTCTCTTACTTCATTCGTAGGTGGAAGCCCGTATGAGTCAAAATAATAATTAACTCCGTTTTTACTAAAGATACCTGCTGACCAATGTACGCCTTTTTGGTCTGAAGTGTGAAGATTCGTTATGAAATTTACAGTTGAAACTTTGTTCCGGGAACTGAAGGTTCCTGTTGGCTTATTTTTGATCAATTGTAATTCGTCTCTCATTAGGACATGAAAATTCTTTATTTCCAATTGATGTGCGATTTTCTTTAGATCAAAATTCGTTGTTGTTTCTGTTCCATATAATTTAAAAAACTCGATCAGGTCAGTCATTTTAAATGAAACAAAAATCCAATTTGAAAATGTCATTGTCATTTTACAGTCTCCACGCAAATAAGTTGCAATAAATGTTACTACTTGTTACTTATGAAGTAGAGTCCAACATTTATATGAAAACAGAAATCCAATTTGAAAATGTCATTGTCATTTTCAGTCTCCACGCAAATAAGTTGCAATAAATGTTACTACTTGTTACTTATGAAGTAGAGTCCAACATTTATATGAAAACAGAAATCCAATTTGGAAATGTCATTGTCATTTTCAGTCTCCACGCAAATAAGTTGCAATAAATGTTACTACTTGTTACTTATGAAGTAGAGTCCAACATTTATATGAAAACAGAAATCCAATTTGAAAATGTCATTGTCATTTTCAGTCTCCACGCAAATAAGTTGCAATAAATGTTACTACTTGTTACTTATGAAGTAGAATTTCACGTTTGCAAGTCTTCTAATTCCTGCGTGAGTCCAGTATGTTGCGCATGTTGTTGTTCAGTTTGTTGCACATTGGGTGAATCAAATATGGATTCTGCTATTCTTTGCTGTTCCTCCTCTTTTTCACGATCAATGAAATCTTCAAGATATGTAAAATGCTTCATCACAAAGTAAATTGATAGAGAAGAATTGGCTAAGTTTGGATAGTTCTTTGATAATTTGAATAATTTGATCAGTAATGTCACATATGAACGTGAAAACTTTATTTTGTGGGTCTCATTTAACTCTTTCACGTATTTTGTATAATTCATATTAGACAATAACTTCAGTCGCTGAAGCACTTCTCCTTGTAAAACATAGCAGCGTAGCAGATTCCGATGTGTAATTTTCTCAAAACCAATGAGTTTATTTAATGAAGAGATGCACGATGATGTACTTATAATATCCTTTTTCTCGAGAAATACAGGTAAATTGCTGCTGTCAACATCCTTGAATGAATCTCGGATTATTTCAAACACTTCTCTCTTTTTATCTTCTTCGTTTCCACTCGTCTTCTGTTTCTTTCTTAGTGATTCAAGAATAAATTTTGTTGATATTTTGTTGAAGAAATCAAGATGGTCTGGTGAAATAAGAGGCACAACTTGATCCACGAAGCAACAAAATTCTCTCTCTATTTTGCTGACGGAAGACATTGCAAATGAGAACTTTGCTTTCTAGCGCACACGGAACAATGACAGGAGAGAGAGAAGTGAAAACAGCTGCCAGATGCTTTGGCGTCATGTGGTTGTGCTGACGTGCTAGTAAGAATTAAAACAACTTCCCTAACGTACAACTAAAATCTAATTGTATCACAAAGCTGTAGCAACTACTGGAATTGTAAGAACGCCAGATGAAATGACAATAGTGAGAGCGCCTAAAGAAATTGTTAAACATGCTCCAACGCCTTGTGTCACATTCTTAATTTATTATAATGTTCTAATCTAAGTAATAATTGAGATTCCTTATCTTTCATATAACGTACTCTATCTTTGTGTTTTGCAATATCCATTTCATATGATAATGAAGGATATATTCTTGCGCTTCCTTCCACTTTTGTTTCTTCCATTTTTAAAGAAATATTATTAGTCACATGTTATATTTTAAAAACCTGAAAGATGGATAAAATTCATGAATTTGAAATTCTCAACTTTTATGATTTTCGGTGTCCTGGAACGGTCATGATTTAAGCGAGAAAATTGTAATTCTCAAATTTTGAGATTCTTAACTTTTATGATTTTCGGTGTCCTGGAACGGTCATGATTTGCAAGGTAAAAATTGTAATTCACAAATTTTGAGATTCTCAACTTTTATGATTTTCGGTGTCCTGGAACGGTCATGATTTAGGGGGCGAGTGAAAATTGTAGTTCTCAAATTTGAGATTTTGAAAAATTTGAAACATTGGGTATCTTTAAAAACGCCCAAATTTGTGAATTTAGGTCTTCATAACCTGAAAAAGGGTTCAAATTCATGAATTTATGTCGTTTTTAAAAATGCCATTTTTTGAAAAAATGGTACTTTTTGAATGGACTAAATTCATGTATTTAGGTCTTAAAAACCTGAAAAAGGGTTCAAATTCATGAATTTATGTCGTTTTTAAAGATACTATTTTTTTGAATTTTATGGTGTCCTGGAACGGTCTTTTGCCCATTACTGGCCTTACCTTTTTGCTGCCTTTATGGGTTCTCTCAGGTTCGAAGACAGTGCTCACAATGTAAAAGCAATTAAGTATACTGATAACATTACCATTGTTGAACCTCTGTGTTGCAACCAGTCCCCTATCATTCATATTGATGCATGTAAGGCTGCTTTTGATAATGCTGGTCTTGTTCTAAATAGACAAAAATGCATGCAAATATGTGTCAAGCGCTCTCATGATTCTTTTTGTCATATGAACAATGGGTTTAAAGCTGTTGATTCATGTAAAACTCTTGGATTTTCATTGACTGTAACATGAAATGGGACCTTCAAGTGTCTTATGTGTTAAAGGTCGCTTCTCAAAGACTCCACATTGTTAGATGTCTTAAACACATTTTGTCATCAAATGATTTGATTACTGTTTATCACTCTATAATTACTTCACTTTTCTTGTATGCGTCACCCGTTTATGGAGCTTTACCTGTGACTCTCCTGCAAAAGTTTGAGCGATTTCAAAAGCGCAGTCATCGTTTAATTTGTAACTCGTCATGCAATTGTGATGCATTCCCTGATTTGTCAATTCGTTTTCATAAAGCTGCAATCAAGTTATTGGCATGTTCTGAGACTCATCAGTTCCATCCCTTGCATCATTTGGTCCCTGAACGGCTACCTCACACGCAAAAGTTATCGGTTCCTTTCTCTCGTACCCAAAGACGTTTGAACTCATTTCTCCCTTGGGCGACGATCTTATGTAACTTATAATGTCTTCCTTCTTTACATTCGTATGCTTGTGCACTTGATTATTTTACTTGGTTCATTGTCCATTTTGTATTTAACAGTTTTTGTATCAAATGTGATTGCTTGTGATTATCAATCTTTGAAAATATACGCTATTACTACTAATCTGTCACCGATTTTCTTCTGTCCAAATAGCATGTGCTGATGATCAGAAATGTCTACGCCTGTGTTCTATGGGAGCCGTCTCATTTCATGATGTGCTGAGATTTGAATTGTTTTGAAAATTTTTACATGTTGCTTTTCTTGATCCACAGCAATTCATTCAATACCTGTAATTGTTTGAGTTGTAATTGTTTAAGAACAAGTTTTATGGTTTAAATTGTAAAGACGCTTCTTGATGCAGCGAGCCTACTGGCATACATACTGGAAAAGCATTGAATAGAAGTTCTCTTTCTGCACTATCCAATGGATAATTGCATGTCATTTCCAAGAAAAAAGAAAAGGTGTTCCTTAAAATAAGATCTATTTAAATAGAATTGGACTTTTTATTTGTATAAATGCAGTAAATTTACAGAATTTAACTTGTTATTGATATCCAAGGCCTCAGCTAGAATTGACAGCAACGTGATTTTTACTCATTTGATTTACGTACGCTTGTCCTCATGCATACCGGTAATAGTTTTATCAATCTAAAGCTAACAGCTCTTTGGGCGGGCCTACAAAGCATAATTAGGACATGAAACATTTGGGTATGGGGTGCAAGGATGGGTTAGAATATCCCAAAAGTGTCCTCCTTTAGATCGATGCAATACCTGCCCTAAAGTCGTACGGCGTCCTTGGGCCTAACTCTAGAAGCAAATCTACGTCAGTTGACATAAGCAGATGACGCACGAAAAGCTCACATTATTTCACGAGAAATTTCGACGTCATTACATTTGGAAAACATTTGAAAATTTTGACTTTTTGTGGTGGGCCCTATAATTTGTACGCTTACTGCCACAGTGAGGCAGCTACACACCAATAGAATTGGTCCAAAACTCTTGATTTCATCATTAGGTGAGAACGGTGCAGAGTGGAACACATCTATATTTTGTTGAACGTATCACTCAGTTGACTTAAGTTTCTACTAGAACAATAATTACAATCTGATGAGGACGGTACAACTTCATCAGCAAACTCAAATTACATTGCTCTAATTATATGACGTCATCGCTGTATTATGTTCCCATTGTTCACTCAGTACCAGGGGAGTTGAGCGAGTGATGTGCACGTCCTGGGTAGTTGGAGCTGTGCGGAAGATTTGGCCTCGGACTCAGAAGGTTAATGAGTTGAAATGGAATGGTGTGTCAGGTGGCATTATGATTCCAAGGGCATCTGTCGCCAAAAGATGAAATTAACATAAAATTGATTCGAAGAACATTGATTCCGGATCCTTTGACTCTAGACTTTCGTACACTGTCAGTTTCAATTATAATTTTGCTATTATTTATTTATTTTTAATTCATTTAGCTTTCATTATGTCATTTTCCTTTATTCTAATTTTCCGCAATTAGCTCATTGTCAGCGTAGTTACTTATATATTTTCAATTTCATTATTTATTATGTTATTTTCCGTCAGTCTGAACATTTTCCGCTATTTTTATTTAATTTTCATTGTATATTTTCTGTTTTATTTGTATTAACACTCAAAGTTGGTGTCATTGAGTCTGTACATAATAGATGTTCAGGGCCTCACTCGAACAGGTCTGAGCGTTCAGGAATTAGGGGCCGAAATGCGAATCCTGGTCGAGTTCGTGTTGATGAATTCATTACTAACAAGCTGAATCATTTTAAGTGTCACATTTTTCTTCATTCTTAGACACGTTTTGCTGAACTTTTGAATGATTTTTAACACCTGTAGAGAACGAACCATGCGTCCTTGTCAGGATCTCATAATTTTATCTTCATCTCAATCTCAAACACTTCTATCTTCTTAAACAATCACAGCAGGGAGACTTAGTCGCAGATGACAGGTGTCAATTTTCAAATGACCAATCAACCGTCATCGTTAGAACAAAGTTGACCAAATTGATAAAGTATTACCCACACATTGTAGCAATTATAGCAGTAGAATTCGTAGTAGAGGAACGTTCAAGTGAGCAATTTTTCATAATTCCTATAAGTGATTCCAATTAAGTTAAGTCCTTACTATATCGCATGCATTAGTCCCTTACCTATTGAAGCCTTATAAGACTGCGGATAGGATTTTACATTAATAGAGTTACATGTAGATTACTTCGTGGCCAATTAATTGACATGATAGAATTCATGGATGATAAATTTTGATTTAATTACTGGCACTTATCATTTTCAGTTTAGTAGGCATATATTGCTTTTACCTTACAAATTGATTGTACTAAACTTTATTATACCACCCAATTTGATGGAGGAATTGTGGCTGTGAATGGTTCAGCAGCCAATTTATACGAATTATCAGGTCATTCTAAGCTTATGTCAATCGTGTTTGCTTTTCAGTGCCAATCTATATACTAAATTGCCAGAGACAGCTCATCATAGCGTTGAGTTCCCGCTATTTGGAAATAAAGCATTTCTTTGTCAGATTAATTTTTGCGTATAAAACAATATGGTCCATCAAATGTGTTATGTAGAGACCATGAATAAAATTTCGAATAATATTCGAATACCCAACTCTACTATTACTACTAACCAGTCACGCGAGATCATATGCGAAAGCAAAATATTCACATTTTGCGATCTTCCAACACAATGCATATCTACAAGTATGATGTAAACAATGAACATATGACTTTCACTATTTATGCACGATCGTGGACTTGTCCGAAATCATTTTTCATCTGATAGTAGAAATTTTGTTGTGGGAATTTCTACACCCTGTGAGACCTGAGGGAGGTTCAGTGGACTCCCTTGATATCTGCTATACTTCTACTGATTCGACAGATCTTCATAAAAGCAGCTGAAATACGGAATTATACAATAAATATATCAATTGGCCATCAACTGACGCGAGACTAGCCAATTGTGTCACAAATGGGTATCAAATCACTGACCACCATCGTCTACCGTAGGCTTGCAAAGGAAATACAAAAACAAATTCAGAACTACACACCAAAGGGCAATGATGAAAACTGTCAAAAGAGCGATGATTTGTATTCATTTGGTTTCCTCAGTCATTGCTTTTCCAAAATTGGTAAAATAGCAGTTTTGACATGATGGGGTGCACCCTAAATACCCCTAGAAGTTATAAATTATCCGAATATCGTAATTTTTGATATGCATAAAAGTTTATAAAGTACATATGAATTAAGTATAATGAATGCTAGGAAAAGTCATATAATGGTTTTATTTCATTAGTATTTTAGCCACAGTAATACGTCGAAGTACCGTGGCGGGTATTTTGCAGCCCGTTCGTTCAACCACAAATTGCTAGATGCACTATTTCAAGGGAAAATCTTCCGGACCTGCTAATAATTTAGTGATTATTGAATTTGAATTATTGATTCCATAATAGAATTTATGCTTCCCAAAGAGTGCATCAACTTCAAGGAATGCAATAAATAGTCTTCATTTATCTCCGTGTATGATACCGTGTATATATGCCATTAATGGTGTCACAAATGTGGGGATCCACGGTATGGATGGTGTAAGACCTTAATTACAGGGAGGTCTATCATCTTCAAAATCGGCGGTGGTTATAAGACATTTTGCATTAATAAGAGATTAAGCTGTATTTCCAGCAATGTTATCTATGTGGTGAATTGTAAGTCATGTGGGGACTTTTATGTGGGTCAGATCGGTGGTGTTTTCCGCAATGGACTAACTGTCTACAGACAGCAGATATCTCATCGTCAGTACATGATTCTAATCGTGAGCAAGCATATTGCGGACTGTGCCAAAAATGTGAGTCCAAAATTTGAGGCTCCACCTATTTATCAACTTCATCCCGATTGCAGTCACATAGAGCGTGAGTTAAAGGAGAAATCTATGATAAGATTGCTGAAACCTCCTCTTAACGATCGGTAATCATTTCTCCTATGCTTTCATCATGGACTTCTAGATATCTAGGAGTCTATGGTTTTCATGCGTCTCATTTCTATGTAAATTTAATATCTATCATTTTTTGATTTTCAATATAATTCACTTCCCATGAGTAGCCTTTCATAGAACGTGAAGCTGCTCGGGATTGAAGTGACTTTTCCTTGAGTTTACTATTTTGGATATATATATATATATATATATATATATATATATATATATATATATATATATATTGACAAAGAAAAACGAGTCTTTCCGTTCCATGCGCGTTTCAGAGATTTCTATTATCCATCATCAGCGATAAATCGATAGAATCAAGCTATTTTATAGCCATTTGCAGTATTAAAATGGCATCGAATTTTAGAAACGATTTGTATAAAAGATACACCGAACCTCATGAATGAAAGAAACGGATCGATTCCACTTCTGTTGAATTTGTGAATGTATGACATGTGCTAGACTGTTTTACTTTCAGCATTTCTATTTGGCCTCAGTGCACATGTCCTTGATGATTTGGTCGCCTCTGAAAAATGATTGAACTTCCTCTGACATGTGCTAAACTTCCTGTTTTACTTTTAGAATTCTGCGTTTATGAGCATATTTCATCAGACTTGGCAGTTAGGATGATTGGCAGATGTGAATATATTTTACAAGAACTGTGACATTTTATCTTTTGACAATAAAAGAGCTTAATTTTATCGAAATAAGATTTTCGCTGATGATGGAAAATAGAAATCTCAGAAACGCGTACGGAAAGACTCGTATTTCTTGTCAATAATTTTTGGCATTGCAACATGCATTGTAATTCCAAATAAATCCCGGTAGAAAACTGAATCAAAAGACCATTTTTGGTGTCTTAGTGGTTTCACCTTATCGTGGAGGCTTTTCAAAGGGAATGAATTTATTGCAAAATTAGGCAGCATATAAATCAAAATTGACACTTGTTGAGTTTAGGCCTCAACATAGAAATAAAGGCTCACGCTGCAATTTTGACGCGATAGGACTTCATTTGTAGATAGGAGCCGCTTGGAATTTAATCACTAAGTTATTGGCACACAGAGAGATGTGTCGGCTCATGTTTGGTATAGCATATTTTACATGTGTTGTTTGTTGTCTATGCACTGTTAATCGATTTCTTAATATGTAATTTGTTTGCCCAAGATAGATTTCGTGGTAACCTTCGCATCCGATAACATGAATAACATTTCTCGACTAGCAATTCATGTTGCTCTTGACATAAAGCGTTCTCTCTTGGCCATCTACAGCAAGACTGATTTCTTTTTCTGTTATCAAAGTCGAGCAGTCTTGGCATTTGGATTCACTGCACCTTTCAATTCCTGTGATTATTATTCTGTTATTTCTTCTTAAGATGTTTAACAGTGGTTTTGGTTGTTTACAGGATCTAAAGAAGTTGCAATTTTTAAAAGAGTTCATCAGCTTTAACGTGTTACTTGCTGGAATTATCAGCTTCTGGCAAGTATTGGGATTGTTTTTATTGAAAGTACTCACGAAAGGGATCATTTGATTCGTGTTTTGGTTTTTTACAAGCTTCTTTGGAGAATTACGTTGGGACTCTAAGGTTCTCAGAAAACAATTGCGTATAAGGTTTTTCGGATAATGTAAATTCATGAGAATTTGCTCTAATTCATTTAACCTGTTGGTTCGTAGCTCAGACTTGGACACAATTCCTGTAATTCGCTTTGCTAGAGAGAAAATGTAGATCACGTGCTTTGGATGTGCTGAATAATATGGAAGATAATTATGGCTGTCGGTGAACTCATAATAAATGTCCGTTTCTATTTTACCATTTTCTTTAAACAGTGTCACATCTAAAAAGTTCAGCTCCTTGTTGTTGCATTCCAATGTGAAATTGATATCATTATGCAATTCATTGAAGATATTATGAAGCATCTTAATATCCCCGAAACGACTTTCCCATATAATCCAACAATTGTCAATATATCGGGTCCAGGACTGAATTACAGCATTGGAAACATCTTCGGAATAAATATCTTTAATTATAATGTACATTTTGTGTTCCAATTAGCCCATTACTAAAATCGCGTAAGTGGGTGCTAGATTTTTACCTATCGCAGTACCAGTATATGTCATTTATATGTTTTTTATGTGTGTCATTTTCAAAACTGAAGTAGCCGTTTTCCAAATCCAATGTTAAAGCTTTCAATATAAATTTGTCACAAAACCTATCAGTAATTAATGATCTCGCGGTACGTAACCAGAGGCTAATCGATTGTAGTCTTAGGGAGTGCAGAACATTCGTCGACAGCGATATAACATCGAAAGAGACAAACGCAAAGTCGTCCATGTTAACAAGATATTTCGACAATTTTGAGAGAAAATGTTGGGTATCCTGACAATAGTTCGGCAACGTATTGACAATAAGTTTCAAAAGCTCATTCGTAAAATGACTCAAATGCATTGTAGGAGCAAACGTGCTAGAGATTATTGGGTGGAATTTCAAATTAGGGGGAGCAGTCACTTTAATATATTTGTGTTCATCAGGTTGTTCGTTTTTAAATGTCTCAAAATGTTTGTGCAATTTTGATAGACCATAAAGGAATGGCGTTTCACAATCAAAACTGGTTAAGAAATTGAATTCTTTTTTGGTAAATCTACAACAATTACTATGACCTTTACAGAATCGTTTAATTTAGTTACAGTCTGAAAGTTATCATGCATGTTGATTCATCTGATCAATGTTCTACGATCACGTGCTCTCTATGGAATGTGAAGTCTAAAATTACGAAGCCACCACCTTTGTCAGCGTTCGTGATATGTAAATCCTCATTGGACTTCAGTGACTTCAAAGAGATTCTTTCATCGTGTGTTAAATTGCGATACAACTTGTCAGCCTCTGTAAATAGGTGTGGGACTTGATTTTCAATCTCTGATCTATTATACTGTCAAGGTAATTATTTAACACCGTTGGAGAGTAAATTTGAAAGGACTGCGTATTAATTGTTTATCTGAATTTTTTATATTTTCACCATTAAAATAACCTCTTCATCTCAATTTTCTGAAAAATTCTGATGCATCATTTTCAGTCACAACCAAACATTCAATGTTTCGATTGTGAAAATGATTTTTTGTAAAATGACCATTTTGTATTTTATTCATTTCATATAAGCCATCTTCGAATTCCATCCAAAATGACTTGTATCCTTTCTAAATGTGAAAATGTTCATATTTTTGGTTTTAAGCGGCATCAATTGATATAATTCAAAATATGCAAAGAAATCACAGCCATGTTTAATGGGTTAGTCCAACTTTTCAGTGCATTGGCCGAAACATAATAATCATACAGTCATATGCCGGTTTGCTACCATCGACCGTGAGGTTCTGGTCGCCAAATGCCCGTCTTGCAAAGTGAATTTCCAACTGTCTGTGTGTCTAGCTGAAATTCTGGAGAGTTGTTCCTTCGTCACATTACATCAAAATGACCACCTATCGAGTGGTCAATCATTTGAAAGATCATGAACAATACTTCTATATCATTTTATAAATTATCTCCGCGTGTCTTGCATGCTTTGAATCGTGCATCAACATTGATAGACAAATCAAAAGGACGATGGAACTATGGTACAGCAGTGAAATAGTTTGCATGAAAGACGACGCTTGTAAGGCATGTGATCGAGAAACAATGGCAGTGCAACCACTGATACTTGCTGCGAATCTGCATAGACAAAATTAACGATGACCGCAGAGCAAACGAGGCTTGCTCGGAATGCTCGGAATTTTCCGTTGGCGCTCAGTCTGCTGCCTCTGGACCTCTTACCCATTGTGTTGTAAAGGCATCTCCTTCTTTTCGAAGTCAGCGTTCATCCTGAACTTGATGAGAGCAAGCTGGTGGGGAGACGGAACCATCTCGTATTGCTAAAGTATTAATCTGTACTCATGCAACACAGCAGCTCCCGAACGTCAGTTTAATGCAATGGGGTTGCGTAGCGGACAATCTCGGAGTAGAGGCGGGAAAACCTGATTTCTTTACAAACCTGAGCAGATGAACTACAACGTATTACTGTAGTGATGATGAATTTATTGAAACACGAACTTGTTCTAAATTGTTTCAGCACCTTGTTATTTTTTCATTACTTTATTTACTTTATAATCAACATTTTCATTATTTCTTAAATGCATCCCTTTTATGGATGGTGGTAGTAGGCCTACATTGTCACATTATCTAAACTTGTGCTGTTTCTGTTATCTTTCTTTAATGTAAATTCAATGCCACTCATTGTTTATCAGCCTCGCCTATTTAGTAAAGCAGCACTATTTATTTATTTGCTTACCATTCTCAAATTTCATTTACTTTACGCAGGTCCATCACGATTTCGAAAAACATTTCATCGAGGCTTGACAAATATAAATTTTCTTCATTGTAGATGCTGAATCTATTTATTTAACAACATAATTGATAAGCCTACATTACCTCAATTGAATACAACAAGGACAATAAAAAGTCATTTCACAAAAATACGTTTAAAGGATGTTTTTGCCCACCCTGTTTACTGCACGTGGAAGCATATGAATAGGTTCAGATTTATATGAAAAGATTCAGATTTATCTAACCTGTTGATCATCATCATCAACTTGGTATCTTATTGCATAATGTTTTTTAATTCATTGTATTTTTCCAGTACTGAAGGAAATTGTCAGCTTGAATTTTGCTTTCTTAAATTCGATGTTGATGTATTTTTCTCTCAACGAAGGTTATTTCTGTTATTATCGCACGACATAATGCGAATAATAGAAGCTTTTTATTACAGAAATTAGTCATACATAAGCAAAACAATAATTGGGTGAAGTTTTCAAGTTTGCATCACACCATAGAGATCACTCAATGGTCCAATAAACCCGGTATCACAGGAACCACTTGTATCAAAATCTCGAGAGAAATCAGATCATTTTAATTGAGAACGGAAGTACACAACGTTGGTATATTATTATCAAATATTAATAAAAGAACAAATGATTCATCAAACGGACAGTAAATGTTTTTTTATTAATGTAGTTGACAGCGGATGTAAAGAGAAATTGTTTGACTCAGAACATTTAATAATCGTCTTAATTCTATCCTCATCTGCACAGTTCAACTTTCATGTAATCATTCAAACAGCAGAAACAACCTCTTTGTGGTCAGTCGAAGTTTCTATCGTTGTTCAAGCTTGTCACTAACCATTCGTTCCCAGCTGTCATAAAGTGCTCACAGAACTGCGATATTAGAAATTGTGCTGAATATATATTCGACGATGAGTGACTGCAACTTGAGTTCTCCAAACCGCACAGAAGATGTCGCCATTCAAACAGAGTCCCCATTCCTTGATCAGTTCACAAAAGTTGAAACCGAGAGTAGTCGCTTGAAAGATTTGATTGGAAGCAGCTCTGTGGCCGCCATCACACATATATTTTCATCACGTGGTAAATTTACACGAATCTTCTGGTCAATTGTGTTTATTGCTGGTGTTTGTGGCTTCGTTACAAATTTGTACTCTGTTACTCAAAGGTATCTGGAATGGCCAATTTCTACTGTAACTGAATATAGAAGTGATGTAACCTGGCCTGATATAACTGTCTGTAATCCGAGCACACCTATAAATTTCCGGCAGAATCCAGACCTGAAAATGAAGTGGAAGAATCTCAGCAGGACGATAGGAGATAGACTTCATGTGTTAGCCACCATCAAGTGGAAACCTCGCTATTTGAATAGCATTTCAATTTACTACTTCAATGGTCTTGAAATTATTCAAGTGAGACCAAAACTTTTCATTTTCTGGTCACTCGGTGGCCACTACATTTGTCATACATACAAGAAGATAAACAAAAAATTACCGCATGTGAATACGATGCGCACCCAACTGTTAATGGGAAAGGAAGATTACTTGACATTTAACAGTTATAGCTATCGAAGAGTTACTGTATATGCTACTCCTCCAGGTGTAAGTCCTTTCATTTTCATTTCTGGATATCGAGGAATAGATGTGTATGCCGGTGAACATCAGGAAATACATTTAGCATCAACAAGTTATCGACGCTTAGAAGGGAAACACAATTGTCGGAAAACCCCATTTACATTTGAGATGTATGATATCTTTCTTACGAAAGTTTCTAAATATCAAGGGGGCTTTTATGATTGTATGAATTATTTAAGACAGAGACAGATTTTGAATGCGGCGAAGTGCTATTCAATCTCCTATCCGATTTACAAATTTCCCAATTCCACAGAACATCTTCGTCTTTGTGAAAATAGAAGGTTATTCAATGCATCGACAGTTAACGCACCATATAAGCTTATAGACGAACATTATATGGCTCACCGTGCTAAATGTTTAAAATACCAAAAGAAAACTTGTGATTTCAAAACATACTCGTACAAGATAAAAATAATTAAAAAGGATCTTCAGACACGGGAGGATCCTTTTTTAACAGATAATTTGAAACATTCCTCGGCATATGAAACGTTAAATGTAACCTCACGGAGAGTATATACAGGTTTTACAACACTTACCTTCAAATTAGACCCAATTGAAAAACATATTTATGAGGAGTACCAGTTTCCATTTTCTCAATTAATGTCAAATATCGGAGGTCTCCTCGGCCTCTGGATCGGATTTAGTGCTATCAGCATCTTCGAAGTTATAGAAATCGGTCTACGCAGCATTATATTGTTGTGGAGATATCTGAGAAGAAATTCCGTCTGAAATGTTGCAGATTATCTATTTTACATGCACATGACAGCTGTTTTTGTGACAATAGTTCCATGGTAATTTACATAATAGACCTATACTAAGCAGTTTTGCAAATGTTGAGCTCTCATGTTTTTATTGGGCAAGTTGATCATCCCTTGTTATTCAACCGAAGCATTCCGCAGAATTTTTAGTATGGCCTACGTTTGCTTAGACCAACTAGCAATATCAATCTGGCTCTGATCTGGCTCTGAGTTTAAGTTCACGCGTTCAAAACTAACAAAATTGAGCTCTAAGAAATGATCATCTGCAAAAGTAGAAAAGTTGTGAAAAGCTGAAGTCAAAGTGTATATCAAATTGTAGTGACCACCGAATTCGTTTATCGAATTTTCGAATACTTTGTTTCCTTTTATGCCACGAACCTCATTCACAGTAGACCAGTAGTCTTTCGACGATGTAGAATGCTTTCCGCCCACTTGATTTTAAGATTTCGGCCTCTGTCAGATCCTTGCAATGTCGAAAGAGATATATTTTAGTCACGAAATGTGGTTGTTGATCAGGGACTTAAATAGAAATGTAATCCAAGGTGTAATCCAAAATGTAAATTTTGTCTTAATTCCTTCTGACTTTCAAAAACGGCTGTCAAATGGGCATAGCTAAGTGTTTTAAATAGTCTTTGGTTTTACCTTAATTCACATAAATGGGAACCTTATTGACATCCATCAACTTTGTAAATCAAGCGTGAAGATAATAACAGTGCATCGATCCACTTCATTAAAAAATGGCAAGTAAAGTAATTTTGCTTCCTAACGCATTTTCTTTATCGACAAAGCCAACACTGCGTATTTTAAAGCTTCAAATCAAAAAGATTGATAATGCTTGCATCTATTTAATAAGTCGCATGCCTGCAACTTAATTCTTTGCTGTCAATTTGTCAAACGCAGGCATTTGAAAATCACTGATTGATATCGAAGTCTCAAACACTGAAACAGTAAAGTAAAGAATTTTGAAATGCGTTCATCATTAAATATAGAGATATCTTGAAAGCTTTAAATTACGACTCCCGAGAATGAAGCTCTTTCATAATACGTGGTGTTGACTTGTGGCGACCAACTTCAAAACATGTAGTATGTATTGTGAATCTGTGTGAAATTCTGAATTCAAACAAATTCAACTGAGCAAGAAAGACAGATATGTAGTGATGTTCAATCTTCCTTCTCCTCTCATGACTTTTACCTTCATTTTCCTTTTACATGTCTGTATATAAACCTTACTGTCATACATTCGTGTTGTCTGCGGATGTTTTCTCTACATGTATATTTCAATGCAGTACTTATGGTTGATTTCTAATCCCAATTCTTGTATAAAAGTGCTTCACATGTCATTTTTATCCAGGATTTGTGCTGATACTTGTAGACATAGAACTTGACTTTTATGACTTGACTGCCTGTGGGTTATTTCACATTATTTATCAAGTATAATGTTCTTTCTTTGTACTTATGGTTGATCAATTGATGTATTCGTGCCATAATACACTTACAGATCAATTTTTACTGTTTTATTGCTACTGTTATCAACTTCCTGGGAAAGTGTTCTATGTAAATCTCTAATCTGAGAATGTAGCATTATATCATGGATTTTTAGGGCAGTGATATCAGACATAGGCGAGGCTGCGTTGGCTACCGAGACTGTCCGATATTTCTGCCCGCAATATCCATGATATAATGCTATTGTATGTAATTCTTGAGAAGTCTATGAATATTGCAATTCTTGATCGTTTTATCCACAGATAATGGAGAGATGAAGAAATCTTTGATTGACTTTTATTGAAGTCTATGAAAGTTTGCTTTCTCAATAGATTTTGATTCATGAAAAGTTTGAAAGTCTATGAATGTTTGCAAATGTGAATAGATTTGAAATTCAGATTTCTATCTAAAAATGATTTGAAATATCCATTCACCAATTCATTCATTAATGGATTCTCAAGCTGGAGTGACGGACGACAGTTCATAGCTATCTGGTGTGGTGAGAATTGTGTGTGAAATTGACGGGCATATAATGGTGCATTATATACCCTCCAATGCCGGGCACAAATGCATTTCAAACTCATTTCAATCATTTCTATGACCTCCAAAGTCACCGAGAGTGAAATACAATGTATCATCAACCTTCTGGGGAAGTTTTCTATGTAAATCACTAATCTGATATCTTCAGATTCGAAGAATTCAGATCATTTCGCAAAAGTTTTCTCGATATTGTTGGGCCCTCCGATCATTTTAAAAAAAGTTAACAGGCGCATGAAAAAACGTTCACAAACTTCTCTGTAGACCATGACATCGTCTGTGTCTCTTTGCTGTGTGATCCGGTTGATAACAGTCACTGAAACTTTGCACAATTCATCTACGTTACATGCTCCAATGTTTCCTTTCTAGTCAAACGGAAGAAGAGACGACCTGTTTAATTCTGTGGTTTATTTACTTCTCAATACCTAGACCGTACAAAACTCAATATGACTTTTTGTACGATTTAGATATTATAACAATAAAAAACTTGACTTTCTTCCAAGTCTTTCTTGCACTCCATCATTGAAACACATTGAAAGATTTTCATCCTCTAAAACGTGCAAAATATGTAAGGCTCTAATAGGAAATTTCACCTCATTTTCACATAAATTCTCTAAAGAAGGACACTGAATTTAATTAATATAATTTCATTTTAATAACAGGGTAAACTTACATTCTTCTCAGCCTCCGCCATCTCGTTTAGAGAAGTAAAAAGAACAACTATTTGCAAACGTCACAGTTTAAACAAAATAATTTTGATCACAGATAAATCGAAAACACCACAAATCCATTAAGTATGCACAAATCAGCCATTGGAATCGCACAAAACATTATTAACAGTTACAATTCAATTTCATTGCCATGTTATTTACAATGTTACATAATTTACAATTAAATATACTTATTAAAACTTGAATTTATTGTATTGATCCCATCTCATGAACTGTATGTATATCACAATTATACTTGATGGGAACAACACTTTCCTCGAGTATATTAATTATAATTCCCCGATAACGGACACATCCAGAATCCATCATTGTAAAAATGGTTATTCAGCTGGGTATTCTCAGCCAAACAAGTGAATAGAAATCAAACAACACAATGGAAAAATGTCATAATTATATTTATGATTTAAATTCTTCATTTCATGTTTACAGACCCATATTCTACTGGGTGAGGATGCCATTTCAGCATTTGAAGAGCTGTTTTACCCGTTGAACAATATCATTTTTTGGAGTCTAATTAGTTTAGGTGTCACTGTAAGATATGTATATGTACTGCTTGTTTCTTATTGGCCCTGTCATTGTTTTGTTTTCATATATACATATATATATGTTTACAAATGATACGTCTCAAAATAGGTGTGACTATGAACAATTTTGTTTGTTTTCTTATATTTATTTTAAAACTAGCTTTGTTGTCAATGTTTGAAATCAAAATAAAACAGGTTGATTAAATATTTGTTTCTTGGATATAATAGTGATAGTTTTCCAATCCATACTTTTTACTCTTGTATTCAATATCTTAGCTTGTATTGTCCTAATATGCGATGGTTCTTTAAACTAATTACCGGTTATTTTATAAAAACTATTAATAGTCGAAGAAATATAGTATTCTGAACAGAATCACGTGTAAACCCAAATTTTCTAAGCATGGACTGTATCGTAGAAATAACAACCTGGGTTTCTGTTTAGCCTCATGAAAGGTTAGAAGATTTCCATGAAATATGATTCACAGCAACAAAATATGTTCATTTAATTGTGATTTTTGAAAAGTCCGTGATATCAATAAAAATCAGATATTTTGTATTATTCTGACATGGAGGCAGCATCTAAGAACATTTAGAAGTGTATTAGAATGATTCATTCATTGAATCTTCAATAAATTTGTAAAGAGATAATAGAGAAAATGAAAAGGGCAAGCATTTCACAGGCGTCTTCTTTTCGAATATTATTTCAAAATTTAGTATCAGTTTTTGACGTGCTTCGCAGACGAGAAACTACGCTTATTTTCATAAATATTTTGCATTATAAATATGCTACTATCTTAATATTAGCGAATTCCATATTTTCACTGAAGATCCTAACAGTTTGGACGTATTTTTAACGACTTCTAGGCGATTTTTGTCTCGTCTTATCCAGTTCCGGTACTTAATTTAGACGAGACCTAGAGAAGGAAATAAGAGGAATTATTCTCTAAGACATGAATAGCATGCATGAAAATGGATGTATTAATGGGGTTTTTTGGTCAAATTAGAAAAATAATATTTCTGCGTTTTTCAGACCAGTTAGTCCAATTTCAGACCAATGCCAAGTCGTCTTTTTGTTTATGGGGTTTATTGCATGGATGCTATCTCGAATCACTAGACACCCTGGAATTCATGCAGTGGAGAAGCTAAAAAGATAAGTCACAAAATCTAATATTTAAGCGATAATAATGCCTACATCCGAAGTAGGAAAAAGGGCCGGGTTAAAAACCGAGATAATTTATCTAATATTAGACAAGCCCATGATGAAAATTAGCCAAGTATTTGACTGGGTTTTATCTACCTGACATCCACCAAATTTATCAGATTATTAATCAGGTGCTTCCGATCATTTCTATCAAAATGTTGTCAAATTAGTCACTATGTGAGTCAAATATTTATGAAATTAATACTGGAGCCTCTCATTTCTATCAAAGTTATCAAAATAGTGATTATACTTATTTAACAGTCATCCAAGCCATCAAATGAATTCCGCACTTCTCATCAACCCTACAACTTCGAGTTCTCATTATAAAACTACTAATTGCAGTTTAAAGTAGTATAATTCGTTTACCATTTCATATTCAACATTTGAATAAAATACAAAAGACATTGTTGTTCAACGTCATGGCTAACCTACTGCGACGAAATGTTTCAAGGATTAGCAGCTTCTATCTAACATCTACCAAATTTATCAAATTAGCAGAATTTTCCTTGAAATTATACAGACATTCACAGCAATATTCTTTGCCAGCTCTTTCGGGAGGGTGTTGATGCTGACACTAGGAATTACGATTTAGGTTTTCTTCAAGTTATTAAAAGCAGAAATACAACCGTTTGAAACACACAAGAATTTGAAAGTTTGGTTTTAGCTAATCCAAATAACCTATTCATAGCTAAAGAATACTATCTGATGACAATGAGCAGGCTCTTCTGAAACTGTCACCAATAATTGTTGGTGACATTGTGTTTCATAACGACAAACATCAAACATTCATCATGTGTTCGTGCAGACACATTATTGTGAGATCTGTGTGGTGTGGAGAGATACCCTCCACTGTTTCATTGTCGGAAGATTCAGCTTTGCCAAGTGAAATTGAGAACATCGAAGTTGGTTGATGGGTTGCAGTTGTCTTCATCAGCAAACAGTAGGGTTATCTTTGAGTAGGCCTATCCGAGGAAAGTATTATCCAATACCGATAAATTTATTGAAAATAAACTTCATGAAAGTTTCTATCCGGTGAGTTTGCAGCTATGAGACGTAAGCTGTAAAATCTGAAATGAATAAATCAAAAAAAGTTCTTTTGGATTTCATTGGCCTGAGATAAATGATGTGCTGCTGCAATTCTGTGTAAATGTACAGTCCCAGATCTACAGGATTCCTCAAGAGAAGACCATATACGCGTTTGCATGCTCAGGAAGACATTGTGCTGATAGACAATGTGTGTACAGAAAAAGTTAAGAGATTATAGTAAAGATAGCTTTCAGAAAGGGAAGGAGTAATTCTGATAGTTTACGTAAATTTCCAACTGATAATTCCACAATTCCTCAAATATCTCACAAAAGTAGGCAGTTATTTGAACCCGTATGCCTAGGAAATCGTAATCTGGTATATTTTCCAAACTACCAAACTGGAAAATTTATAATTTGTTAAAACAATTCACAGGAATTTCTGATTGCGAAAGTGATTGTTCCATGATTATAATCAAGATGTCAATTATATCGGTCTCATCAAAATTACATATCTGCTTCTACCATTATATTCTAACTTTGTGATATTAGTATGAAGCTAACAAGTGAATTTGTCATAGGTTGGTTTAAATTGTTAAAAATGATCGACCAAAAAAAGTGGAACATCAAAAATGCAATTCCACGATGCTAAGAATTGCTCAATATGCACTGGGACTAGTCCTTATTTCACCCTGCTGACCGACAAATCGCGTTCACTCACGTTAGTTGGATGGTATTTCATCTCATCTGTATTTCCATAATATTCCTATTCTTCGCACGCAAAGACTTATAGAGGTGCACGATATCCTAAATATCACGTTCATGTCTCAGTGCGTATTAAGTTCATTCATGGACATGTCGCCCCAGTCGAGATAAGTGCACCAAATCTTCATTTAGATGGGCAAGAAGGGAGAACCACATCCTACACCTTTCCTCTCGTTGCCAAGAGAAATTTCTATGTGGCCTTGACAATGACATACAAAAAGATGAAAACACACACTAAGTTGATTATTGTCATGTATTAATAAGCAATATATAAAACCGTTAAGTCTGAAGGACAAAATATCTTCAAATCCGCTTTCGACTCGTCTTCTTTGATCTATCAACTTTTTCAGGAGTTGGTCCTTTCGACCGTAGATGGCGCTCGTATAATCTGCAATGCAAGTTAATTAATAGTTTTAATCATTGTGCTGTTTGAGGATGCACTAAGATATAGACAGTTTCGCATGTATAAACAGAAGGTCAAAATGAAGGAAAACAAAACTTGTAGCTGGCAAAATGTCAAATGCTCCAGTAAACATCATTTCTTTCTTTTATGCTGAGAAAGCAAGCCAAGACTGCTGAGAATAACTAAGCAACGGTTTGCTCCAATCAGACTTCTGAAGAGATACCATGTTAAGTGCCAGGAAGACAAACTGGCGAAAAATAATTTATTGTGTAATGCGCTATTCAGAGCAATATAAATTCTGAGCGGTATAATTCTCTGCGTTATTCAGAGCGGGAACATCATAATTCATGAAAAACAGCAACAGATTCGTTTTTTCTACCGATCATTAATTGCCTTCAATTCAAATTAGAGTGCGATTCCGAACCAATGCAACTGTTCCTGCACTACACGCAACATTCAAAGAATGTCAGAAAGGAAAAAACACGTAAAATGAATGATATTCAAAACCGTGGAATCAAAAAGTGGCTAAAAACATTTACCATCAATAAATAGTAATTGAACATCTGCTACTGTTATATTTCATTGAGTAACTAAGAGGTGAAGGTTGAAAAATAGGAGTTATAGAAAAATCGCAAAACCGAAATGTGCGTTCCAGGAATTTTAGTAATTAGATGAGGCAAGAATTCATCATCTCCGGCTTTTCCTCGGACACATTTCTTCTTTCAAGTCCTACGATAACATCACCGTTTTGATCAGGAGAAATTTCAATTCTGCACAGCATAAATTCCCCGGAGAAAATATACAGTCAAGCCCCCAACAGTGCAGTTTGATCAATTGACTGTTAATTTCATAAGGATTTGGTAGACTGTGCTTCTCAGAAATTCCGTCAAATAATTGTGCAAAGTTCAATTCACTTGTAGATATGTTGCTGACGAAAAACTCAGGCGTCCCACTCCAAAATGATGGATTTTTGCCACTTATTTTCCCTTTAAATTGAAGAGAATGGAATAAAAGTTTGAATGAATTGAACAAATAGTGTTTGCTGATACCTGTGAGATCCTTTTTAATCAAATTGCATTCTTAACATTAACCGAATGTGAACTGTCAAGCACTTAGTTTTCAAGTTCCATATTTCCTCGAATAGTAACCGAACGTTGCTATCAACAAATAGGCAAGCATGCCGGCACGGGGTGGGCAGGGTGGGCAATGCTGCCTTTTTAGAGGAGGGGAAAATTGTCTTTTCACGGGATGGGCAAATTTGTTTAATTACCTATATTACGCTCGTATATTGCCCTTTCTTCAAGTACGATGTAAGTGACTTCAATTAGGATGTTTCCTTTAGACAGGATGGACAAGTTAATATGTGTCGCCTTTTGGTTGACAGAGTGGGCAAGTTGATCAACATAATTGCCGTTTTGTAGGGTGGGCAAATTGATCTATTTTGCCTTTTTACATGGTCGGCATAAGTTATTAATGTACATATGTTGCCTTTTTTACGAGTACAAGGTGGGCACGTGTTTCTATGTTGCCTTTTTGCGCGGCGGCCAAGTTATTCTACTGTGTCTTGCATTTTGACATCTGCAATTTGCCCCTGTGCAATTTATAGAGGATGGGCAAATAGAAACAATGCTGACTTTTTCACAAGGCGTGGGTCTGCGGTCACATTTACAAAATATGTAATGTCATACAGTTGGGAGACTCGCGAAAAGTCGAAAGGAATAGTGAATCAATTGAGGGACACCTTTTTGATCGCTAGCATTAAGTGCTCATACGACGTGATCTGTATAATGGAGAATATTTCCAGGACTACTCAAAGATCTGATGTTAGTGCTCAAGAAGCGAATTTCGTCATCAACCTTGCGAAGCAACGATTCAAAGAAATGTGCTGCAATGACGAAAGCTAGTAAGATATGGAGTCATGCAGAAAAGCTACAAGCAGAATTAGGGGACGAAATGACAGATAGCATCATGGAGAGAAAGGAAAAGAGAAAAAGAAAACTGCCAGAAATATTGTCCGAAATGACAGACCTGCCTGATGTTGATACACCGGATACGTTCCAATCTTTTTCACAGAAGTATTTTGATTTGATCAATTTGATCGACGGAGCGATGCAGAGAAGATTCTCCCAAAATGATATGAAAATATTAGAAGATATTGAAATAGCCCTGATAGACTCTGTAAATGGCAAACTCGAGAAGGAATCATTTGACAAAATATTTCCAATTGTGTCCAGAGTAATGAAGCTTCAACAATCTCGCAAAGCAGAATTTGAAGAAGAACTGAAGGGTTTTCCAGTCCTCCTCAAAATGCGAAATGAACAGATCAAACCAAGAATAAAGACGGTTACAAAGATATCAACAATTTGTGATATATTTAACGCAATGTCAATGACGAAAAAAGCTTGCAAAATTACCCACGACTTGCTGAAATATTATTGCACAGTACTCATGAGCTCAGCGACAGCGGAAAGAAGTTTCAGCGCAATGCGACGCCTGAAAACATGGACCAGAGCCAAGACTGGACCAAACCACCTTAACAATATATTGTTTGCAGTATTGCATAAGGATTACATGGACGATGTTAATATCCACACCGTTACTGATGAATTCATCAAATTCAATGAAAAGAGACTCTCATACTTTGGACATTTCTGATCTGGCTCTTGTTTTTCTTGTTTATATCATTAGAGTTATCACAAAGGTTTAGATTATATTGTTTGATATTTTGTACATAAATAGATCATAATGATTTGATCAAATATTTTATTTTTGAATATTTTCCGTATCAAAGCTGGATACCGGTGTCGTGAATAATAATAACCTTACAGTTAAGTACACATTAAGAATATCAAGTTTCAGTCACTGTATGTAAAAGTGTATATAGAACCTACAATATATGATTCGATTTCGGTTATATCACATTGTCATATTTTTAACTTCTCCTTATTCTATAAGCCTCATATTTTCACACGTTATTTCATCGGAATATAACCTACTTATAATATTGTTAAATCATGGCATTATGTTTATGCATTTGTTAAAAGAAACCTCTATATAAGATCATTTGAACTCCGTATTCATTTAAGCAGAAGAAAAGTAATTCAAAAATCACATATAAAGTCAAAATTTTCAAATAAAAGTTCCCATACTTGAGATACAAATAAAGGTGCCAATACCGATGCGAACATGCAATCCTATGGACTACGGAACTATTCCTACCGCAGCTAATTGTTATTGGAAAGCGATGATTATCATGCTCCGATGTAATGAAATCAAGCTCGATCCACAACGTTCTACACCACGCCTAGTATGGAAATCCGCGCGATTCGCTCGGCAGGGAAACTACAGATTGTTTCATAAAAACTGGATCACCCTTAAACATCGCCTTAACTTCAACTTTGTCTAACTCCGCCAAACTTGAACGAATTTCTCTGAAATTTGGAAGATATGTCAGTTGTGCTTACTAATATCATTGTTGGAAATTTCAAGCATGAATATTGAGTTGTTTTCCTGTTATAGATAAAAAAGTAGTAGATAATTTGATCTTCATTTAGCAATGTTACACAAAATCATACCTCACTCTTATAAAATTACATTTGTTTCCTTTGTTATGTAATATGTTGTTCTACAAGCCAAAAGCTATCAAGCAAAACAAAAATAAAGAAAATCGGTCAATCAGAGCCAGTATAGCACCATTATTCATCAACAATAATGTAGCTGCTACATGTGATTAACTGGACTTCATGTTCCATAGTTTCCTGACTTCGTTGCGGTGGTGTTGGCAGCACTCCTGATTGCTTTCAGCTAGAAATCTATCTCTCACCGGTTGAAAACAATACAAAGCACAAATGAACAATAACGAGATCGCATTCACAAAAGGCAAAGTGTCAGCTGGCATTTGGACCAATGGCCGCCCTGAACTTCACATACAGCAAGGAATCATGAATTCTGAACGCTATGTGAATGTTTTACGAATGAACATTGGCCAAATGACAGATCAACTTGGTGATCCATCGACTTGGTTATTTATGGATGATAATGTTACGTGTCACAGGAGTAGTAGAGTTAACTTATGCAAGTCTCAATTAGGGCTTAGGACATTATCTTGGCCAGCTCGTTCTCCTGATGTGAATCCCATAGAAAATGTATGGAGTATTCTAAAACGTAACGTTTGTCGTTCACTGCTACCTACAGATGGCGTATCACAACTTACGTCACTGTTAAAAAGAGAGTGGAGAAAGTTAGATCAGTCAAAATCAACGATATCATCGAATCAATGCCTAGACGAATTGGTAATGTCATTGACAATAAGGGTAGGGCCACAAAATATTAGCTTCTTAAGAACCGTTACTGTATCATAGCTTATCAGATTATATAAGGACATTTAAATATATTAGGGACATGAAATAACATGAAAAATGCTTTCTGTATCATACTTATGTTTTATTTAGTCAAATTTTAGGATGATCCACTTTTTATGAAACGGACTGTAGTAAGTACTTCCTGGCCTATGGTTATATAATTTAAATAAATAAAGGCGTATAAAATAGTCCAATTTCTTGTATATGGGTGTGCATATGCAAAATGCCCTTTTTTATCCTTGCCCATGCTGCCCCTTTTACGTGCCGGCATTCTTGCAAATAGGTACACGACTCATACAAGGTATATTTGAATATTGGCAATTTTTTGAATATGGCATTTATCGATATTGAAATTGACTATTCAACTGATCTTTGATATTCTAAAGTTTATCCTAATTAATTAAATGAAAGTTTACAGACAGAAAAATTACCTATTTAATATTCAACGAAGTTTTGAAAGATGGTTATCCAGTTTTAATCCTGTGATTTCCCCGTGTCTGTGGATGTACCTTATCCCGCCGCATTCGCCCTCACACCTAGTCTCCATTTCTCTCTGTCCAATGCGTCCTTTTTCGTCAGACCTATCCTATGACATTCTAGATATTAACACCTGGAATGATCACTTCCCAAATTTCTTCCTTTCGCTTTACGATTCGAGGCCCATGACTTATCGAAGCAGAGGAGAGATTTCCTCACCGTTGTTTGCAATGTCCGCCGGGTAGCCGCACTCTGGTCTGTATACAACTAAGGAGTGGAAGTTGTATTGGTGATTCATCAAATGTTTCCCTCAAATTACATCATCTGTGAGCATTATCCAGAAAATTGTTTTCGTCGCATATTTTGTACCGTGGTTGAAAATCTCTTTTTAGACCACAACATTGAGGCATTCGGTCGAACCATGTGTACAAATGGGCACGATCTTGTTTTTGAAATGTCCGATCGTCTGTATAATTGCTTACGTTGAAGAAATCCTACAACTATCGACTCATTATGGGAGATGGCTGCTGAGGAGTGGAACAACATTCCAAGAGAACAAATTCGTTTCTTGTATAATTCAATCCCGAGAAGGTTGAAAGCTGTTCTGGCCGCAAAAGGTGGTCATACGAACTACTGACTTAGTGCACGTACGCTTCAAATTATGGTTATTATATAAGAATTTAATCTTATAAGATTAATTCGTTTTATTCCTTTCAAATGTAATATAATTAAAGGCGCAAAGACTTTTGCACGACTGAAATTGTAGTATACCTGAAATGATCAATCATATATCTATGAATCATTCCACTTTGACTACGTAAACAAAAGTATTAAAAGAAAGTCTACAAGAGCTATCCATTTGACCTCTTTTCTAATGAATAAATTTGATTTGATAAGCTTTTGAAGATAATGATAACATTTAAGGTCACTAGCGCAAGAACTTCTGCACGGGTCTGTAGATAACCATCCATTTTGTATTTTGAATCCATGTTGCTAGATGCTCTGTAAAGACAGTTGTTTCATGATTATTGTGTCTGTAATACGTCATTGTTGTGAATGGCCCTGAATCAATAAAATATATTGAGCCCATATACAACCTTGCTCTCATAAAGATACAATTCAAAACAGGCCTATTTTATGTAGCCCAGAATGTGTTGCTAACCTTACAAATATGCAAATTATAATATTGTCATGTTTTGCAACCCTTTCATAAAAATCCAGGCTAGCAAAAAATACATTGCATCCGATACATTCATGAGCAAAAGCAAATTATTTATTCATTCATTTTCGCAATAATTGATAACATTCAACAAAATAAGCTTATTTGAATATTATTCAACAAAACTCATGTATGTGCATGCATTACGATATTGCAAACTGATATGTGTGACGTACAATCGTCCAATTATTCAAATATACAGTAGAATCATAATCATTATCTAGATTTGCTTAATAAGCTTAGATACCTGTACCTTACATTATTACATTGTTACAGTACATTTAAATTATTCACTTACGTAAAAAATCAATGCACAATCATAACATTTTGATCGTCAAAATGGTTGCCTATGCATCGTCATTTATAATCCTATGGTACAAACTTCAGTATTTTGCAGAAAACTTTAAGTATTATATTGATGATCACACAACAGTTCAATAACAGGAAGATGAAAATGTTCGAATAGCAGCGTTCCTTTTTAAGCATGGCAAAATGTATGTAAAGCCTCTAATTATGGTAAATTATCTTCGGCGGGAGAGATTAATCTGATTCCAATTCGAGAGCCACGAAATTTGAAACAAATTAATTGATATCAGATGATGCCATGTTTTATGGACAATTAAGATATTTTTTCTTTTATTTTTGCGATTTCATGAATTAGCTTCAACATTTATAATTATTTCGTGAAAATAAGCTTATAACTAATCCAGTGCGTATAGTTAATTCACTTAAACTTAATGAGAAATCAAAGGAGTAAACATCTCACCTGTAAACTCCGGCATTTGATGATATCAATCATCGAAAAACATTTTGTTGTACTGCATTAGACTATTTTCTTGTCAGAGATCACGAGATGACATTCGAAACCCTGGTTTTCAGCGACTAATGTAGGAGATAAAGTCAAGTCACTAAATATGACGTGAACCAAATCACAAGATGTTTTGTAAGATGATAAAGGCAAAAGCTTAGTCGTCAACTGCTGGTCTACAACTTGAAAATAGAAATAAATGATCTGTGAATTGATTGTGGAGGTCGAATATGGGTGGCGGATTTAAGTTCCTGCAAATGTCCAAAGGAAAGGTGCTCGAGGCGTCGTTTAAGAAAGTTTGGTCTAAGTCGTAGACTTATCACTAAAACCGTATCGCAAAACATGAATCACGTTCGATGCGCAGTGCGAGTAACATGAATGAAATGAAGGACTGCTTGCACGTTTCCTCTCGCTGTCATGTGATTATCGATAGTGACGCGTTGATTGAAGGTCATTCGCCCAGGCGGCAGTAGGGAAATAATCTGTGCGCAGTTCTCCTCTATTCAGAAATGAAATACGAGGGCTGCACTTAATGACGTGACCGCCAACGCTGGGATTCTTGTAAATCATCGAAAGACAGACTCATTCCATGCAACGAGTACGGGCACGAATGAATCCGAAAAAAAGATCTGTTGAATTATGGTATTGAACTATTGCAATTACAAGTATTCTATTCCAAATGCAATCGCAAAATTGGGATTCATCAAATGCCCTGCGATAAACATGAATCCTATTTTGAAAGAAGCAAAAATAAGCAATTTTCTGCGACCGTGTTGTAATTTTATTCCCAATATTTCGGCTTAGCCTTTATCAAGGGATGCAGAAAAGGAAATTATACAGAATTTATAATTTATAATAACAGATACATCGATTTTAGATAAAAACAAAGCAGAAAACAGATTGATGGGAGAATAAGAAATAGAAGAAGAAAAAGAAGAGCTGATAAGGAAACAGAAGAATAAAAGGAAGAGAAATGAGGAGACAGAGTAGAGGAGGAAGAATGAGAAATCAAGAGAAAGGAGAGGAGGAAAAAGAGAAGTGAGAAGAGATATGAAAGAAGAAGAGAAATGATGAATTGGAACAAGAGAAGAAAATGAAGAGAAGTGGGGAGAAATAGACGAGGATGAAGAAAAGAATTGAGTTGAGAGATGAATAGAAAAGGGGAGAAAGAGAAGAGGAAAGAAGAAGAGAAATTAGGCTATGACAGAGAATCATTATCAGAAGAAAAAGTATCAAGAAAAGCGAGGAGAGAGATAAAGTGAGTGAGAGAGAGCGAGAGTTCGAGAATGGAAATTAAAAAAGATAGTCCCAAAACTTAGTGCAATTAAGTGGAAATCATTCATCATAGCGTAAACGTCATAATTTCATGACTCATCGTGGTTGTGGCTCATTTATCATGTTTGTGGTCACACTTTGGATGTCACAGTGACGTCATATACAGGCGGTCATTTTGACGTCTTTGATGGGAGGTCACTGTGACGTCCCGTTCCGGTCATAGACGTCTCAGACGCATGATGACATCAATGGACGTCGCAATGACGTCACAATGTTTACTGGGTTACTTCGTTTACAGTGTGCAAGACACATTTCATCAAGAAAATTCACATGTAATATTAGAGGAATGCATGGCAATGATATCTAGTAACATCTAATTAATTACTTATCCATTTACTAAAACATGGAGTTACTGTCCCTGCGCCTATGTTTTTCCAATTGAGGGATTCTTATTTCAACAGAATTAAACACTAACATCCAAAATCTGAATTGAGCTGCCATTTCTAAGAAATAAGTCTTCACATCACAATGATCACGGCGTTACTGCTGTAGAAATGAAGTCTCAGGTTTTATTCGGCTAGCAAGTATGAACGACCGAATTCTCTTTGTCATTGCGCGAATTTGTGTGAAGATTTGTTTCAAATTCGCGTTCACTTTGAGAAAATATTTTACTCGCTGTGTCAAATTTGAGAAACGACTGTGCAAACGCGTCTGAGTTCATTTTGTGACAGTTATGAGTAAAACAAATTACTCGAAGTCCGATTAAATTTTGAACATGTGATCGATTGACTTCCATTCATGAACCTCTGTTAGACATGTTTGAGCACTTTTTTGATAAAAAATATGCTATTCAAAGTCTTGCGTTAATGCGATAATTTTGCGTCAACGCGGGGTTACCGCATTTGTTGATGGGGTTGAAATCGGTTCAGAAATATGGATTTTACAAATCAAAGACACATTTTCGTCAAATGTTGTGGATTAAATTTGATTTACCCATGCCATACGCGTTTGCATGCTCAGGATGACATTGTGCTGATAGACAATGTGTCCCAGTGGAAAAATAGTTGTAGGGCCTACGGCAATCCAACGGCTGCGGGTTGGCAGTTAGTCGATTTTTGAAAATGGAAGAAATTGATTAGAAGCAGTAAAAATGAAGTTGATGTACATGTGAATGATAAATACCAATCTCTACCCACTCAAAATTAGAATTTGGCTGAGTCGGTTGCGAGTTGGCACAGGCACCATAAAAGTGCGGTGTAATGTGGCGGTAGTGCCTACCGCAAGCCAACTCTAGATGATTTTATTTCAATGGCCTCCCACAGAATAGTGCGCATTGCAAGGAAATGTGTCTGTGGTGTTTCTTGCAATGACGGTTGAACTATATACTCATCCAGTTGATCACAGCCCTATCAATGATCCTTAGTGTATGTGAATTACTGTTTACCGATTGTCAAATTGAAGAACGAGACATTTCCACACTGATCCCGATATGATCTTTTGTGCTCCTTTGCATGATTATTCAATCAGCTATACGGCACTTCTACCAATTGTCTGCGCTGCATCACAGATGTATCAACATTTTTCGTTTTCATGAAATCAAACGAGCACCTAAACTTCTTATAATAGCAACATTCACGGAGGGCACATTTTGCCTGATATCTCCATGACGAATACTTAAATTCACTGTTAATGCTGCAATATTTTCTGTGGAGTTCAGTGCTTGGTTATGTGATCTCCTGAGGAAAGCAATGAAATCCTACACTCTCTAATTGTATTTGTGCTTCATGGGGAGTTGTTTGTGTGAGGTAAATATTTGTTGTAGGAGTTCGAAAAGCGGGAGTTTAATTTTGTCCAATCATGTGTTATATAGTAAGAAGCTATCTCACAAATCTGAAAGCTTGTTAAATCTTCAGTATAGTGCATCTAAGTAGAGTGTTTTTTTTACCTTTTTCTTCTATGTAAAAATATATTGTCTTTCTTATGAAAGGGCTGTGATTTCATTTGCATTCCCAGGTGCCTGTAGTCAATGACACATACACGCATGTCCCGAACAGGCTCAGTTGTTGGTTGTCACTGACAGGAACAATTGCTGTTGAACAGGAACAATTGTTCGTTGTCACTGACACATGAAATGTTCGTTGTCACTGACACATCATGAATACAATATTTCATCGCAACTGTCGTGAAGATAATCTAAACGTTCCTGTCATTTTGGCTTCAACTCTACACGTATGCAACGGCCTTCAAATTCAGATTCTTTGCCGGACTATGAAATGTGAATTAAAAGAGCAGTAAAGAAAATGTGGTGCGTGGGTGTAGATTGTCGAGACATGCATTGATCAATAAAATCAAGCAGACATCCTTGCTAGAAATATAAGTGTCATGCGAATTAACTTTGATGCACTTTGTTCATGCCACAAATGCATACCAGATCATTTGAGCACTTACACCCAAGTCACAATTCCATTTTCAGTTACTGCTTCAGTGCACAGTTTGTTTCCATGTGTAATTACTGAAGCTATACTCACACACGACTGGAACCTGACACCGAGCTTTAAATTTGAGTCTGTCCTAAATGCTATTTCATCTTCGACAACCGGCCAACTCTTTGATATATTTTGAATGTCTTTTATCCCATTAAAGGTAAAATTGATAAAAATCACAATAAATAAAGGATGCTGATATTACAATTAAATCAGAGTGATTTCCGGAAACAGGGAAACTGGTTCTATAACATTCGAGATCATCAAGCCGCGCTTTGCTAGCGCATGGTGAAAATTCGGTCTAAAATGCTATGGCTTCAATAACTGGGAGTTTTTTTGGGGTAATATAAACCAGATTGCCATGTAATGGTCAGAATGTGTGGCTGAAGATTTTCTGACTAAGTAATAGAAAAGTGCACTGCAAAAATTTTACATACATAGCATACATGGTTCATCGGACAGATATTTGTGTACTTAGTGCATCGTTTTACAGGCTTACAGATAGATGTGCGTGTATGAATTAGTGCTTCATTTCGTGCAAGAGCGCACGTCAAAGGTGTAGTTCATGTCTAATTGAAACTGAAAATGGATCGAAAGTCGAAACCGGGCATCGCTTGTCATACAAGACGATGACATCAACTCCCTCATTTACCCTACATTTTGCAGATAATAAGCCCACATCTCAAAAATTATATCTACAGTGTTTAATTTCTTCGACCTGAAATTTGCTCACCAATTTTCTGAGCTCTAAATGTTCCTAAAAGATATCAAAAGTCACCAAAACATCATAAGTTGATGATACCCTTACTGCTAACTTCACAGACTATCTAAACAAATTTGTTCAACAACGAAATTCATTCAGCATTGTCAAAAGACTCATTCCCGATTTCTGACATTTGGCATGATAAAATTTCCGGCAAATGATACTTTTGATTTTTGTTTTCATATTTGAACATGACCCCTCTCTCTGTCACGACATTTCGATGGTCTTTGAAATTAGCAAAAGTAAGACTTGCATTAAGTTTTGATGTCCAGACGGGCTTTCGACATATCTTGATTAACCTTCATAAATCTGATAAGCAAATTCCAGATCGGAGAAACTCGTTATTAATGATTTTGAGATACGGGGAAATTATCTGTGAAAGGTAGATGCTGAAGTTGAAAACAACTTCATAGCCTTTCATCACAATTTTTCAAGACGTCCGAAACTCAGATTCCAACCCTCTTGTTGGTGCGGATTCTTAATACAGCATATGGCTCCTGTGCACCAGTTTCGGTCCTTACGTTGGACAGGCGATAATGACCCTTTCGGAATGGGGTTCTGATTACGCCAGCAGCCGATCCAACACCGACGGGTCGCTTCCAATGACGTCTGCTCCAGGCACGTAGCCGGTCGGCCGATGCCGATTGTTTTTACTTGTGCATTGCACCACAGCATTTCAGCAATTTCAAAATAAATGCCGTGTCCATCATTGACTTTGATTCTGCTTTTGAAATTCAGAAATGAAACAATTCAGAAAGATGGTTTTGGTCTTTGCACATTATTTAACAGCGTTTCCTAACGGATGTGGCTATTGTTACCAGGGTCGTGCGATGGGTTTAAAGGTAGGGCATTCATTGCATTCATCTTAGATTTTATTTTTTTATGCATTCAGCTTCTACAGACCGACTACTGTCCACTGACTGACTCGAAAGCCACACAAATATCAGTGCATGCGAGATAAGCGCTTTTATTTATTCTTTCAGGGAATGTCTTCTTATGGTTTCAATGTGAATGAAATATAGCTTGTTGAATAATTGAAAGTTTTGACTATTTCCGTCTGTATTGAGATGCATTGATAATGCTCTTATGTGAGTTCGAAGTCAAGCGACCAAGGCACATCTCAAGTCGACGCCATATCACCACAGTGTGTTTTCTACAATAGGACACTCTTCTTTGCGCCGCGCTTTCACCGACAGACTGAAAACTTCCCTATGTCTGATCGTTCAACTTTGGAAACAATTAATTTGTCCTCATAGAAGATCGGACAATTTCTACACATTGGAAAATAGGAGCCATAGATGTTTTCATAAACATCCTAATTTTCCAAATTATGCACGATTTTATACTCTTTGCATCTTCCATTGTCTTTGTATTCGGTCATTGTCTTGCTGCCCCCTTTCGAGTAAGTTATCAGTCGTCAGCTGCTATCGAACAATAGCTAGATTTTTTCTTGGTAATTGTAACTCACTTGTGTGAATTAAAGAGAGTCACTACCATAAAATTTTACCTCAAGCCACCTTAGAATAGTACTGTGGCTGCCTCCAGCTGAGTAAATATGGTCAAATTGCTTCTGAGGAAACGATCGGAGTAAATTCATACTTCAGTTGTTTCATAAAGCAATTACCAGTGCTTGGAGCGCAATATTGTCTATTGCGAATATTGTTGGGATAAAACAGCGGTCTCGATGAGATAAACATAAAGCTGACAATTCGTGTGATATGCTACATTTCGTCTATTAATAGCTGTCCTTCATTCTCCATGCTTGAACGGTGATTGATCAGAAGGTTCATGTATGAATGTTCATTAAAATAATAATAATAATACATTCCCTATATGAAGTTGTCTGACTAATGAAATGCCTAATTATCGCGTCTAAAGATTTGCATAGAATAAAAGCAGACTAGGTGCCGGAAATAAAGGATTGCTAAAGTTATTTGTATTTGGAGGAAATACCATCTCTGTGTAATCAGTGAAAACGAAAACGAACTCGCTTCCTAGCGCTTTCGATGCACTCAGCAAATCATCTTCAGAGCAGTTCTCTGAAGATAATGTGCTGAGTGCATCGAAAGTGCTAAGAAACGAGTTCGTTTTCATCTTCACACCAACAACAGAGAGATGGGATTTCCTCCGAATACAAAAAGCAGACTGTACAGAATTTGAGAATTATATTATCTATGTTTTTTGTATGGGCCTACTAATAGTTCACAATGCTTATCTTTAACAATGACGTGCTGTTGCCATGCGGAATGTAGGCCTATTGCAAGCATGTACATCAATGGTGTGACTGTTTTATCAATAGGATTTTAAGAAAAAACATTGTTTCGCATAGTAATCATATACTGGACATTGTCACTTACTTTTTCCTCAATTTGTCTTCCTTCATTTGCAATGCATTCTCGTGGACTTTTTGACACGCTTCGGCAAACAGTTTCACAAAGATTAAAGTTCAAGTTTGAAAATCCTTGTGTGGACTTTTTCTTTCAAGTATTCCCATAGAAAGAAGTCACATGGAGCGAGATCTGGGACTATATTCAATGGTACCTCTTCCTCCGATCCACCTATCTGTAAACTTCCATCAAGATCACTTAGGACATTCAATGCGCTATGTACTGGAGCACCATCTTGCTTAAACCATTTCATCATTCATAGGGAAAACATGATCATCTAGGACTTTCAAGTAATTTAAAGCGTTGTCGTTTTCAATTTGATTGAAGAATACAGGATCAGTAACGGCAACCAACCCAAACCATAGCTCCATGAGAATCATTTAAACGCTGAACGCTGAAGTCAAGGCTTTCAAGAGATCACATTACACAAGTATGACGAATAGCACAATCATCGCACGTTCGAATTTATCATCGGGCGACTTGTGGAGTAAGCGTGGAATGTAAGGTTTGACCCTCAAATCATGGAGCAGTCCTCTGGATGGAGGAGCGACTAATACCGGTAATCGACAAGTTGATACCGAATTCCCTTCATTCATCTGTTGAAGAATTTTGTTTTCATTTTCATCGCTGCGACAGATCTATCTTACTGGATGACATGTCCTAGCTCATCAAACTGATTATTAATGTGAGGCAAGTTGTGTGTGAAGTTCTGCTGCATTTTCGTGGATTGAATACAATCTGATGGCCTGAATATTTTTCTTAAGTCTGCTATCCATTTTGCAAGTCATAACAGTGAAAGCATTTAGTTTTGAAATGAAACCGGAGCGATTTGTTTACTGCTTTTACGGTTAAGAGATAGCTGTGAGAGACAGCTACATCAATACTGCTGAATTCGAACATCGTCATGTGAGAGAACATGGATGAATACAACAGCATGCCATAGATATCGTAATGGACTCGTCTGCATTGAATGAAGTGACACATTCCGAAACTCAAAATCGGTCATGATTTCTGGGCCACTATGTATATATTCGTTTGACCATTTAAGCCGTGTGTTATCCAGGTACAAATAATGACACCTACATATAACAGAATACAAAATCTTAAAATACACGACTTTAAGGCGTTCAACTTATCAACTTTCCTAATCTCGATCATTCACACTTTAAAAATCATTGACAGTATACAGTCTTCTTGAGACTTAGTGACACTATTCGTAAATACGCGTATACCTGTATATGTCGAGTAAAAGGATTTTTATGACCAAATAAACATTGCGGCTACAGTATTTTTACGGTAGATCAGTTCAAAGAAGCTTTTGTTTGCATATTAGACTTGGTTTTTACTTAGTCGCTGGTTTTTACTTTTCAACATACCAGTGGAATTCCGACGAGCGGGGGTAGCTGCAGCTCTATCCTAATTTTAATAAATGCACAATACAAAAAGTTCGGAACTCATGAATTATTGCCATTTTATTGATTTAAATCTCAGTTATTTACCCAGAAATCTTGAAAACAAGTGGTGGTTATGATGGCAAGCAAATGGGTTATTATGATGCAAGACTGAAAAAGAGTAAACAATGGAAACTTCTGTATACAGAAAAATTGATGTCATTGATTTTCCAACCACTCTTTTAACATTTGCAAATAATGATATGCCTTTTAAATTAGGGATTCATCTTTTCGCATGGCAGGCTATATAAATTTGGAAAATATGTTCACACCCTTCATTCAGATCTTTTCAATAAAACAAGTGATACAGAAAAACTTCTAGAAGCAAGAGGTTTTGACAAGAAGGCATTGAGACTAGTAGCTGAAAAGGCTCTCCATAAAAGCAATTCAATATTACACAAGTATGGTAATTATTTTCTCCAAGACGTTGTTTTCGATTTATGGTTTTCCTGAATTTAAGTTCCTTTTCAGACTTGAATAAACGTGGACGAGGCTGCACCAAGTACAGGACCCTGCCTGGATGAGTTTGAGCGTTCAGGTGAGGGCCGAAATGCGTATCCCTACTAAATGACTTACTTCAATTTGAAGTAGCATGTTCTGTCATTTAAGGACTCATGAAACCATCTATAAATTTCCAAACATTTAAAAAATAATGCGCTCGCTTAATCTTCTTCATTAACTTTTCTCCTTTTCCCGCCGATTTGTTTTTTCAACTTCCGATTGTGATTTTCGATCGATCAATTTAAGTTCATCCCATTTTTCTCAAATCTTTATTTCTGTTCATTTACATGTACATGTACTTCCAAGTGATTCATTTCTGTTTTTGAACATGTAAATTTTTTGTCCCATCTTCTTAATGCAATATTTTCATACTAAGCGCAGTAACATAGCTTTGTGAAGCTTGAATATGTGAGTTTACGACATGAAATATTTCTCTGAATGTGATTGTATCCAGAACTCGCTTATTCTTATTAAGCATAGATAAACTTGATGTGACACTAGCATAATCCAGATGGGTGTATACTAGATCCACCAGGATATTCAGATTAAGATGTTTTGATAAAGGGATGAATCATCCTCCAAGTCTCTTTATTATCAAATTTTAACTGTGTTATCGTCATTAGGACATCAGATCTTGTAAGGCAAGCGGACAATAATATATAGCTTTGAAAATTAGGCCTTTATGTAAGTAATTATATTTTCTAATAATGACACGTTTCTCGTCAAGTATGATCAATTGCTCCACTATGTCGAAAGAAGAATCCTTTGTAATGTATTTTGAGCTTAAATTCGTATAGCACTTAATGAATATCAGAATATCAGATGACGAGTGCACCGTCAATAACCGAATGCATCTAATTGTGTGCACAGTGCGTTCGATGCATCATCTGATGAATACAGTCAAAAAATATAAATCACTTCCGTTAGTTGACAGAAAATTTGATGGGTGTACGGAATTTCCAAATTGAAAAATTTTATTCGGTGATTGCGAGCGATACACTAGGCAAATCAACCATTTTTGAGACAGCCAGTCATTTTCTTCTTCTTGTCTTTATATATTCATGAACACAACTTTTGATGCGCATTCAGCATACGATGTAAGGAATTTTATACTGGGGAAGCCGGAAGACACACAATTTCAAATGCTACATAAACGACGCAATGTAATATTACTCACTTCAGAACCTAACTTGGTTGGTTCCACATACGTACCCTTATCATACGCGGATCATATTTTCTAACTTGGTTGACTGGAACACCCTGCTACTAAATTTGATTAAAGAATTAAATTTTAATTCTAGGATTTGTGTTAGGATGTCAACTTTTCAGTATTGTGAATTATATAGATTCATGCCCAACTTTGAATTTGTGGCGATTGCTGGAAGCTATTCAGCGTTGTGAACGTGTTTCAGAATTAGATATCATCAATCTTATGATAGAAGTATTTTATGTCTCACTTCATCGAATAGTTTAGTAGGTTATAGTTAGCATATTATAGTTAATGATGAATTTATTTCTTGATGGTAGACCATTAACTCGTATTTTAAAAATGCCTACACTCTATCCAATCTTTTTCGAAAGAGGTAGGTCCGACAGCAGTGATATTATTCCTGCTTGATCGATTGACTTTTGGTGTCCTTTGTTTGTATTTCGCTTTGAAATTCTATGTCTATATTATGGTAGTGCTGTTTATCTTTCCAGATGTTCATTTGGTGGATTCTTCCTTCGATTTGTCTGGTCAATAAGCTCAGTAACGTCTGGCATGCTCTGAAGGACTGAACTATCTACCGCTTCAGCCAGCTGCCTGCCAGCGCCTTGAATCATCGACTTGCATGGTAAGTGCATATGAAGCTTATTGAGCACCGAATTTCTTCTAATAATCGCCCATGGCGTTCGTTTATCGAATTTGTCTCAATTTACGATGAGGGATCAATAGAGGGTGGTCGACTACTGGAGGGTGTGCGATTATTCCCAAGTTCCTTTTAAGTTATACATCAATAATAACACTTGGAATTCACGAATTATTTGAAAATGCTACTATGATAGGTACTGCATGTACGCAGGTATCAGAAGATAAATTCCAGCATTTATCACAGTATGTTTTGTATTCTACAAACTCTTTCTTGTATGCATCCAGATTAAAATCTTACAGAGACAAAGCGTTAAAAACCTAAAAAACTGTACAAACGGTTTCACTGCTTGTTCTACTTTCACTTCCAGAATGTCAGGCTCATGTCCAAAATCGTCAAATATGACGTGCTAAATAAAAGATACTTTAATCTTGTTAAAAATATTTGTAGATGCTGTCATTGTTGTTTAAAATGTTGAATTTTTCAGAATACGTACCAAAGCAGAATATCACAAAGTACTTATTTGTAGGTCCCAATTCAACTGTAGCAGCACCTTCGAATTTTCACATTTAAAACTGACATCTTGTGTTTTCATAAACTCCCAACTTTGGACTTTCGATGCGGTTATTTGGCTATTGTCATGTCAGTTTCAAATGTGGAAATTCGAAGGTGCTGCTACATTTGAATTGCGCATAGGCCTACATATATCAAAAGTACGAATAGGGCTAATAAACGCGTTTTGATTTATTTGTCTTGGTCATTCATATTTGATTAGTTTGTAATGCCAAGTAGAATAGATGTGCTTTGCATTCTATCTTGATATTGGCGATCGCGTAGATCGCCGAAATGTAATGAAGTTGTATAAAAAATAGCAAATTATTATACTCATACTATTACATTCTATTACTCCCATAAGTGCATATAGCACCAAGTCAAATCAAATTGAGTAGAACATTTTTCATCAGTGAGTAGAACATTTTATGCTGGCAAAGGAAGAGTTACAAAGCTAATTTCTCATCGTAGAAAGTTGTACAGACTCCTCTTGAAATCCTGAAGAGATATTGATTCATCAATATGTGGCAGGAGCGAATTCTAAACGCCGATTGAACGTTGAGAGATGAAATGTTCCCGATCTTGAACCATCTATTCATTCATGGTTAATCTGAAACCAACTTGAATCATCTGTTCTACTTGGTGTTCCCAAACTAGGACTATGTGGAAGTGTACTTGACAGAACCTATAATTCATGACATTTACCAGTAATTATTCTTCAAAGCAATTTCCACCAAAAGCGCTACATCAGTAATCGTAGACTTTGCCAACAATTTCGCAAATCATTTGATGGGGGTTTTATGGATCCACATTTAGTTCCTCCAAACCAATATCGATGAACTTAAATCTATTTTAAGGTTTATCTAAGTTAAGGTTATCTAAATGGAAAAAAATGGTTTCATTACCTTGCCTGAAATAATAGTGCAGTTTAATGGTTGTCATTGGAAAATTTAGACTACAAAATTTATGCATTTTAAGGATTTTGCAAGAAACTTGGTGGATGAGGAAAATTAATGCCATCAATTTTTAAATTTCTATAATACTGATAAAAGTGCATGGGCTAATGTTCGTTCTTACTCAGCACAACATAGGCTATTACATAATTGTGTGAACATGTACTGCGAGTGAAATCATAACGCGTAGGGTTTTAGCATCTGGACGTCGCTATATTGGTGGCCTGGACATGAAGGTTGCGATTTCCGAATGAGCGTGTCTACAAGATGGGGGCTAGCTTGCAGCGTTTAGATTTGGCCGTGGTGGCTGAGGCAATCTTGTCTGGCAGCCTCATCACACAATCTTTCATACAGGCAAACACAATAGCAGAGGATGTGGTGTGAGTCAGCAAATATATCAAATAGACGGTAAGGTTTATCGATCGACTCGAGTCAGCGCACACATAAGACTGCGCAGCGAATAGCTACATTCCTCCTGCTTCCATCAACCTCGCGCTATAGTTCATGACGATTCAGAACAAGTGCCGTGAGTGAATCGCTATTCGCTGCAAACGATTAAAACATTAATTTGTGCACAGTGATGGGTCGAACATGCTCTGTATTCGGCTGTCGAACAGGATACAAGTCTGAATCAAAGGACCCAAATGTCACTATTCATGTCTTTCCGTCGAACGATGATTCTCTTCTCAACGAATGGCTTCGTCGAATAGCACGAAAAGATTTCAAACCTTCGAAAAATACTGGAGTTTGTTCTAAACATTTCATCGCCGACGACTTTGTGAATACCTCTCAGGATAGCAATGTACACAGAAAACGTGATTCTACCGGTCTGCAAAAACGTTATCTGAAACCGGATGCTATACCCTCCATATTTCCTTCGAAACGCGGACATTTTCCTACTGCAGTGCCGACAAGACGATCCGGGAACGCCACATCAACTGCTCGACTATGAAATGAAGCTGAGGGCTTGGAGAACATGTACGACGAATTTATCAACAGTGATAAATTACATAATTTTGAAGATCTCAAGTCCCGAGCAAAACTGGATTCAAATATCTGTGCTTTTACAAGTGAGTGGGGAAAAGTAGAGACAGATCATATTCTTCAATTCATTATTCTTGATCGTAGTAACGAAGACAAATGTAGTATTTTGGCTTCATTGCAAATAGACAACAGCCTCAATGTTAAAGTTTTTTCAGGTGATGTCTTGATACCTCATTCTGTGTTCAAGAATTTGATAGAATCAGATAAAAAGATCGTCAGGTATTCAGAGTTTGAGAATTTAATTCCGTTTGTTAAGTCTTTGTCGGAGTCTTCTGAAAGTCAAATTGAGTCATGTTTTACAAAAGAAATAGAAATTGTCATAGAGAAATTAATGGATTGTTCTCGTAGTAATTTCTTAGAAGAGACTCTGATTAAACGCTTGGAATTTCTTTGTGATCAATTGAAGCTTTTAGCTCTCTTTCACAACAACAAGTATTCTTTGCGGTATTCTCCGAAGATCGTCACAATTTCGTATCTGTTGTATTTTACCAGTCCTAAATGCTATCAATTGCTCAGATCCTCCGAGCTTATGATTTTTCCGTCAGTGCGCCTTCTACAGTCAATAACCAGGAAAATTTCTCAACGTGAGATGAATAAATACTTATCTGCTCGTATATCAGATCTGAACCAATTTCAGAGATACGTCATTTTGATAATCGATGAAATTTACGTCTCCCAATCGGCCGAGTTGGTAGGTGGCAAGATATTCGGCTTAGCAAATGATGCGAATAGTTTAGCCCGAACGGCAGTGGTATCTATGATTTCCTCTGTTGCTGGATCTTACCGCGATGTAGTTAACATCACTCCAGTTCATAATTTGAATGCTGAAAAGCTTCATGAGTTGTATGTCTCAGTTATCAATCAGGTACAGTCAGTAGGATTTCAAGTCGTTTGTGTTAGTGTAGACAACCACACCGTCAATCGAAAGTTGATTGGTCTTTTGAGCGGAGATCAATGCTTTGCTACTGGTCGCTGTTCGATCGAAAACCCACATTTCCCTAATCAACCTATTTTTCTTTGTTTTGACACGACTCATAACATTAAAAATATATTTAACAATTGGGAAAAGAAAGGTACTTTCAAGTTCACGAACTCAAGGCCAGCAGAATTCAAGCATCTGCTTGAGATTTGCATGTCAGAAATTGGGAAACCAATAAAATTTGCACCACACCTGAAACTCAATATTTTTACACCATCATCGATACAGAGGTGCTCTACAAGATATGCATCTGCAATTTTCAATGAAAAATCTTATGCTGCTCTTCAGTATTTTGCCACTCCTGACAATGAATACAAGGATACGGCAGTATTCTTGAACAGGATTGTTAACATGTGGAAAATCTTGAACGTTCGCTCACCAAATGTTGGTAAGGCCAAAAGAGATAGTTTTAGAGATCCTTTGACTTCCTCTTCCGATTGGAAACTTGAATATTTGAGAGAGATGAGATCATTCTTTATCCAATGGCAAAATGTGCCTTCCGCGAACTCCTTGTCGAAAGAAACTTTCTTCGCTCTGATACTATCGCTGAAATCACTCTGTGAACTGAGCGAATTCCTGTTGAATCACTGTGGTTTCAATTATGTGCTCCTCGGTCAAATTTCTTCTGATAATTTAGAAGAGAGGTTTGGTTGGCTTCGCCAAATTTCAGGCGGGAATTATTATATTTCAATCCGCCAACTTATCGAGAACGAAAACAAAATCAAGTGCTATTCCTTAATGAAATTCAATAACCTCTCTCATTTAAATGACGTTGACGTTGAGGTAGCAAGTAATGCCACTGACGACCCTTCAACTCTTCAGCTCTGCAATAGTTTATTAAAGCCAGATGAAATGATTGCACCCTCCGAAGATGAAAAGAATTCCATTTATTTTGTTGCCGGATTCATAGCTCGGTCTGTTTTGAATAGAACTAAATGTAACTCGTGTCGCCTTCTGTTAGTACGTGATGACTCTGCTGAAAACATGGTTTTAGAAACAGACATGCGTTTCACACAAGAAGTTAATCGAGGAGGCCTACTTCACCCTACTTGCCTATGTTATGACATATGTATTTTGGCTTGGAAACTATCTAAACATCTGTTGTCAAATAAACTACTCCATGAGCTTTTTTTGAAGACCAATAACCAAAGAAGTGTGTTTCTAGAGGTTTTCGAAAATTTTGCGTCAGAGTCAGATCAAGTGTTTATTACAGAGTGTGAACATTTTCATTCCTTTGCAAAGTATATTGTCACTTCTTTCTTTCATTGTGTATACAAAAACTTCGTAAAAGAAATCTCAGTCAGTCGATCTGATCAATCCAAAATCATGAAATTGTCATCTTCTCGTATTGCCATATAAATAAAGTTGCATCATTTCGATGAATGTTTGCCGTTTTCCATTTGTATCTGTAGATTCGTATATAAGGAAAAACAAATTGTCTATCATAAGTTTATACATACCTTTTTGAAAGAAAATGAAATTAACAATATCTCTATTGCATATCTTATAACGGATATTGTAAAAGAAAACAGATTCATCTATAAAACCAATCAAATACAGCACATTAAGAATTTTTCAAAGTAACCCCCATGTTGTAGACGGTATGTCAGAACCTTCATGTCCAGGCCACCAATATAGCGACGTCCATGGTTTTAGTTTAAGCATCAATGTTACAAGCAGCGCATGAGACGGGAAATGGAGATTATCTCTGTTCAGGTTTTAGCTGGGAGGCGTTGTCAGTTAATCACAACAAAAATCTCGAGAAGTTTGCAAGCAGTATAGCGAGACAACACAGATTTACAGGGAGAGAGTCTGTGAGCGAGAATGAGTCATCGAAGGCGGGCGGAATTATTGTTACGCACAGATAGGTTTGCGATATCGCTTGGTTTTGGGAGACTGTAGCTGATATCGATGTACGTGTGCAAGCTGATGGCTGGATAAGACATGCAACAATGAGTCACGCTAGATAGTTAACAAGGAATTGTGTAGAATTTCTCTTCTGTGTAAAGCCAAGTGGAGATGGTGTATGTCAAGAACAACAGCTTAGGACCCTACATTTTTGACAACGAAAAACAGTGTTGATGAAAACTTATTTTCTCATTGTCACTTAAGAAGTCGTGGCGAATAACACATTGGAGTAAATAGTCACGTACCTCACTCAGACTATATCTGACCAGCAGAGATCTGCATGAATTTTTTTATGTGGATCGAAAATTCACTTACTGTATACTGTTATTGAGGCGATTAATAGATCCAATTCTGACATATCATAAATTATTTCAATGCTTTTCCATACCATAGACATTGGTAAGACAAATATTAACGGTGCAGAGCTCCTATCTCAATGGATGCTTGCATTGTCAAATTATACGGACTTGGGCTCCATTCGTCGCTGATTAATTTTCGATTTTTTGACAACGTAGTACACTTATTTATATTAGTGCACATTATTGTGCTAGTACATGCGTCTTTGATCTATGTCACGATTATGTGTGTTGACGTTGTTCAAACTGTGTTGGAATTCTGTATCGCATTCATTCCGGTGCATGATCATGAATAGAACCGGCGAAAATGTTAGGTCATAAATAACTTGATGATATTTTTCATCTACAAGATTTCTAGGACCGACGGGGCATTTAATAATTGTATTGTAATTAATATTTGCAATTAATTGCCGCAATGCTGTGTAATTGCGGACAGTAACATCTGCATGAAAGCTATGGTTGTGTATGAAGTTACTTGCAGAGCGTGTCAAAGCAACTACATCGGGAGTACAATTCGTTCTCTCATGCACGGATTACAGGACATGCCGAAAATAGAGACTCCTGCATATTCAAGCATCACCGAAGTCGCTCCCCCAACCGAGTGTTTTCTTTTGATATCAAATTATAGCGTCTGTTGCCAGTAGCATTAATTTACGGTTCAGAGAGGCTATACACTAATGAAACCTATGAAACCAAGTCTCAACAACAAAAATGAATGCACTGCATATCATACATTGGTATTTTAACTCTGATATAGTGAAGATATATGCATGGTATTTTGAAAAATCCTTTCCTACGTGAACAGACCGTCATAGAGGCGAAAATTTGCAAAAAAATTATCTATTTTGAAAATTTAATAAAGCAATTTGGCTTACTTACATCTACATAGATCTACTTATACTTTTCACAAGGCCGGTATTGGCGAAAGCTTAAGTGACAATAAAAATCAGATAAAACAGTAGCAAGGCTTATTTTTAAAAAAAATCACTGTTAAAATTATACTGCTTAGATCCAATGAACACCCTTTTTTTCTTTAAGCAATCATGTAATATCGCGTTATAAAAATTTATCCTTGCCGATCAAACTTAGGGATGATTGCGTGCATGAGCTTGTCGTATAGTCTCATCAGATTACTTCTCCACTTGTTAATTATCAAGAAATATTATTGCTATAAAACATGAAGCTCTAGCGACATTAGTCACCCACTGAGGGCTTCGACGATGCTGACATCATAAGACTTTTCTTGAGCGTCGTGATACCTGTCGACTTCAAATGAAAATACAGGAGTACAGTGACGTTGAAGTCCAATAAATGCCATAGCGAAAAAAATTATTCATATATTAATGGCGATTTCATTTGTTGAGGGTTTCACTTTTCAGGTTTCCATTTCTTCCGTATTTCAGATATGACAATAGTTAATTTTTTTGAGTGTAGTGTTGTCTCAAGTATCAAGATTTGAATTTCAGAAAACTTTGAAATATTTATTTAATTGCTAGAAAAACGTTGATATAGATCAAGTGTCGTTTGAAAAGAGTAGGCTTTATGCAACAACTCAGGATAAAGTATGGAGAATCCCTCAATTAAGAGAATATCAAATAATAAAAAGTATTAATATGACAATGACCTGTAATTAAAACGAAAGTAATTTTTGATGATATAATGAAATTAAATTGAATTCAAAAATAGCTGATGCTGTTGTTGTTAAATATCTCGTCTGTAACACAAACCACGTCAGGGGAGAAGGGAGTTAGAAGTGCCTGTAATTTTAAAAAATAACAAATAATCTTTATTAATCATATTCTTTATAGTGTATAAAAGCAGAAATAGAAATGGGTAAAGTAAAGCAGAAACAGAAATGGATGAGGTAAGTAGGCCCCTATTCACCGGTATAATCCTGACATATCTGATATCGGGAGATAAATGTTCAGAATCTTCTACGAGTATCAAAAGCTATCTTTCTCCGAGCCAAAGGCGAGGTGAATGTATTGACTTCTGATACATCTACATAAACATATTACCGCATTTCCTCTAATAAGCGCCGCAGCTTGGGGGTCAGCTTTTTAATGAACGCCGTCCTCTAATAAACGCCTCACCACTGATGGTAGAAATTCCCATTATTCTATATGTAATCATTCTATACAACTGCGCACGGTGGGGTTTTAACAAATTTAGTGCAAAATAATTCTCCATGAGGTCATTCAGTAATACATTTTATGATTTTACAGATCAAAATTAAAATCTTCTATCAAGCTGTTTTTGAATAAATTGCGTATCTCCATGTTCATCAGAGTATGGCTGTAATGAAAAGGAGCATTTCTTTTATCGTGAATTTGTGGCCGTGGTGGCTGGAAAATGCCTCTAACATGTTTCCAACCAACGTCATCTTCAAAAGTGTGTTATATCCATTTTAGCAGTTCAGATATCCTTAAGATACAACGGAAGCTGGTCCACACGGGAACCATTCACTGTGCATTTAGAGCGCACGCTTTTTCATCTACGACGATGCCGATGCATAGCATTTTCCGTTGTATTCATCATCGAAAGAGAAGATTAAGGGTAAAGATCTTCAGCTAGGAGCTAATCATCTCAAAAGTTTTTTCAGCTGAATCTCGTAAAAATGAAATACCGGCACTTGGTAGAATCGATTTGATGATCATGAATACCGTATTTTCTCGAATAGAACTCACACATTATTAGAAAGAAATAGTCATATAACCCGCCCTCAAATAGAACTCGCACCGAAATTTATCGATTAAGATCAAAAAAGGCTTTTACGAGTTAATTATTAAAGTATTGCCATTGAGTGGCTATATATTTTCTAAGAAAGAATGTCAATAATTCTTATTTTTCAACAGTTGACCTAGCCATGAGTTCTTGAATTCTAAATAATCCGCATAGCGTAGATCATGATGATTATCGAATAAAACTATTTGTTTAAGAAATCTAATTTCGTTGTTATCTTTAGAGGAGATTATCTTTTTCGTCAAAATGAAAAGAAATGATAATCGATAATAGTTCAACAAATTCTCATAGAAATCGATATAAAGCGATAAATGAAAACAAAATGGCCATTACTGTATCGTCATACAAGATCAACTTCTGGCTTTACATGTGTCTCGAGTTCCTCGTCACTGTTTCTCTTTGATTTCCTCCCTTTCGCATTCCGACTCATCAACAATGTACACAATGCCTGCATCTATTTACTAAAATATCGGAAGATCAAACACTGACTCAAAAGTTGATATGCAATATAACTGTGATTATACAGTATAACCATGAAATGCTATTTGCAGATTACAGTAGACTGCGAGCGACAATCATCAAAATGAGAACTTGCCAAAACTCATAACTAAACATGTCTCTGCCGAAGTAGGCCCAAAACTGGAACCAACCATTTGCTTTAGCAATAAAGGTAGCCATAGCTCATCAATATGTATTTACTGAATTTTAGCAATGACAAAAGTCAGCTTGAAGAAAATAAGTAGAAAGTTTCGGTTTGTTTTCATGTTTTTCCTCGAGTTTAAGCTCGGCTGTTCCTTTTATTTGGATTAATCTGGAGCATCCATTGATGCTTTTTAATGGTGGTTCGCAGTGTTTGGGGCTAGTCCGGAGTAACAGCATCAATTCTGAATTTTTAAAAAGACTTAGATTGTTAATAAATTTTTGAATTGAATTCTTAATTTCTAGGGTTATCTTTTAGTTTTGGGGCTAGTTCTGAGTTTTGGTTAGTTCTCATCTTAGTGGTTGCATGCTCATTAGCATGATCATTACCTTCTCATCCGGCAACCGGCACTGGTAAATCAAGCCAAATTTATATTCTATAACATTTTGCGATGACATTATACATACTACTGTTAAAATTTTGAAAGCACATGATATTTCTGAATGATGTGCGAAATAACATGCACTACAAAATTGGTAGAATTCATTTTTCTATCACAAGCTTGATGAAGCATTCTTTTAGAGATGCTCACTAGAAGTTGCCATGTTCTTGTATGAGTATGTGACTAATTGAAACTATCAAATCTATCGGCGGATAAGAATCACATGACAGCAATTGAGACTACTAAGGACCCTTTTACAACCATGCTCCTGTACCTTCAGTCATTCTACTCTTTCATTAGCAAAGATTAATTTATGTGTTAATTGTATCATGTTTCATCATTGCAAGGTGTCTGATTTATGAATAGAAAATATAGTCTGTGAAAGACATAGTGTTTCCATGAAAATTTTCATTTTATTTGTGTTTCCATGAAAATGTGATAAACAAAGAACTATGTTGTGCAACAGAAATCAGTTACACAATCAAACGACCTCATATATGAATAAAAGAATCTAACTTGAGAAAGCTCGTCTATTTTAAACATAGCAGTAAAGCACACTATAGTTTTACAAATACAATCATGTGATTACATGTTAAAAATACATACTCAGCTCAAAATACACGCACAGTTTGCTTTGCGATTATCGAGAATACAGTTAACGAAAAGAACGAATCTCTCAAGCTGTGACGCATGCCAGGAAAAAAATATACAAGCATAGAAAAAGAATAATGTGGGTTGTCGTCGAGCCAAGAAATACCTGACGCACGTTTTCTGCGTAGCAATTTGATCTAGCGTATATTTATTTCATATCATTGTAAAAATTGCCATCGGAGCTACATGTACATTTATCACTCTAGCAACCACTCTCACTCAGCTTCGGTTATACAATAGGCAAAAAATTGTTCGGAACAAGCTGAAAATATGATAGTTTTGTTTTAGAAAGAAATAAAAACGAAAATTACGTCTCAAAAATGTTTTATCAATAATTTTGTTTTAATTAGAAATATGAGCTTGTAAATAGGTGGAGAGGTCAAGTGTGACTGTCACACTTTATTTGTTGAAAGAAAAACGAAATTCAAATAGATGATAATACAAAGGATGTAAGATAAATGATATATAATACTAGCTATACGAAATTAGAAAACATTGAATAGGAATGAATTTATAGACTTCAACGTTGAATCATTGATGAATGCTCTTCTTCGTTTCTACGAAGACTTTAATTGATGCTGCATAATCAATCAAATATTCACATTATTTTGGATGGATTGCGGTTCGTTGGTTTCTGTGGTTGACTCTCGTTAGCCTAATCAATACATCTAATGATTCACTCACTGCACGTTTGTACACGAACCTTTGTGAGTGATGAATTGGCCTAACTTATTCATTAAGCAGTTGACAATTTAACTCATGTTTACCCATTTGATATGCGTGCGTATATTTCTTGAGGAATTAGCGCCGCTACAAATGATATTCAGGCATGTCACGTATTGATTTAACGGTAGAAGGGAAAGTTTCACCTCTTCGCTTAAAGAAAATCGAACATAATGCAAAAATTGCACCAATGTTCGGTGTGAGTAAGCAATGCCTAACAATTTAAAAACAGAAAGTGGAAAATGAAAGCGCTCTCAGCTTGAGATATGTCTGAGCTGTGGAATAAGAAAGGTTACATAATTGCAAAACCGTGCATATGTAGGCCTACACATAGTCTACTGCAAATTCCATGTTAACAGTAAGAAATGATCGCTAGCAACGGAAGTCAAAATTTTGTGCTCGCACGGATATAAAAGTCTGAATAAGCTTGGATGCAGGTTAAACCAGTTAGAAAAGCTGTCAATTAAGAGAAAGCATAATTAGGACTTGAAGTAAATTTGTCGATAACTCCATAGAGACCGCATCATGAACTGCAGGTATGTATCAGAGATCTGAAAGCAAAGCAGCGTGAAAATTTGATCGCAGCTTATAAGCATTTCAAAGCAGATGGTGACAACATGATATATTTTTTCATTTTTCTTCAACATTTTTTCATAATTTCTGATAATTGATGTCACATATATCTCACTCGGATTGTGTTTCTTCCTTCACCTTTATCTGTAGGTGTATGTATTGTATAAGATAGCACCGCATGGCCATGCTAAAAAATGCTGGGAAAAAATGCTAAACCATGCTAAGAAAGCACAGAAGCTCTCCTCAAGTGAACGTGCTCATGCGTTTTACTTATTCTACTCAATATGATTTTGTCCAAAGTAATTTTTGCGCCAACTGTAGGCAAGTAGACAATTTACGCGATACTAATAGTTTTCACTTTTCATCCACCACTGGTAAAACCACAGAATTAGATTCATCTGCGCGTGCCTCGGTTTCCTAGAAAGGAAGAATTGTATGTAAGCTTAATATCGAAATGGCACATATCACAGAATTAGACAACTTGCTCCTTCTGGAATGGATAATTCGTGTATCGCTTGCTATTGGAAATGGCAAACAATAAGCTGTCAGCAAAGGACACCAGAGCCAGTGAGAGATGCGTGCGTGCTGTGATATCACGTCACACACACCAAAACACACATCGATGCGTGGCTTCGATTCAATGTATGCACTATACGGTGAGCAATGCCGAGGAGAGGATCATCAAGTGAACTTATTTTCGTACGCCTGCTACTTTCTTTAATTATGATCGGAAGGGTCAACATTATGGAGAAAACTTGTGGGCAATGATCTGAATTCTTCGAATCTGAAGGAATTTTGGCAATCGAAGCACTTTGCTGGAACTCACATTAATCCGCAAGCGACGCACGACTTTTTTTCCTATCTCTGTAAGGTATTAGGAGTTCCTTTTTGCCCACCTAATAGGTTCCTCAATGTGCCGTCCATTTCGTATTAATCACACTTCTAGCAAACCGAAGCAGATAAACAAAATATTTAATTCTGTGGGTAAAACAAATCATATTTCTTTCTCTATAGTTATGTGTAGGGCAATTCAATACTACTTACTAGATTTTTAAGCATACTTTTCAATTTGCTTTTCAATAAAAACTTTTAAGCAAGGAGCTTTTAAGTAATTCCAAAAGAAAACGTTGTCTTTCTACTTCTATGTCCAATGATTAATGCTGAGTTCCCCCCAATAGTCTTTCAAGTCTACTAGTCAGTAGCAGAATATTTAAGAAAGAAATTCATTTGGTTTATGTTTTGCTGGACACACGCAGACCGTCATACATCTTGAGTTATGATAGATAAACTGAATATAGATGTATGCTAGATCAAATTGCTTTGCAGAAAATGTGCGCCTGTCATAACTGGAATCCACCTGCACCCACGTTATCAATCATAAACATAAGAATGTACCTCTTTTTCGTTTGTCTAAAGGCAAGTTCTTCACCCCATAGCTATATATTTCCGGTAAAATAAATCAAAAAATCAATTTTCCCCCAACATTCTGAGTTTCAAACTCATCGAGCTAAACGAGATCGGTGTGATGAGTTTGAAACTCGAAATGTTAGGCGCAGGCATATTTTTTAGCCATTTTCTTCTTGGTTGGAAAATTTATGGAAAAATATTGTTTTCACGGTCTTTCTAGGCTTAAAAATATATAAATAAATTATATCAAAATATATTTCGCCTATCTGGCTTTATGAATTGAGATAGTAATTAAGTAATAGGCTAGATTTTGATATAATCTATGAATTCTTGTGCGTAGGAAGACTGAAAAAATATTATTTCATTACATGTAATTTCAACTTATAGGAAAATGATATCAAAGTCTTTCTTTACCAGATCAACAGAAATTTCTAAAAATTATTTTTCACCGGCAATATAAAACTGTGAGTGAATAACCTGTCGTTTCACAAACGGAAGTTCAGAGACAGCCTCATGCACATGCGAAAATGTGTAGACAGTAATTTTGCATTCGTAAATCATAGTATATATTATAATATCGATAAAAGCTCCTCCTATAATAAGTAAAAAATTTATTGCAATAATTATGTATGATGAATTAAATATTTCATACTTTTGAAATGGTAAATAATAGTAGGGGACTATATAATGCACGTATATAACAAACATCGAATTTACTATATGCGGAAATTATGTTCATGATCTAAAATTTAAAATAGAACAATTATTATCTTAAATTATAATTAGTCCTGCAGTAGGCATTTATAACACATATCATTATTATTATATTCAAGTATAGGCCTATGAGATAAATTAAATTTTACATCGCAGATTCACATGGAACATTGAGACGATCCTTAATATACAAAATCTGTTGACACATGTGCAATGTGTACATGTGAAAATGTGTGGACAGTAATTTTGCAATAATAATTCATGGTATTTATAATGATATCGATAAAACCTCCCATAAATAGCATAAAATTTATTGAAAAAATTGCGCATGATAAATCAGATATTTCTAAAATTTCTAAAAAATTTTCTAAAATCCTAACTAAGGATGTATAATGCACGCATGAACATCGAATTTATTACATAGCTACGCAAATTATGTATCATAGCATGTATAACAGTACTCTATCATTTTCATGATACCAAGCTAACAAAAGGAAACACAGGCAGAAAAATTCTAGAGACTTCCTTCATGACATATGAATTGAAAAACATTCTGATGAATCGTATATTTCTCAATGTAAAACAGAAATAAATGAAAACCAGTAATGCTTTATAAATTCTGTATAAATTTCATATTTCGATACATTTTTCGATGTACCGACATCATGATGTTTCATATGTTCTCAGTTCAAACAACACCTTATATATCGCACTATCCCCAGGTGAATGGATATCTTGTCTATGTCATCATATCATAATTGAAGATGTTAAATTTAATATTTAAATTGGCGTGGATGTCATGTGATAACCTGATAACATCACCTTCATTGCTTTGACTCAACCTTGATTGAGCTAATGTCAAACGAAAATTGAAGAGATGAGAGAGTGAAAGCGAGAAAGAATTAATTTAGCCGCATTTTAAGGCTCAGCAATCTAATGCCGAGCAATTAGGCTTTGCAAATTATTTTTCAGGTTATATAATTTTGCATTACTGTGCTAATTTGTATTGTGTAATGTGTGTATCAGCATCATTCCATTTCTTTACAGGTCGAATTCGATTGGTGTCGATCGGAAAGTTAGTGTGACAGGGATGGAAGAGTCAAAATTAAGGAAAATACGAACGGATGAACTTGTGGAATCTGTATGGAATCTTGTGGAAACTGTGGATGAACTTCCATCAGCTTGACTGACGATCTGCGCGTACATTTGATTTCAAAATATACTGTGGTACAGTATCTCAGATGTTTTGCATGCAATGAAATTTGGGCTACGTAAGAAAAGAATTAGGTAAATCAGATTGGGAATGAATGGTAGGTGGGCCTACTACCAAAAATAGTAGCAGGCCCTACCGCGAAGTTGGGTAGGGAGTGGTACCAGAAATAGCAGTTGCGCCAACCACTTTCCGGCGGAGCAAGATAGTAGTGGATACGACTACCAGAAATAGTGGTTGTCCCAACTACTTTTTTCCACTGGGGTGTACCTACAGAAAAAGTTAAGAGATTATAGTAAAGATAGCTTTCAGAAAGCAGAAAGGGAAAGAGCAATTCTGATAGTTTACGTAAATTTCCAACTGATAATTCCACGATTATTCAAATATCTCATTAAAGGAAAACTATTTAACCCCGTATGCCTAGGAAATCGTAATCTGGTATATTTTCCAAACTGCCAAACTGGAAAATTTATAATTTGTTAAAACAATTCACAGGAATTTCTGATTGCGAAAGTGATAAAAAAATCAAAGATTTTTGGTTGTTCCATGATGGTATTTCATCTCTTCCGTATTTCCATAGTATTCCTATTCTTCGCACGCGAAGACTTATAGAGGTGCACGATATCCTAAATATCACGTTCATGTCTCAGTGCGTATTAAGTTCATTCATGGATATGTCGCCCCAGTCGAGATAAGTGCACCAAATCTTCATTTAGATGGGCAAGAAGGGAGAACCACATCCTACACCTTTCCTCTCGTTGTCAGGAGAAATGTCAATGTGGCCTTGACAATGACATACAAAAGGATGAAAACACACACTAATTTGATTATTGTCATGTATTAATAAGCAATATATAAAACAGTTAAGTCTGAAGGACAAAATATCTTCAAATCCGCTTTCGACTCGTCTTCTTTGATCTATCAACTTTTTCAGGAGTTGGTCCTTTCGACCGTAGATGGCGCTCGTATAATCTGCAATGCAAGTTAATTAATAGTTTTAATCATTGTGCTGTTTGAGGATGCACTAAGATATAGACAGTTTCGCATGTATAAACAGAAGGTCAAAATGAAGGAAAACAATACTTGTAGCTGGCAAAATGTAAAATGTTCCAGTAAACATCATTTCTTTCTTTTATGCTGAGAAAGCAAGCCAAGACTGCTGAGAATAACTAAGCAACGTTTTGCTCCAATCAGACTTCTGAAGAGATACCATGTTAAGTGCCAAGAAGACAAACTGGCGAAGAATAATTTATTGCGTAATGCGTTATTCAGAGCAATATAAATTCTGAGCGGTATAATTCTCTGCGTTATTCAGAGCGGGAACATCATAATTCATGAAAAACAGCAACAGATTCGCTCTTCCTACCGATCGTTAATTGCCTTCAATTCAAATTATAGTGCGATTCCGAACCAATGCAACTGTTCCTGCACTACACGCAACATTCAAAGAATTTCAGAAAGGAAAAAAACACGTAAAATGAATGATATTCAAAACCGTGGAATCAAAAAGTGGCTAAAAACATTTACCATCAATAAATAGTAATTGAACATCTACTACTGTTATATTTCATTGAGTTCGTGCCTCCGTGGTGTTCGGTTGTATGAATAGCGTGCTCTTGCTGACTTCTTCGTAGACCTCTCCAGCGTCTGAACTACTAATCGCTTCGACTCCAAGTTTTTACCACCTGATGATTTAAGTCTCGTTATCATTCGTCTCGATTTTCTAATCAAACTGCTCAGCGGAGCGAATCCTGCAACTGCTCCAACTTGTGCTCATCTTTTCACTCCTCTCCGTTTTTCCTGTGTTTTGATTGGATATTACGCCGACTTCCCTTACTCGCGCGGTACTCGCAGGAATTACCTCACTCAGACGTCTCCCTCAACGCCGATATTCGCATCTCCGTACGTTAGACTGCACCGCCTTTGTCTCCGTCGCTGAGCAACGCCACTGCTGGCCGGTGAGTCCGCTGCTGCTGCTACCCAAGGCACGCGTCATTCAACCGGACAGCTGACGCAGAGGATTTCCGCTGTCAGAGATTAACTTACTGCGCACGCCTCCAACCGCTTGTCAGCGCAGTAGCCGTGAGGCTACGGTGTAGGAGTTGATCTCCTTGAGCACTGAGGTCGATTCCTTGGCGAAACAATCCTTTGCTCCAAAATCAATTAATTGATTGACAGGCAGTACCAGAGAAAGTGAATAAGACGAGAAGTTATGTCTCAAAGTTATTGCTCTCAAAGTTATGTCAAATAACCAAGACATGAATAGTGGAAGTAATAATGATAGAATGCCAAACTTGAATTCTGTAATCAATTCAGTGATAGAAGATGCAAGGCAATACTACAACTCATCAACTAGTCCTGACTCATCAAATTCGACTAATGACACTGTATTGAAGAGAAGTAAAATTGTCAATGAAACAACCCATCGAAATCAAGTCAGTGAAAATGACGCACGAATATCCAATCCCGATTCATCAACCAATGAAACATCTTCAACCACGATTGACTTGAAGATTGCAAACAGTCGCCTGTTGAAACGAATACCAAAAGGTGCTCGATGCCAAGTGGCTGAAGAGTTTACTAAGATTATACGTGAAGTCAACTTGAGTAATTCATGTTCATCATGTCCGCACTGCTTCAATTTGCACATCGAGTGTTTACTTATCCAAGTAGAAGAGGTAAAAATGCTCCTAGTCTGGCGTCAATTGTCAAACTTAATCTTCAGAGAAGAGCTGAACCACTACCACAACATGAAAGTCCAATGCAAAAGAACAGGAGAAAACAACGCAAGACAGTCGATTTCGCTTCTTTAGTTGGAGCCAAATTAGACGAATTTGACGTAACTGGCGCTGTTCGATTGATATGCTCAGACGATTCCATTGCCCATTTAATGAAGAAACTTTGAAGCAATTGCAAGAAAGACACCCAAATCCGCATCCGTCTACTTCTTTTGATGATTACCATCCATCAGAAGATTTGCAAATCAGTTCTGACTGTTTTCAAGGCAATCCAAAGTTTTAAAAGTTCGTCCTCTGCTGGTCCTGATGGCCTCCGTCCACAACATCTCAAAGACATGCTGAAAGATCAAACAAACCATTCCTCTGTTCAGCTTTTGAATGCCCTCAGCGAACTTTTCAACAATATTCTTAAAGGTTCCATTCCAAGTGAAATACAGCCAACTTTGTGGAGCACGTCTCGTCGCTTTGAAGAAGAAAGATGGTGGAATCAGACCGATTGCTGTTGGAAACACATTGAGGAGAATAGTTTCAAAGATCTGTTGCATGTGTGTTGGATCTGATGCACGGACAGTTTTATACCCAGCTCAAGTAGGCTTTGGAGTCCAGCTTGGCTGCGAGGCTGCAGTTCATGCATGCCAAAATTATGTTCAGCAATTTCGTAATTCGGATAAGGTTCTACTAAAAGTTGATTTGAAAAATGCCTTCAACTCAGTTCGTCGTGATGTCTTGCTGAAATCGGTCAAAGAACACATCCCCAAGATTTACAATTAAATCGATCTATGTTACCGATTGCCGTCCAATTTATATTTTTCATCGTCCGTCATCCCATCATTAGAAGGTGTTCAACAAGGAGATCCTTTGGGTCCACTTTTATTCAGTCTTGCTATAAATTCTGTCATCATTGATCTTCAGTCTGAGATAAATGTGTGGTACCTTGATGACGGTACTTTAGCTGGCAATCCAACAACTGTTTTAAACGACTTCAAAGTCATCGCCAATAAAATGGAGCAGCTTGGTCAGCAAGTAAACGACTCCAAGTGCGAACTGCTAATTCTTGAAACTGACTCGATCAAACGGACGTCGGTTATGAAAGAATTTTCCGATGCATTCCCAAATTTGAAATGCATCGAATTTGAAGATGCGGAATTGCTTGGCGGATCTCTCTGTAAAGAATCAATTGACAAAATATTAGAGAAGAAATATCACATGCTGAATCTTTTGAGTGAAAGACTTGGTAAGCTAGAAAAGCACGTGGCATTCTTTTTACTTAAAAACGCCATCGCCATACCAAAATTACTTTACTGTTTGAGAACAAGTTATTGCTATGAAAGTGAAATTCTCACAAAGATCGATTGTTTAATCAGAAGCAATCTCTCTGATCTTTTGAATACATCCATTGATGAGCATGCTTGGAAGCAATCTTCCCTACCTATCAATTACGGTGGTCTCGGTATTCGCGGAACCAAACAGCTTTCAATTCCTGCCTATTTGGCCTCAGCTTTTGGATCTTTCGATGTCGTGAGTAGCATACTCAACAAAACTTGTGTTCAATTTTCTGATGTGAACGTAGACAAAGCTATCTCTTTATGGAAGCACTTTTCTTGTACAAGGGAATTGCCAAAAGTTCAATCCAGTCAAAAGAGTTGGGATCAACCCATGAGTGAAGTTTGCCTTGGAAAGTTGATTTCAATTGAAAATGATTACGGAAAAGCTAGATTGTTATCAGTATCGACCAAAGAAGCTGGTCAATGGCTGAATGCATACCCCATACGATCTTTGGGACTTCAAATGAACGACGATCAGTTCACTATTGCATGCGCTTTACGGCTTGGTACCCTTGTTTGTTCTGCACAGCGATGCATTTGTGGTGATCAGCTAGACATTTTCGGTCAACACGCGCTTGTATGTAAGAAGTCGTCTGGTGGAAGTCGTCTATTTTCGACATGCTTCAGTGAACAACCTGATCTCATGAGCGTTAGTTTCTGCAGGTGTGCCGAATTCCACTGAACCAATGGGCATATTTCGGAGTGACAACAAGAGGCCCGATGGCATAACCCTTTTGAATTGGGAAAGAGGCCGGGCCCTTGTGTGGGACTTTACCTGTAGCCACACACTTGCTGATTCCTACATCGCAGCCGCCTCAAAGACATCAGGAGCCGTTGGGAATATCGCTGAAACACGCAAATTCAACAAATATGACGAAATTGGAGACCGCTTTATTTTCACCCCGATTTGCATAGAGTCTATGGGGGCCTATGGTGAAAGTGCTGCAAACTTTATAAGATCTGTTGGCAGGCGGCTCATTGCATCGACTGGCGAGAGAAGGGCGGCTACTTACCTCCAGCAATCCCTGAGCGTCGCCGTTCAAATCGGCAACGCAAACAGCCTCCTAGGAGATTTTCAATGACGCAAGTCGGACAATTTGACGCAGAAAACCATTTTTACCAACTGAATTCGTCACTTCAGATACGTGACGTGACGCAAGTCGGTCTTTATGACGCAAATGGTGTATTAGACGCAAGAAGTATATTTGACTCAAGCTGAAGTAAATGAAAATTGAAGTCAGACTTTTTGACGCAGTTCGTATATTTGACTCAAAATCATGAAATAAATTCTGAAAACTTCCTGACGCGTCCGAACAATTTGACGCATTTGGTATATTTGACTCAAAAACGATCGATAATGCAATGCGGTATATTCATATCTAAATATGCGGACGGAAGTTCTCTCAACAATTTTATGTATCGAATAAAGCGCTTATCTCAAAAGAATAAGCTAACATGGAATCAAATAGGCCTATATCAAATGATGCCCAAGATTTACAATCTAAGTTCAGACAGCGGTTCATGGTAAATTTTGCATCACAGAAATAAGTCGATCATGCTTTCTTCCAATGCAATGTTATCCTGCAATGCAATGCATTCCTAGAAAATGCATGAAACTGAAGGAAGGACTTGTGGAATTGAAACTGAGAAATTGTTTAGGTCTAATTTTTGGAATGTGAATTTAGCAAGGAAGTGGAGGGGAGCACAGTATGGAAGTTACAATATCCGAAAGCAATGGACCTATTGTCAATAAGATCTTTGTAAAGAGATATAACAGCAGAGCATTTATAGGCCTCACACCAAGAATAGAAGGATATCAGCAGATGTCACTTCCCTTTCAGACTATGGTTTTCAATGATTTTTGTTATTTTCTTGATATTGTTATTTATGAATTGAAGCCAAAATAGGCTATCAAAATTCACTCTAAGCATTCGATAGGGCTCTGAGGTTCTTAAAGATATTTTTATATGCTGGGATTAGAAAATGAGAGAATCTAAAAAAACAAGAAATCGCAGTGGGCTGCAATGGTATGAATACACATGTAGACATACGATAATTAGACTTCTAAAATATCTGTCACATGCATGTGCAGATATCATCATTACGAGAAAACATTACTGTCTACTTTCGTCTACATTGTACCATAGTTAAATTAGGCACAATGATGATGCAGCACTGCATGTCGCCTTCTTTAAATCGCACCCCTCCGAGCAAACGGATACCCGATCAGCATCTTATAGTTTCTCCGGATATCCACGGATCTTCACGGCTGAACGGATGCACACCATTATTTCTACGCCAGGAGCCGCTTGGATATCCAGTCTATCTCCGCGGATAACAAATTTTTATCCCAAGGAGATCCGTATCTTATAAGCGGATATGTTTGATATCCAACCGATATCTGGTTCGTTGTTTTTGACGGATATCCGTGCTATCGGCTGTGCTTTCTGGTTATCCGCCTGGCATCCCTTTGTTAACAATGGATATGTAGCAATCGCGACTTTGATGTCAGTTTGCTATTAAATCAGAAAAGTCATCAGTTAGCCAAACTGCTGTATTATTATCCAATCTTACAAATTTTCACCGATATGACGGCCTGTTCACGTAAAAAGGATTTTCAAATTACATCTTACATAAAAATCAAAATATCAATGTCTGATAAGTTGAACATTCATCTTTGTTATTGAGGCTTGGTTTCATAGATTTTATTAATATGGCCTCTCTGAAACGTAGGTTAATGTTGTTTGTATCAAACGCTATGATTTTGACTGTAAACGGGAAAGCTATGTTAGGAGAGCAACTTAGGTGATGTTTGAGTACACTTGAGTCTTTGTTTGTGGCATGTTCTTTAATGCGTGTATGGAGTGAACGGACTGTACTCCCGATATGATTGCTTTTACACGTTTTGCATGTTATTTCATACAATACCATAGCTCTCAAACAGATATTGTTGTCAGCAATAACGCACTGATTCAATTTACACTTAGGTTTGGAATGTGATTTTCTCAAAGCCATTCGTAAATAGAAAATCACATTACAAACATAAGTGTAAATTGAATCAGTGCGTTATTGCTGACAACAACATCTGTTTGAGAGCTATGGTATTGTATGAAATAACATGCAAAACGTGTAAAAGCAATTATATCGGGAGTGCAGTCCGTTCACTCCATACACGCATTAAAGAACATGCCACAAACAAAGACTCAAGTGTACTCAAACATCACCTAAGTTGCTCTCCTAACATAGCTTTCCCGTTTACAGTCAAAATCATAGCGTTTGATACAAACAACATTAACCTATACGTTTCAGAGAGGCCATATTAATAAAATCTATGAAACCAAGCCTCAATAACAAAGATGAATGTTCAACTTATCAGACATTGATATATTGATTTTTATGTAAGATGTAATTTGAAAATCCTTTCTACGTGAACAGGCCGTCATATCGGTGAAAATTTGTAAGATTGGATAATAATACAGCAGTTTGGCTAACTGATCACTTTTCTGATTTAATTTAAAAATGCTGCTTAAAGAAAATTATATCTCATTATTGAATATCAGTTTGCTATCCCTACGCTGTAATCTAGTATTTGATTTCGATATTCGTTGGTTATACATTCGATGCGTGAAGCTATCCGCAAATGATGAACAATCCAAAAACCATCTAATCCTCAGATCGGACAGATAATTGTAATCGATACAATCCGGGGATCCACTGGCTTCTGGCACAGTTTTTGACTGAAAGCCGAATCGATTCTCATCTTACCTACTTGCACGTACACACAACTAAAAACATTCATTCAAGCAATTCATGCAGTAACAGAAAAAACAGACAAAAATAACAGAGATGCCGACAAGCCTCAAGCAACGTAATTTTTAATCCAGTGGATACAGCAGCGCATCCATGAGGATTCAAAACTACCGACTTTGAGGTATACATGAAAAATTACTGAAAATACTCGTATTTTTCAACATTAGGAGACTTGCTAAATCTGAATGTGAATAGCCTCACAGATAGATTTGCGTGCATAGAAAATGATCTGATGAAACTGCATATAAAAAATCTTCGTCCTATTGCATCGAAATGTGTTTTTCTTTGATCGCGTCTGACAAGATAAGGAACCGGATAGAACTCGACAGATGCGCAGCTTCGTGGTAGGCTTATTTCATTCTGTAAAAGTCTCATTTTCGGCATTGTTCCTAGCAGAATCTCGTGGCTGTTTGACTATTTCTGTGGAACTAGTGATCTTTGAACTCGTGCGATCAGGCCATAGCAATGGATTAGGCCTATTCATGTATTCGACCGCTCTGTGTCACTCGAAAGGAAGTAACACTGAAGACGGGTAGCGCCAGACGATTTAGGCTGATCTTTGAAAGGTATATGCAGTGTTACTGAACTAAAAATCTATGACATCAAAAATCCAAGATTTTGATCTGTAAATGACTGAAATCAATGATAATTTTCTACAGAGCCCATGCAGCTCAGAACATTAAAGCATGTCAAGCTTGAGATATCTACTAATCATAATTGTGAAACATAGGAATCGCCTTAATGCCATTTTCAATGGGAACGAGAAGATGGATGGTGAAATGCTCCTACCTCAATGGTATCACACAGCAAATTAGACGGCCTTAATCATGCAATTAAGGCCGTCTAATTTGGAATTGGAGCTATATAAACGACTTTCATAGAAAAATGACATGTGAAATATCGGCGGACAACCCTACTTACTCACTAACAATGAAATCGATGACATGCCACCCGGCCGTAATGGAATGGCAAAAAGAATGTTTAGGCTCACATAATAGGGTCCAGTAGTTGAAATGATTCCGAGTTTTATTTAAGTAAACCTTCTTCAGATAATTGTCGTGTGGCATGCACTTCTACTCCTCTATAGTAAAATTGTCAATTCGAAGATGAAGCAAAACAAAAAATCCTTATAACGTTATGTTTCTGGCAACTTCTGCAAAAGATTTTGACCAATTATTGTAAGGGTAGAATTCTTTTACCCACTGCGTAAATAACTATGCTTGTCCCTCCTGACGCTCTACTGACTTTCTGTTGATTGTTTTTAGCTTTTTTGCCCCTTAAGAAGCGTGAATACACGAAACGTCGGTCCTGTAGGCCTACACAGTTTTCATTACAATTTCATAGCCAATAAATTCTTTAAGAAGATACCTCAACGTACTTTTGGTTCATCGTCTGTTTGCGACAATCGTATTCATCAAATACAGTGTGAATTCCAAAAACAATAATTAGTATTATAGGTAGTTATTTATAGTACTTTATTATAGTAGTTCTATATTAGTATTACAGTATCATAGAACAATGATAATAGTATTATTAGTTCTCCAACGTTATCAAAATGTTGCCATTAATTCAGGCCTCCCCAGCCAAAATACAAATTTTTCTAGGCTTTTAGGTTTTCAAAAATCTCTCGAAATCTGCACGAGCGAGATCAAACAAAAATGGGAGACGTTAATTTGGGACGGCAGAAAATGGGAAGCATCATCAGCAAAGCTATAGCGAAGGATGTAAGCCTAATACAATCCATGAAGACTGGAAACAAATGGAATAAGATGAAAAGCAAGTAGGCCTATACATGTAGTCTACCAACTACGTTCAACTAGAATACTCCAGGTACTATGGTACTGTCCCAAATCGGAATTCCCAGCTAACACACATGTAAGTACAAATCTACTTGATGCACCACACTATCCCGAAGAAGGATTCTTCAGATGCCCTCACCGAAATGCCCTCAAGCACAGTCTATTAATCAGGACTTTCGACTTTGATGCTCAGAGAAATTGATGAGCCAGTCGCTGCAGTGTCGATTTTATCCCTCTAGATGAATTTTGATAACTATGAAGCAATGGGAAAAATTCTCCTAACAAATTATACTTTGGTGTAAATAACGAATCCTTTTTAAGAGATGAAAGAAGAAATAGAGACGAGCTGATGATACCGTAGTACATGAAAAAGTACATGCATAGGCTATACCCTCATTCAGGCTAAAATTCAAACCGCAAGCCATATCCATCATTATAACAATGACATGAGACAAGTCATTGCTCAAAATGATGTATCTTTCAATACGACCGAATTTCAATTTCGACCGAAAGTCTGAGTGCTTTATTGTCTTAGAATAAAGCACTCTATTTGATTTAAAGCATATTTACCATTTGAAAGCAGTGCTATTTTTTCTCTTAGAAAATATAACACCGGTGAGGAAAATAAAGTTCAGTTATCCTAGATCCACATTTGTCTCAAGTTAAATGATGTACATCTGTGATTTACGGCAACTACAATTTCACAGTCCTAGATATATTTCAAGCATTGCACCATTTGTATTCAATATCATTCTCCTGGTGTCTGCTTTTTGATTTGTAATCAAATTATGTGCTACTCTGAGAGGTAGGCAAAACACTAATTTGATCTATGCTTTCGACAGCAAAATGTGTTTCAAAATCTGTTTCACGGCAGGCCTATGTGAAATGCAGAAGATCCTTTTCAAGAACTCATACCTAAAATGCTGCTTCGTTCCTATGCCGCTAGTTGACTGCTTCTTGACAAGCATCCTTCCTTTCGGTCCATATTTCTCTACAACCAAGTTTGTGTACATACGCATCAGGCTAATTGTATTACATAAATCGATGAATTAATTTATAGATTATTTGCTGGTGTTAACACTTTACTGTGTTTTATAAGCTCACTGCTATATAGCCGTTTTTCATTTGAAGCAAAATATAAATTTATAGTAGAAATGTATTACAGGATGAAATTATTTTCTTGTCCGTTCCTGCAAATGCGAATATATATGTACCTATTTGACACTATGCATATAAGGCTTATATTCGTAGCAGTAGGATGTTGACAATTTTATGTTGCACTTAAATTCCAATGAACAGACAGGCGAAACATGCCCATACACGCTTTCCAAAAGTTATATGTAATTGAAGCAACTGCAAAAACGTGAATTGTGGTAAACGCCATTATAGAAATGACACTATTTTATAGCATGCAACTACTTTGCTTTGGGGCTGGAAATGGACATTCAATTAAGATATTGTTGAAATTTTGTTTCATGAGCATTAGAATGATAAGGTGGACCGGGGCAAGCTGTTAACAAAGTGACCTTGTAGAGAAGAATGTCGAATAAAAGCACCTTATTAATTGACAAAGATGTCCCCTAGCTTTGTTAAACTATAGGCCTTAATATTCAATTCATAGCACTATTTGTAAATTGCAGATAGAATCTATGTTTTTCGTAGTGAGTAGTTCGGCACTTTTTTACTTTTTTGCCCACAGTATTACTGTATGCGTATCAATTCATCATCTCAACCTAAAGGGTCATTTTCACAGTTTTCTGCTTGAGGCTCATGTGTGCTCTTAAGATTGCAGTTTTGTCAATTTTTCATGATTTGTATTGATTTTAGCTGTAGAGGATTTTGCTATGGGAATGCTATTGTGCAAAATTCACAAGTGTGACGTAGCAAAATTCTTTCCCTGAAGAAGCGTTTTTTCAAGGTGACAAATAAGTGGAGATTGGATTCGCGCACGAGTCGACACTGAGAATTAGGCCTAGCTTAAAATGTCACACTTGTGACTACAGAACATTTAAGAAATCGTATGAGACTTACAGGGCAGTTTTACTACCCGTTTGTTTATTTTCTGCACCCAGAAACTATAAAAATATTTTTATATTTTGCAGACCATTGAATATTGATACTTTGAGAACTTCTGCCAAATTATGGTTACATTATTGTGTAAGGTGACCATATGATCAAGATGAATAATTCTAGGATTTGTATGGCAACTTGCCCTGAGCATGTTGACGCAGTTTTCATTTTCTGTTTTTGCTGCATTTGTGCAAAATTTCTGCATGTCACTAAGTGACGACTAAAAATTGTTAAGAGTTATTTGCCAAATCTGTCTAGTGCTCTATCATCAGTGTCTAACATATATTGGAAAAAATTAATTCCTCGATTTAATATGATGCATTTATGCAAGACAGGCGGTCACCCTACTATATAGTCATGGAATTCGGCACCTTGAAATTTACCCACTTCAATTAGATTATGGTAGCCTATTTATTGACTATCTTGAATAATAAATTCTAAGGAGACCTCGTCAACCAGTCCCTCTGATTCTACCAGGCCATATTTGCATGCAAGCCTAAACTATATGAAGAGATATAGACGTTCTGTAACTTACTCTGTGATGGTTGATCGCGATTATGAATGCATGATTCTCCCCTCCAACTTATTATGCAATCGTGAGTCAAATATTCAATATGCGTCAAAACGTCTGACTTGCGTCTAATAGTCCAACGTGTCAGAATACCGTCGTGAGTCAAAAAGTATGACTTGCGTCAGTAAGAACAAAAATCTGGAGTCTCCGAAACCGAAACTGGCGGAAAATATTGAAAGCATGTATTGAGTACATCTCAGCAAAATTCACCTGTACACCAAATTTGGTGAGATGCGAGCGTGCGGAACAAAGTCCATTTGCGTCAAAAAGTCTGACTGCGTCAAAATGTCCAACTTGGCGTCATTTTGTCTGACTTGCGTCATCTACTGACTATAAGGTTGCCTACCAAAAGGCCATGCACTGAACACTATTTTTGACCTCTGACCTGTCTAAAAGCGATATCCCTTTTTCTTAACTGTCCGGATGTCTTTTTGCTTTTGTATCTTTTATATGTTGTTCTTAAATGTTAACTCTACATTGTTGTTAATAAATTTCTGTTGGTGAAATAACATGGTCTACGATAAAGCAAAAAAAATACCCGATGTCTCGTATCACATACATATCCATGGGACTTGGATGTGATGAGTATGAGTGTGGTTTTTGAGCATGTGGTTCTTTGTTTTTCATAAATCATATTTCGCCAATCTACTTTGTGTGGAGAGCTATTCCGGCATTTCTATCTGACAATGGCATCAGCAAACATACGGTGTGCTTTAAGTGTCACAATTGTATAATAATGTGCATAATAATGCGGCTATTATAATAATAAAGTATGATTATCAAAAAAAAAAATTCATTGAGTAACTAAGAGGTGAAGGTTGAAAAATAGGAGTTATGGAAAAATCACAAAACCGAAATGTGCGTTCCAGGAATTTCAGTAATTAGATGAGGCAAGAATTCATCATCTCCGGCTTTTCCTCGGACACATTTCTTCTTTCAAGTCCTACGATAACATCACCGTTTTGATCAGGAGAAATTTCAATTCTGCACAGCATAAATTCCCCGGAGAAAATATACAGTCAAGCCCCCAACAGTGCAGTTTGATCAATTGACTGTTAATTTCATAAGGATTTGGTAGACTGTGCTTCTCAGAAATTCCGTCAAATAATTGTACAAAGTTCAATTCACTTGTCTTGTAGATATGTTGCTGACGAAGACTGACGATACTGTAAGGTTATATAAGCTAGCAAGAAATAACTCCAATACCAAAAAAGCACTTACGTCTCGTGTACGTAGAAACCACCAGTTTCGCAAGATATGATCAATTCGTATCAACAACGTGAAAACCAGAAAAAAGCGCAAGAACGTAGAGAGCTGAATTTAAAGACTGATAACGTAAACGGGAATTCTTACGAGAACCGTCAACACACATACTCGGGAACACAAAATGAGCAATCTTTACTCTCTACAAGTCGCGACTTTGGCACCTGATCGAAATTTACCCCTCATCACTAACTCCAGTAAAACAATACAACTAGCAGAATCAAGCATTTCACTAAAAGAGTTATACCATACAGATACTTATAAGCATGTGCTGACTTTTTGTCTATGTTAATTCATCAGCAATAATCAGCAAATGATGCTTAGAATGTAAATAGAGTATCTAGATATTAAACTGTCTCGTTAGTGAATAATGAACAAAATTCATTGTGTTGTGCACATCTATCTCCGATTTACTTCATTACTGCATGTTGACCGAGTGATGATGTCGATAGATGTGAACTAGGCCTGATGATTACTGATATTGAATGAAATAGAGGCCATTCAGATCTTGGCCCCTTTTTTAACATAGAATGCAACTATTATAACAGGTTGTTTTGAAACTTCGAGCAAGTTATCTAGAATTGCATCTTGAGCAGGTGCAATTATCTAGAATTCCATGACCTCTCCTATGACATTCTCCTCCACCTGCTGTCTCCCACATTTTCTTGGGTCGTCCTCACTTTTTTTAACCTCCAACTTCACAATTCAACGCTCTCCTCAAAACCATTACCGTCATCCCTCAAAACTTGGTCATACCATCTCACTCCATTTGCCCTTACTAAACTATCAATACCCTCATTCAACCCAAGCAAGCCCATCAGCTCTTCACTGTTCCTCTTATCCATAATCTTGACACCACACATAGTCCTCATCATCGCCCTCTCTGTTCGTCTCAGAATAACCAGCTCAGTTTCTTTCAAAGTCTATGTTTAGATTCCATACATCTTGCAAGGTCCTACACAGCTGGGATAGATTTTGTCCTTCATCTTCTACGTGAATTTTCTTCCTCCTGTCAACAGATCTCCGCACTCTTTAAATTTCAACCACCCAAGTCTTGTTCGGAATGTTGATCCATGAATCTATTTCTCACACTTCGAACTGAATTCTTCAAGATGGAGTGAGATCAAAGCCGACAGAATACATCAACAGATGATGTCCGTATCTAGGCAACGCACTTTCATCATTTCTCATTTTTAATGCTGAATACCGCACGGCTACAAAACTCGGAGCCTTTTTGACTGATATGATCGCCTGACTATATAGATGACTGATATTATGTTAATCAAGTATTCGAAACAATTCTGTCAGCATTGGAAAATTCACCATATCTACCCCATCCATGTTCCATCACAGCTTTCTCACGGTATCCAATTGAATGTACGGTAGGGATTCCAATCCCGGGATTGAGAAATTAACAATATAACTGTATTCCGTCTAAAGCAAGGCATTGACGAAGATAAAACTACCAGAAATCCATACACGATAGATTTACTCTTAAACTCCAATATAATTACAAACGTTGCGTTTTCAATAATCCATTGAGCTTGTCAATGTGTGAAGATGAGTATTGGCGAAGTATAGGCCAAACAATGCCGGGATTAGGAATCGAGCTAATCCTCGGGATTGAGATCTAGGAGGCAAACTGCTCACTAGACCACACTGTTTTTGTTTACATAATTAGACTATGGCTAACTCAATCCCGGTTTAATTTGTTCAGGAAGAACTATATTCATTTCACCACAGTTGTTATTCACAGCATTAGCTCACGGTAAGATGGCATGTAAAAGATTCCAATCGCGCAACCTTGAGCTTGAGATTTTGGAATCACAATGTGCTAGTATTGAGGAAGTGCAATGTATTGAGGAAATAGTTGTGATTTTGATTATCTTGCCATTTAACTTGTATATAGCTACACATGATGTGCTTATAATTTGTCAATCTCGATCCTGGGTCAGAGCTTGTAATCCCGAATCCCGGGATCAAGCAAACTCTGGATTGTTGTAGGCAGGCTCTAATACCGGGTCTTCACTCTACCAATCCCGAATCTCAGGAAATTGCAAACTAAAGGCGCAAAAATCAGGAATTCGCAACTGTTCCCTGCTACCGGAACTCTCAACCTTGTCGTTGTCAATTTGTGGATCAAGCGGAGTAAACTTTAAGTCGACTTGTCAATTGAGGTAGGCTATTATAAGACTCTCTGCTATTCCCACATAGCGGTATACCATATTATTAACATACACATGTGCTTTGTCATAGCATATTGGCCATTCTACTCAATCCCGGAATCCCGTGACGAGATTTTCCGGGATTGTAGAATCTCTACCCTGCAAGTACATATGATCAGAAACATAAAGGGCGTAGGAATATGATCACACATGCAAGTATGCTGACGCAAATGTAATATATAGGCTACAATATTGAATTAGCAACTCAAAGAAAGTTATTGAAAGGTATTCGAAAATCCATTCGGTTTCTACTAGCGAAGCAGTAAAACATCTGTAAATTGCTACCAAAAATACGGTGGCAGTGTTGGTAGTGTGGCTGAGAAGGCCTAATAACGAAATTGACACATTAATCCTCGGTTTTCGGGATTTGCACTAACCGACGGAAAAACGGGATTGCAATCCCTACCGGTATCCCATGCTATCATCATTTAGTATATCTATGCTTTGTAATAGGATATTCTCCATTCTGCTCAATCTCGGGATTTTGGAAACCCTACACAGAAATCTCCGCGCAACGATATTCATATTCAACTATAGCTATATCAACATGATACTCATTGAAAGATTAGAAAGATGTTCTCTGGAACTCTGCAACCTTCATCATTGAAAGATGTAGAACTCGATAGCGGTCAATACCGCAGAGACGCACGTATAGCCTATATTGTAACATTCGCAGCGGTGCAGGCTTGCATAGGCAAATACGTAACAAGGTGTTGTCAAATAGTCGAGATTCGTGGCTGCTTTTCGCAGTAATACAGCACCGTGCAAACTTAATATTGGGAAATGATTATCTTCCAGTGATCAATGAGATAATGAATTCAGTCCGAGGGAAACACTAAAAGCATTGCTACAAAATCCTTCAATTATTCAATTAATGACACACCAAAGTTGCAGTGGCTCAGACTTCGCCAAGGTTAAATAAGTGACTTTCACGGTAATCAGCATTATCATATAACATTGTCTATAGCTATAACAACATCTTTGAATGCACAGGCTGAAATTTGGAGAAAGTAGCTGCATAACTTTCATTGCGGAAATTAAGGTTCTTAGACCGACATCCTTATTTCATAAAACTTCTCCGCAATAGCAGAAAAGACTACAGCACCATAGACCAGTGGTGGGCAACCAACTTGGGACAGTGGACCACAAGCAGTGGCCTGGGAGATGGCTCGGGGGCCACCAATTTCAAAGGGCAGAAATATGTTCAATTTCCTTTATTGCGTACTTTTGAGCGTAATTTTAAAGACTGTATTTTACATTATAAAATCTATATGAATAATGAAAAGTGAGAAGACCAAACTGACTGCGGAAGCTTTTTTCAAATGATGATCGGCATTTATGTGACCATATTGGAAAATATGACCAGATATCATCGAATAATGACAGTGTGGAACTATACACTGCATCTATTCGCCTACATATCGTGCAAAATGAAATAATACAAATAAAGGCTATTTAAACTACATACACCTAAGTGTACATTTGGGTGATGTGCTTAGCTGCGATGCAGGAGCAGAGAAGGCGGTGGTGTCCAGAATTTCGGCAGCATGGTTGAAGTGGAGGGATCTTAGCAGCCTGCTGTGCAATAAAGACATCCCAATAATGTGTACAGCGAAAGTGTACGAAACGTGTGTGCAATCAGTACTATTATACGGAGCGGAAACCTGGCCGTTGACTCAGCAACAAAGAAGCCGACTTGAAGTGTGTGACCAGAGGATGCTGCGCTACATGATGAAGATCAAATGGAGAGACCGGGTCACTAATGACGATGTAATGGGAATGTGCGGGCTGACACACCTGAGGAACCGAATTCAACAGAGGAGACTTCGATGGTTTGGTCATGTCAGGAGAGCGGAAGAGAAGGTCATCGGGAAAGTGGAATCCATTAAGGATGGAGGGAAAGCGCCCAGTTGGAAGACCAAAGAAATCATGACGAAACTGCGTTCAAGAACACCTGGATGCCCTCAACATCAGCGAGCACCTTGCCCAAGATCGGGACCAGTGGAAGCGAGCCATCAAACTCCGTCCAACCTCAAGCAATGGGACAACAAGGATGTAGAACGAGAAGTGAAGTGAAGTGGAGTGACACCTAAGTGTACATAGGCATACGTCACCCAAACCTAGCCGGCTTTCGGAAACCGCGCATAGGCTCCCCAAAGATGCTCGTGCGATGATGCCATTCTAGTACAAAATTGGTGCAGTATACAAATAAAATTCGGAAGGAATACTTGACTTATAAAAATCACATGTTGAATTCATTCATGCCTATTTCTAGGCTAATTGCAACGTGGCTCAATACGAGTTGAAACATGCTCAAAAAGGTATCGAACGAACACCATGTGACTTAGCACTCACGCAGTTGATGCTATGTCCTTCACCTTCATGCTGAGAACATGGTTTGAGCATTCGAATGAATATTTTTGTGCCAAAATTACCTCATTAAGTCATTAGCTTTTGCAAATTCTACAGAAGATCAAGCTCAACCTAAGAAGCACCAGGTCAAAGTCGGAGTCGGCTATTTGACATCACCTATTCAAAGAATGTTCCACTTTGGATTTGACTATCGGTGGCGGGCCACGCGTTGCCCACCACTGCCATAGACAATTAAGTTGATAGTTTTGGTCTAAACTTTCGTTAACAATCACGGAAATTACATCCATTTCCCTTCATTTTTGGAAATCACAGTGAGAAATGCGCTGACAAAATAATCCCTGAAAAATCTTTGACAAAGTAAGCTACAAAAGCTGGAAATAAATGGATATAATTATTATGCAGACACGTGTGCTTGGTCATTTAAAAAGTATTTCCGCAGTCTCTGAGGAGGTGGTTAAGTGCTTGCCCAGACAATCTTTTGGTCGAAGTTGAGCCCTGAAAGTGTCATTGGAAGTCAGCAGGAAGGGCATCTGGACTAAAAGTACCAAAGCCCGGCCATTTCCTAGTGAGGAGTAGTGACACTTCATTTTTGATGTTCAGATTGGAAGATGGATGTGGGAGTGAAATGATTCCTTACTGTTGAAAATCACGTAAATCACATACCAGTTGTCATAGCAAATCTAATCAATGAATCGTCACAATTCTCACTGCTGATATTAAGAACAGTAGAGGGGATTGATGTTCATCAAAGCATCAGAAGTCGCAATTAATGATGAGAATGAGATGAGATAAACGATAGATCAAATTGCTATTCAAAAGATGTGCAGATGGCAGTACTCCATCTTTCGACTCCAGTCTGGATTGTAATATTGTTAATTAAGTCTATGTTGGACTGGGCCACAACGCTATGAATACACATGTAGATATACGCTAACTGAGATATCTAAAATGTCTTTCACATGAGTCGATGCCGATATCATTGTTGCTTTCTTATTTTCACATTATACCACACCTGAATTACGCACAACAGATAAATTAATTCTCGAAATTAACAGATTTAAACGTAGTCTCTAACCGTGTTTGTTTATAAATAAATAATTTGATATATAAATCAGAACAATCGCCTGATCTCTTTATTTGAATGTTGGTTTGAATGAATGACGGTTTAATGCCACTACTCCCCATACCGGGGGCTTGGACGGTGCTGACGTAGTTAGACTTTCATCTGGAGTGTTGCGATCTTTTAGTCAAGAGGCCCTTCCGTACGACTTCCAATGACACTTTCGGGGCTCGACCTCTGGACCACAAGATCGCTAGGCCAGGCACTTAGCCACTGTACTACGGAGACTATCTAACATGTCGGTTCATCTATTCAAAAACACTATGTAATGGGAGCTAACAAGTGGTGACTTGAATTCGGAGGTTCGTTGAAGTTAATCGGAACAGCATCACCGAACTTCCTATGAAGATCATTATCTCGGGACTCACTGTCGGTAAGTATCCGTCCTCACATATTCTAGCACGTGCTGAACGCCGACTTGTAGTTGATTCTTGATTGGCTCCACCCAGTAGTTGTCATCCAGTTTGAGAACTTGTCGTGTGCCGCTCAGTTGGAGATTACCTGAAAAGTGAACTTCCTGTCATCATATCCCCTGACCACACACTTGGCCGGTCAAAGCGTCAGCCGACAGACAATGATGATAGCACATCAGTTCATGTAGGAGGTCATCGTCTAGTCAGGACATTAATATAAGACGGAGAATTTTCATTATTTAGAATTATTTGTGGAGAGAAAAGGACAACAGAATATTTCATTTACAACCTGTACATGATTGATGGTAATCCAATATAATTGCACTCCCAATCAACTTTATAAAAATGTACGATTATCTTCATTACACATTAATGCAAATGAATATTGAACAAGTATTTTAGTCTCGTGAGAACGGTCAGAAAAATGCAAGAAGAAACAAAACTAAAAAGCGTGTGTAGCCACTTCTAGAGGACTGTATTTTTTGCAAAATTAACAGGAGTGGGCAATTTTGCTGCACAACACTGTAGATAATAGTGTCCATCATGACGACCACCAGAATAACATCAATCGGCGCTCCTCCCTATCATGATGGTCGTACATGTACGCGAATCACCCACAGCGCACCATACATCACCAGCTTGTGTTCTCAAACAAGTTATTATACAGTACACGCACATCCGTTATTGAGTTTGCCGGACAGTGGCACAAAAATCTCCTCTTTCAGTAACAGGACTGCAACTCCTGTCGGCTAAAAATCGGGACGTCCATACAGAAAATCGGGACACAAGAATCATACCTTTTTCTTCCATTTTATAAGTAACTATATCATTTTGATGTGTGTTTTGTTTTTCATCTGTTCTGCTGAACCTAACCAGGCGACAATTCTTATATTTCATAGACTTAAACGCGTATCAGTTATGAACTACCGAAATTCTATGAGAGAAGAAAAGTATCTACAACTTATTAACGACGATTTCCGTTTCGTCAGCTCCTAACCAATCGATTTAATAGAAAAATAGGCTCTCGTACAAAGATAAAATGACTGTATTGTGACTAGCAAGATATGCAAAAAGTGTAAGAAACAAATTGCACGATTCATCTTGAACTTCAGATTTAATACAACATGAATACAAAACTCACATAACTCGATCATCAGCTATCATATATCAGGCCTAATTGTGAGGTAATATAATTGGCAAATAATGAAATAATAATGAGAAAAGACAATTGGTAAAATAACATGCGAAAATATGCATTAAATTATACAATCACAAGTTTAGTCTTATGATGTCGAGTTGGACGATTTCTTGAGTTTGTACAACTAGAGTGTTTCCTTATGTTGTTACTCTCATTTTTCCAAAGAGAAAACGAATGTATATTTAATATCAGTGCAAACAGTAATTCAAAGGAAGACAGGTGGCCTATGCACGTGACTACAGTGTATATACCGGTAAGAACCTTGCTTAACATGGCAAGAATATTTTGGGCCTGGACGTTATCATTGGACTGCAATTTATGACGATTGACAACGTAAATGTCCCATCTACTGCAACGTTTCCTTGTAATTACATTCAAGAGATACCATCCATGATGTACAATACCAAAATCAAGGTTGATGACGAAATCAAACGTCTCCTATCGTTGCTTGCTTGCCTATCCCATACTTCTGCTCCAATCGTTCCAGTCATGAAAGCCGATGGAGAAGTGAGATTGTGTGATGACTATCAGCTGACCGCCAACAAGCTTGTCGATCCCGGCAGCAATCAACAAGATATACCAAAGACAAAGCAACTTCAAAATATTCTCAAAGGTAGACCTTGACAGAGCGCACTTGCAAATTCCGCTTGACGATGATTCCCAACAGCTGACAACGATTGTGACACATTTTGGGGTACTTCTGTGTCCGTATAGGCAGATAGCATTGATTTCCGACCTCTATGTTCTCTCTAGACTTCGATAGCATTGATTCCCGACCTCTATGTCCTCTCTACACTTCGATGGCATTGATTCCAGCCAGACCTTTATGTCCTCTCTACATTTCGATGGCATTGATTTCTAACATCTATGTCCTCTCTACACTTCGATAGCATTGATTTCCGACCTTTATGTCCTCTCTACACTTCGATAGCATTGATTTCCGACCTCTATGTCCTCTCTACACTTCGATAGCATTGATTTCCGACTTTTATGTCCTCTCTACACTTCGATAGCATTGATTTCCGACCTCTATGTACTTTACATTCGCTCATTTAAAGTGTCAGTGGCACAAAGCGCCGCGTAGGGTCGCTATGCAAATCAAAATAATTTCGTTTCCTGGTCTGTCAACAAATTCAAAACAATTTCAACATGATGATAAAATGCACAGTTAACGGAGAACATTCTAGCTAATATATTTGAATTTTAAGAAGACATGAATTTCCTTTATTCTCTCTCATTTCTAACGCATCTTTGATAGTTGACTTTGATGGATCTCATGGGACAGAGATTGAAACTTTCGGTTAAAAAGAAATTTCTAATTTTCGCTTATTAAGCTAAAATTTCTAAGTCTAGAACCATAATCTTACATGGAATGTCTTCAGGCTATTATCTGTTATTATCACGTTTCTGATCCACATTGCGCGCGAGAATGTGGTTGAATGTGTATTATGTTGTTCAAGGAGGCTTGCCAAATCTAGATGCGTCCACCTTCATAGACAGGACTGTATAAACATGATAGGAAATGACCTGACAACATTCCATGTCAACAATTTGGGCTCAGCAATCAGAGAAAACATAGAAAATGTCATTTTTGCCAAATGCTACAATCTGCTCCCATTGGATTAACATATTTTTCCTTGATTAGGTCTGACAAGAAGAGGAGCCAACCAGGCCTCGCTCCCTGCAGAAACTCGTTGCAGGACTATAAGTCAAATCAGTTCAATGTTTCTATTCTTGCCACCTCCACAGATTATCAGAAGTCTGTTCAATTCAAACATTATGTGAAGAGGCATTAGATGAACTTTTATTCCATGATATGAAACTCCTTGATAGGATTTGGATGCTTAAAAGCAAATGTTTTAATGAAAAGGCAAGCCTTCTTGCTGAAATATGTTTAAATAGAATTCATAAACCATCGCAATATTACACGGTTGAAGCCACATCATAAGGACGAAAAACCAGGGATGATAAAAATCTTTTTGACGACCGTAGCAGAAAAGAAACATTCTTGGTGACGTTGTTGTTGGATAACGACTTTTCTGAGATTCTTCCACTACAACTGTCATTGAGAGAATGGGTGGGATTTTCGTGGTGGGAATTTGAAAAGTCATCTCATGGACAGCTCTGTGTGTTTGCGTTGTGTTCGACTTTTTCAACAGTTTTTAAGACCAAGAGCCGATGCTATATTTCTCTAATATGGGAGAGAGAGAGAGAGAGAGAGATATGTTTATTCGTTCTTTGAATGGCAATCGGAATATATATACGAGTACAAGACATTCGAAATGCATTGACAATCAAGATAATATAAGTATAAAGTTAATCACAAAAGGAGGACGATGAAATTATGCTCATTTTCGGAAAAAAAGAGCTTCTTCGTAAAGATGAACGGGAGTAATAAACAGATAGTCGACCACTGGGAAGGGTAGGTGGGAAAAGGTCTTTGATGAATGTGTCGGTGAAAGGGATCTCATGCAACACCTTAAAAGCTGACGACACCCTTCGCGTTGTAAGATCAGGTACATGTAGGTCAGTGATACCCTTTATCCTGAGACATCTGCTTTGAACTCTTTGTAGGCGTCTTGAGTCTTCAGTGGATAAGCCAACGAAGGCGGGAGATGCATACTCAAGTAAAGTTCTGATGAGGGATGCATATATTAATCTGAAGTCCTTCATTGTTGTACATGACTTCATTCGCCGTAGTATATACATTCGTTGAGCACATAGTCTTTCAATGTAGCTGACATGAGCACCCCATCCAAAATTCCCATCCATAATGACACCAAGAAAACGGACATTCTGCTTGAAAGTTATATCAGCAAGCTCGCTTTCGAGGTCGACTACTTCCTGAAAAATCTCCCCGATATCTGATCAGTCCCGTAGTTTTATGTTCGTTCAGTTGCATATCATTTCTAAATGACCAATTGCGTATGACAGTAATTTCAGATTTTATTCTCTCAATATCATAACGGACGAAGGACTTTCTAATGCCAAATGTTATTGCAAGGTCATCAACAAACTTCACCATAATAGTGTCCGAATTAGACGGTTGCAGAGATGAGACGTAGAGACCAAACAGATAAGGACCCAGCAGTGATCCCTGGGGGACACCACTGGTCACCTCACTCAATGCACTCTTGCGACCATCTAAGCGAACTCGTTGTTGGCGATCACTGAGATATTGCTTCAGCCAAATAACAAACCCTGCTGGAAAGTTCATCTGAAGGACCTTTTGAACCAGATCGTGGTGACTTATTTTATCAAAAGCCTTTGAAAAGTCAAAGCTGAGAAATAGTGATGCACCAATTTCAGGATCATCAGCAAAACGGGTCAGCGAGTCATGCACGGCAATGATGGCATGAGTAGTTGAAGATTTCCTCCTGATCCCAAATTGATTATTGCCAAGGAAAGACGTAAATAACGGTTTCAACTCATCGAGAATAAACTTCTCAGCAACTTTTGCTGGCACCGGTAGAAGGCTTATTGGACGAAGATCATTAACCTTATGACTCGACGACTTGGGAACAGGAACAATGTCCGCAGTTTTCCATAGTCTTGGAAACCTTCGCAATCGCAGACTCTCAGTAATAAGGTGATGAATGTGCTCAGCAAGAACTACAGAACACTTTTTGTAAATAGCTGTTGGGACATCATCACTACCTGTTGCCTTGAGAGCAAGTCGGGACAAAGCTTGCCATACATGCTCAACACCAAAAGTGGAGCATGTATGCGCCCCCAACTTGCCTTCTATAACAGGGAGGAAGATAATTAAGTCATTATTCTCAGTCAAATGTGGAAAAAACTCCGCAGTCTGCATTAATGGGTTATATGAAACGCGGTGATAAACACTAGGAGAATCTCACGACATAAGCATCAGATATCAGCGCGTAATTTATCAAAGTTTTGATTAATGCATTGAAATGTTGATAAACAGTCCAAGAGACGTTCGGAAAACAGAATTGACATCAATATTTACATCATTCTGTCGCCATCCCGATAAGACGAAGACCTGGAAAACTGCGGAAATGTATTTAAATAATTTACAAGCCACGAAGATCAATTGCGACAACACAGTCATCGTTTCACCTCCACAATGAACTTTATGTGCATGTTGGAGATTGTCTTCGTGTCTTTGGTAATACTCGGCTATACAGATGGACAGCGTTCTCCTGTGCAAGATGTGCAGGAGGCGGTGAAGGAAATGATCGAGAAGACACAACATCTTGCGGACTCTCAGAGAAGACAGGCAGACCAAGATGTCTTAATACAGTTTGAAGCAGAACAAAAGGAAGCGAAAAAAGACAATAAGGAGAACTTTGATTACCTCAGGAAAGAAATGGCTGACATGAAGAAGTTGCTTTTGACTTTCGCGAATGGAATAACGGCCCAAGTGAAGGAGGTGCGGAGTGAGAACAGTGAAATGAAGACATTGTTTTCGAAGTTCTCGACTGGAATAACGGCCCAAGTGAAGGAGCTGCGGAGTGAGAACAGTGAAATGAAGACATTGTTTTTGAAGTTCTCGAATGGAATAACGGCCCAAGTGAAGGAGCTGCGGAGTGAGAACAGTGAAATGAAGACATTGTTTTCGAAGTTCTCGAATGGAATAACGGCGCAAGTGAAGGAGCTGCGGAGTGAGAACAGTGAAATGAAGACATTGTTTTCGAAGTTCTCGACTGGAATAGCGGCCCAAGTGAAGAAGGAGCTGCGGAGTGAGAACAGTGAAATGAAGACATTGTTTTTGAAGTTCTCGAATGGAATAACGGCGCAAGTGAAGGAGCTGCGGAGTGAGAACAGTGAAATGAAGACATTGTTTTCGAGGTTCTCGACTGGAATAACGGCCCAAGTGAAGAAGGAGCTGCGGAGTGAGAACAGTGAAATGACGACATTGTTTTCGAGGTTCTCGGCTGGAATAACAGCCCAAGTGAAGGAGCTGCGGAGTGAGAACAGTGAAATGAAGACATTGTTTTTGAAGTTCTCGACTGGAATAACGGCCCAAGTGAAGAAGGAGCTGCGGAGTGAGAACAGTGAAATGAAGACATTGTTTTCGAAGTTCTCGACTGGAATAGCGGCCCAAGTGAAGGAGCTGCGGAGTGAGATGAAGGAGATGTCAAAGTCGAGGAGGAAGCATTGCATGGAGACGTCTGTGATGAAGAAGAAATTGACTGAATTGAGCGGTCGAGTGTCAGCTATCAAAAATGACACGGTCAATGACATGAAACATTCCGTGAACAACACAGTGGTGAGTGCGCTGCCATGTCCCTCGCCGTGGATAAAGGTGCAGTCGGTTGGATGCATCTACATCAACAAGAAGCGTGAAAACTGGACCGCTGTGGATGCGCAATGTCGCCGCAGAGGATCTTCTCTGCTGACGTTCAAGGATGAAAAGGAATACAACTTGATGAAGAATTATCGGACAGTGAATAGCATGTGTCCTTGGATTGGCATCAGATGGAAGAATCGGCAGTGGGTGTTCTCAGGGCCCAAAGAGAACAGGTACCTGACTCCGAACATCAAATCCATATCTTCTACAATGGCCTGGTGTTTTTATTTATGTCCAGCAGGCATGTATTATACTTACTGTTCAAGAAATTTACCATCCATCTGCTTGAAGAAGTTCCTATAAACTGCGCATGACTCTCCTCAACATTTCAAACTTGCTGAAATTCACTTCCCTTTCACTGTCCACTACAGGCTTGGATCAACGACGCGCATGTTCTTCAATTATCGAGTTTTTGTGAACAGATGAAAAACTATCAAATCAATCACTCTGCTGTCCAACTTTCAATTTGCCGTCGTCATAAAGAATTCCAGGACTGTGAACTTGCATGAACACTTCATCCAGTGACCGATTTGTCCTTTGTTCACGAAACTAATGCACTTTGCAATTCCAAGAAACCAAAAACCAAAACATGAATTGTGTTCTATCCATTAGGAAGATTGAGAACTAAAGTTTAAAACATAGAAATCCGACATTCTGTGTTATTAAAAGGCGTGAAGGGAAATGCTCATTGAATACAATATGAGGCCGTGGGGATGCTTTGCCATGATACACAGCAGCCTGCCTAAAGAATGGAGGCTTCAATGGTGAGGTACTGGTGCCTTGTCAGTCCACTTTGTAACGATTCTCAATGTTTTATTATTTGTCCTTAGACATAGAATCATTTTGATCAATACATCGAATGCTTGTCCATGATCTATAATGATCACACTGGCATGTCTAGTGTTTAAATAGAATGGTTTAATATGACACAACAAATACTGCTGGTTGTAAGAAACAAGGTTTTGGACCCGGAGCCGTGAGAGCTGGATCACGGCTCCCAAACCCTGGCAACAGACTATTTTGGGAGGAACGTCATCGGGTAAATTGTTCAGATTTAAATCACAACGACTGCAGGAATATTTAGAATATTTGCAGAAGGTAAAATTACGTCAGAAGTCAAGGAACTGATTTTCTTCAAGAATAAGTCAATTATCTGAGTTGATCGAAGAGCTGATAAGTCAATTATTAACTTGCAGAATCAATATCTATGTTACCTAACAGCCAAACAAAGGAAGTGACTTGAAGAATGAGAAATTAAGTGCTCTTTGTTAATGGTCAGAGGCCCATGATTTGACAACTATCTTAACTTGTCTCTATACTTCATTTTGATATTAAAATGTCTTGGCGTCCACTCACATTCACTATTTTTGTAGGAAAGCCGAGTTGTCTGATGTCATCAGAATTTCACATTTGTCAATATATTTCGACTATATTCTTCATCTGTAGCCATTTTCAAGACAATCAGAAGATATGACTGAAACACATTCCTGATATAAAATTCAAAATTGTATTTCACTGTCAATGGCCTTGTAGGTCATAGAAATGATTGAAATGAGTTTGAAATGCATTTCTGCCCGGCGCATATAATTAGGGTTGCCAGTGCACATTCAGGAGAAAACCACAGAATGCTTTTTCAAAAGCATTACTCATATTATAATTAATAGCTGAAAACCAAAGATATTTAATTGTTTAAAAGGGTTAGAGAGAAGCAGGTGCCTAAATTTGAACCCATTTTCGTACGGTCCTTATCGTGGCAAAAAAAGCATTACGGCAATGGAGCCGTCTTGTCGATTGTGCAATGTGCGATGCGACAAAAAGCCTTAGAAATGGCATATCATATGAAGCATAATTCACTGATATTACATGGTAAGTTTCACGAATATTTATTCAGTAATTCCTCTGAAAAAATGTTTAATGATGAGAGCGGTAATACAGCAATTTAATGCAGTACTATCAATCCAAGTAAAAGAAAAAATATTCACACGAAGTCTGATGGGGTATCAATTGATAAACACTCAACTCCCTCTATAGAATTCATGACATTAACAATTTCAGTGAGAATCCGAATAACACACTGAGGAATTGGCTATTAATAAGGCTAACCAATGTCAATAGTGATCTTTGAGTTATTCACCAGGATGAAACTAAAATATGGATCTGTGTATTGCAAATAATTAACACAGGGTATTTTAGGGCCAACTGGAATTGATCGTCGCATGTCTGTCAATGTCAAAGATGTTGTCAATGTGCATCGTATAACATACATATTTGTATATGTTCTTTGTTTTTATTTTCTTAAGCCAATTTTATATCAAATTTTCTGATAGTTCATATTTATTTTTTAGGTTGCATCATGTAATTTCTTAGCACAAAATTACATATACACATTAGATTATTGCCAAGCTTGGTAATCGCGTCTGGCGTGGCCGGTCACCGGTGGGCACAGCAACGATATACGTGTACAATCATAGCCAGTATCCGGACTTATTACAAAGAACCAATCCAGCTGCATGATCACAAGTAAAGACGTGGTTCCTTTTTCTGTTCAGAAAAGTCATTTAGTTATGTATCTGGTGAATTGCAGGTGAATTTTACTCATTGTAACCATAACTCTATACTGTACATCGATTGTCTTCCTTCATCCCATATCTATGGCTCGTCATTCTTGTTGATTGGTGTGGGCAATATCATAGCTTCAAGTCCCATAGAAATTCGTGAACTATTTGTATTCAATTCAATGTTGACTTCTTCCTTTCAACGATTTCTTATATACTATTATTATAAGACCAGAGAACCAGTGCAAAATGAAGAAGAGAAAAATCTTCAAAGATTGATTGTTATCATCATGTGTGTATCTCGTGTTTTGTAACCGAATTTGATGATTTCTTGAGACATTGAACTACTGGTAGACGTGTTCCTTCCCAATCAACTGATCAAAAGTCTTATTTTCACTCAACAAATGATTACAAGTCCATCTCTTCATAAAACTCACTGAATTCTGGCGGAAGAGCGGTCAGGCGATTGCCGTTGAGAAGGAGTTCCCGCAGACGAACAAGATTGCCGATTTCTGGAGGTAGAATGACCAAGTCGTTGTCTCGAAGTACCAACTACAATATAAACACAGAAATCTGATTCAATGTTCGACTGCTAATTAAGAAAGAGCATATGGAGCGGTGGAAACGAAGTACATGCCGTGCTATTCACGTGCATGACTTTCGACAGCTCCGCCCAACTGGAGAGGGAGATGGAAATGATATCAGATTTCTATGGGAATGGATGATGACATCCGTAGAAGTTAACAGTGGACATCAGAATAAGTTGAATTCACAATTTCCAGGTTTTTCAGTTTGCCGATAGAAGGAGGAAGGAATTCGAATTCGTTATCGCTGAGGTAGAGCGACAATAAGTTCTCTGTAGGTAAAGAAAGATGATGAGATTTGAGTGAGAATGACGGAGAAGTGGAAGGCCTCACCGCAGTTGAAGAGATTTTCTGACAGCATCGTTTCGTTGAGGTTGTTGTAGGAGAGATCAAGCATCCGCAGGTCGGGGAATCCGCCGAAGTTAGGAGGAAGATTCGATAACCGGTTCAATCTGAGGAGAGAGAATTTGAGCTTCTTTCCAACTGTGCAATGATGAGAGGTTCGTGTACTTCTACCTAGTCAAGATTCTGGAAATAGACTGGACTTTCCTGTACAGTCGGTGATGTCTTATTTGGAATACTTATCGAACCAAGAATGTTAATCTGCTGGAAGATGTTCAACGGCGAACATAGAAATTAACAATACCATAGAAAGTCCTAGAATGGAAATTGCATGAAAATTATGGCACACTCCGGGGGTACTTTTGCGGACTGGTTTTCTTGTTTTCTGGTTGGCATTTTCAATTATCAAGTCAATTTGTGACTGGATTGTTGGCCATTGTCCAAAGATCATGTACACAAAAGCAATAGTGAATTTATAAAATAGTGCAGCGACAGGATGGCAGAGAAGGAAATCCTTTAAAACATTCTGTATGGTCATCATTTTGAAATATCGCTCCTATAATCAATCAAGAGTATAATCAGACACATATGCAACTTGTAATGTCCATTTACAGAACATACATTAGTCCAGGTTGAAATCAGAGACTAAGAAATGTTACAGTATTCATTTTACTTTGAAGGATTCCCCTGTTCATTATATTTGAACAATTTTCAAAACCTTTGCATGCATTCGAATATGAGCTTCCAAAACATCATCACACTGTATCACATAAGTCATTTAGTGATTAATTGAAAAGTTCCAACGACATTTCATTTATCTGATAAATGACTGTCTCTAAAGAAGCTTTCGATGTGTTTATTCCAGAAGAGCGCTAGCTTTCTTGACCGTTAGGAGGAGAAATTGTCCAATAATTAGAATTTTTATCTTTGAATTCTTAAAATGTTCTTACAACCAGCACGCCGACTACTTTCGATTATGACTCTGTGAACCAAATTTCAATTCGTATTCCAGTGTTGAAAAATTGGAAAATAGGTGTGAAACTGGCACAAATAGACGCAGAATATTAATCCATGGAATAACAGGCTATTTCACATAAAACAATGCCACCATCTCACTTGCAATTCTCTTCATGAAAATCCTGCAATTTGCTGTCAACAACTTCCACAACCAACTTGGCAAATAGTTTGACTATGATACAATGTTTTAGATCAAATCTGATCTACAAACCATAGATTTCTCAATGTGCCATCATCGCACACAGGCAAGATATCAAACTTCCATTCTAGTGTACTATTATCTACTTCTATGACGGCGAATGACTCAATTCTTTCCCAATTTACGGAAACTCGATTACAGACTTCGCTTCTTCAAGAAACATGATCTTTTGTCATTAAATGATCGCCGACAGCGATAACGCTTGATCTTTATATATCAGATTGTGAGCAAACTTGTTGACATCAGGTTAAGTGACCTTTTTGTATACTGTAATCAGGGCAACCTCAGACAAAATGATAATTTATCCTAAACTATCAAATCATGATTTTCGACATATATTTATTCGTGTGATGTTTTCAATATGTGGATCTCCTTGTTATTGAAGCTGGGACATTCCCATAACGACGTCTAAATGTTTCACAATTTTAATAAACTTATATTTAATAAGACATAAGGTTTGTCCTTAAGAGAACAGGTGGTGCATTCCCATCGGCAGACATTAAACGTTCAAGGCGCGTCAAACTTTTGACTATCCTAGGACTACATTTTAGAGCCAAACTGGACGAGATCGGTGTGGAGGACCTTCCCACTAGTCCATTTTTCAATCAGCGCTACTAAAGCGGGGCTGGACCTTACCCCTAATGGTCCTTTGACTTGTGATCCTCGACAAATGCATGAATGCATGAAGGTCTTTAAGCACAACGACTTGACGGATCTAAATGCGTGCCGGTGGTCCATAACATAGCGCTATACGGGCTGGACTTCACCCTTATGTGTACGAGATCGTACAAGGCCGCTTAACAAGTGATCTCCTTGGTCAAAGTTTCAGGCTCGATTGATTAGGCACTTATAGCCTATATAAATAGACACTTAGTAATCACCATGTCAACCCCATGGAGAACAGTAACTGACACAGTCCATTCATCACACTAGGGCAGTTAGCGATAAAAAAACAACGTTAAAACAAAGAAAACAATAGCCAGTCGTCAGCAGTTACCCGCCTGGTCGCGTTTCGGCCCCTCTACCTGAACGCTCAAGCCCAGGCGGGCGGGGCCTCGCATAAACTTATATGCGGCTGGCATTCTAAAATCAATACAGTAATGATATGTGTAATAATAAGTAATACTTAGGCAGAGAAGACGTGCTTCATCACTAGCTGAATTGCAAAGGTGCATCATTGACTTCTTTATTAGAAAAGGATTTTCGTCTTCTGTCGTTTGCCATTTGCTGTCGCTCAAATTTGCAGCTTCGTTTCAGCTAGCCCGCGTGTCGTCGTCCAGGATCTTGAGGCGTTGGTCGTCGTTGGGTGGTCGGTAGAGTCTGTTCTGGGTGGACGCAATCACAAACTGATGACGTTTTTAGTCCCCAGTCTTTCATGCTGGCGGCAAAGGGACCTACACCTGTCCGGAGGCGGTTGAGAGTGGCTTGCGTGGTAGTGCGGTACTTTGAATGTTGCCGGGTTCGTCAATGAACTTGTTCAGTCGTTGTTTCTGACTTAGAGGCCATTCTTCCTTCCATCGACGATATTTGATAGCTAAAGCAGTATGCCCTGTCCTCATTCAATTTATTTCTGTTCAAATGTTCAGTGTATGTCCACTTCGGGCCATGTATTTGTTGTTTTATGCAAATACAATTGTCATTATTATTATTACTAGGCTCAGGTGACCTTCTGCATGCCCAGCCCATTCTCTGGTTAATCGAAGTAGGTCAACATCCATTTATGCAGCATTCATCGTACATTGGCAGTTCCTCTTATATCATTCTTTTGACATTAGCTAATGGATCACATGTGACATTCAGTTTGTTTCACATTATTCTGAACAACTTTGGTCTTTTCGAACAATTTGGTCATTTGAGTCGTTGGGGGGGGGGGGCGGCGTTTTTTTTTTTTCTTTTTTTTCTCTTTCTTAGTTTTTTTTTTGTTTCTTTTTTTTTTTTTTGGTTTTTTTTTTTTTTTTTTTTTTTTCTTTTTTTTTTTTTTTTTTTTTTTTTTTTTTTTTCTTTTGTTTTTTTTTTTTTTTTTTTTGTCTGTGCCTTGCTTTTTTTGTTTTTTTCTTTTTTTTCTTTTGTTTTTTTTTTTTTTTTTGTTTTTTTTTCTGTTTTTTTTTTTTTTTATGTTTTTTTTTGTCTTTGTTTTGTTTTTTTTTTTTTTTTTGTTTTTTTTTGGTTTTCTTTTTTTTTTTTGTGTTTTTTTTTTTGGGGGCGGTTTTTTTCACCGAAACTTCACCGACCCAACTTTTGACGACCAACACTATGGGATGGGTCTCGGAGCTCAATTCCAGCATTTTGAAAAATTTTTTTTTTTTTTATTTCACGAAAAATCGTAAGTGTCGAGACCACCGTAGTGAAAATTTTCGAAAAAATTTTTTGGACGAATTTCATCCTGAAACCTTGATAGAAGTTTGTTTCACATGATTCTGAACAACTTTGGTCTTTTCGACCAATTTAGTCAGTTGAGTCGTTGGGGGGGGGGGGGGGTTTTCTCCTCACGGACCCATTCCTCCCAACACATCCTTGGCCATCTCCCTCACACTGCATTTCACATCATTTCACATTTTGCACTTGCAGCCGCCTGATGACTCAGCCTTTCACAATTTGCACTTGCGTTCAGCCTGATGACTCAGCCTTTCACAATTTGCACTTGCGTCTGGGATGTGCTTACTACTTCCGACTACCCGAATTTGAATCGACGACCTCACCAACTCCACAAGTGATCGCAAGGCGGATCGGAACAGGTAACATCTGATCACTGAAATCACCTCGTAATCGTCTTTGACAATTTTACGAAAGTCAGTGATCAACGGTCTGCTATTAAATGCATTCACAAAATAGTCCGATAGTCAACAACTAAATGAATAAAAGTTAAGATATCTATTTTGAATCTTATAAATGCATCAATAAGAAGTCATTATCACAACAAATATAAATGGAAGTAATGGGACAGAAATGCATGTATTAGTTCCTTCTAATTAACTACATTTAATCAAGGGAATTTTGAGGGAATCAAAATTGATACCATGAACATTCCAGGTTTTATTTTTGTTGACCATTAGTGTTAAAGTAGTGTCTAATTCACTCGTTGATGTTATTAAAGCACATTTAGGAATGGATTGATGATTGCGACATTGTCGACATGTCCGCTAAGTGGGTCTGATAGACAGAGGATCATTTATTGACATGTCTGCGCTGTGTGAAACAATGTGAAGATGTATTTGCGCATGTTTTGATGATCTTCAAAGGAAGTTGATAAGAGATTATTCGCACGCATGTTCAATAAACAATGATCTGTGCGGCTGTGGTTGTCTGTGATGAACGTCCTAGCGTCCTGAAACTGTCACAGTCGGAATACTGACGCTGAAAATAGCGGAGATGACTTTGTATTACACATTGCGAGCTTGGTCAACTTTCAAATTTTGTAAATTCTCAGTTTTCAAGCAGGTGTGCAGCAGTATGTGTAGCTACTCTCAGGCTGCACCCGATAATGAATTGCTTCACATGCTTTAAAAACGCCGCGATCCCCTCTGTTCTACTTGTTTCCGTGATGCAGGACAAAGAATATCTATTGTCTAGGCCACTGCACCTCTTACATGCCAAGCTTTTCATTTTCTGACATCCATTCATTAAGGGGGAATGTGCTGGAATGTCATAGGCCTAACCAGGGACGCCGGCAAGGGTGTTGCACGTGTTGCAGATGCAAATGTTGCCCTAAACCAGTTGTTGCAAGTGTTGCATGTGTGCCCTCTTCATGAATTACCCAAAAATATTCTTTAATAAACTTGCAGTTGAAGTGTGTTGTGGTCTGCAGTTTGCCGTCCAGAAGCCACGCTTTGGACTAGTGGGATTATACAAGTTTTTAGTCACGTTGTAATGCCATGTGATTTCGGTCTCACGCGGACCATGCTTGTTACGCATTTGATGTATGCTGTCATTGTGAAATGAATCCTCCAAAGTACTTTCCGGTCACACGTGTATTAGGAAATTATAAAGATAGCTATACGATACTTTTAGTGTGAACTGAAATCAAAATTATCAACAAACAAAATCATTTGATGTAGGTAGCGAAAAAATGATCTCGTCTTGATGAACAACCTGAGGCGAGCGCACAGAAACACTGCTAGTCTAACAAATCTCTAACAGCATCATTCACTCATTGAAATTTGCTTGTCACTATCAACTCACTATCTAACGCTCTGCATTTTACAATGACGCTGACGTGATGTTGCAGATTAGTATTTACGAATGGTTTTCAGAATTTGTGTGACAAGACACATTATTGCAGACTGTTGCAAAATTACAAACTACCAAATCTACATGATTTTTCATGTAGCCTACCGGTACACTCTTGTGCGCATGTTCTTGAAAACTAAATTGTATTTTTCCAAATATTTCAAATTTTGCCATGATCCAAAGTGTGATGATGACAGCGCGGAGCTTTGTAGCATGCTTTGTATTGAACATATTTTATAGAAGTTCCTTTATCTCTTTCAAGTATAATACTCATTGACATGGCTCACTTAGAGCATCTACATTAGAATTTTTTGTTCTGAGCAGGAGCAATTTTAAATGAAAGTAGCAAACTTTTCAATTTTTATCGTCAAAATGTAATCTAATTTGTCATCGATTTTCTTCTGGCCAAATAGCATGTGCTGATGATCAGAAATGTCTACGCCTGAGTTCTATGGGAGCCGTCTCATATCATGATGTGCTGAGATTTGAATTGTTTTGAAAAGTTTTACATGTTGCTTTTCTTGATCCACAGCAATTCATTCAATACCTGTAATTGTTTGAGTTGCAATTGTTTAAGAACAAGTTTTATGGTTTAAATTGTAAAGACGCTTCTTGATGCAGCGAGACTACTTGCATACATACTGGAAAAGCATTGAATAGAAGTTCTCTTTTTGCACTATCCACTGGATAATTGCATGTCATTTCCAAGAAAAAAGAAAAGGTGTCCCTTAAAATAAGATCTATTTAAATAGAACTGGACTTTTTTATTTGTATAAATGCAGTAAATTTACAGAATTTAACTTGTTATTGATATCCAAGGCCTCGGCTAGAATTGACAGCAACGTGATTTTTACTCATTTGATTTACGTACGCTTGTCCTCATGCATACCGGTAGTGGTTTTATCAATCTAAAGCTAACAGCTCTTTGGGCGGGCCTACAAAGCATAATTAGGACATGAAACATTGGGGTGTATGGATGGGATAGAATATACCAAAAGTGTCCTCCTTTAGATCGATGCAATACCTGCCCTAAAGTCGTACGGCGTCCTTGGGCCTAACTCTAGAAGCAAATCTACGTCAGTTGACATAAGCAGATGACTCACCAAAAGCTCACATTATTTCACGAGAAATTTCGACGTCATTACATTTGGAAAACATTTGATTATAGTAAAGATAGCTTTCAGAAAGGGAAGGAGCAATTCTGATAGTTTACGTAAATTTCCAACTGATAATTCCACAATTCTTCAAATATCTCACTAAAGAAGGCAGTTATTTGAACCCGTATGCCTAGGAAATCGTAATCTGGTATATTTTCCAAACTACCAAACTGGAAAATTTATAATTTGTTAAAGCAATTCACAGGAATTTCTGATTCCGAAAGTGATTGTTCCATGATTATAATCATGATGTCAATTATATCGGTCTCATCAAAATTACATATCTGTTTCTACCATTATATTCTAACTTTGTGATATTAGTATGAAGCTAACAAGTGAATTTGTCATAGGTTGGTTTAAATTGTTAAAAATGATCCACCAAAACAAGTGGAACATCAAAAATGCAATTCCACGATGCTAAGAATTGCTCAATATGCACTGGGACTAGTCCTTATTTCACCCTGATGACGGACAAATCGCGTTGACTCACGTTAGTTGGATGGTATTTCATCTCATCCGTATTTCCATAGTATTCCTATTCTTCGCACGCAAAGACTTATAGAGGTGCACGATATCCTAAATATCACGTTCATGTCTCAGTGCGTATTAAAGTTCATTCATGGATATGTCGCCCCAGTCGAGATAAGTGCACCAAATCTTCATTTAGATGGGCAAGAAGGGAGAACCACATCCCACACCTTTCCTCTCGTTGTCAGGAGAAATGTCAATGTGGCCTTGACAATGACATACAAAAGGATGAAAACACACACTAAGTTGATTATTGTCATGTATTAATAAGCAATATATAAAACCGTTAAGTCTGAAGGACAAAATATCTTCAAATCCGCTTTCGACTCGTCTTCTTTGATCTATCAACTTTTTCAGGAGTTGGTCCTTTCGACCGTAGATGGCGCTCGTATAATCTGCAATGCAAGTTAATTAATAGTTTTAATCATTGTGCTGTTTGAGGATGCACTAAGATATAGACAGTTTCGCATGTATAAACTGAAGGTGAAAATGAAGGAAAACAATACTTGTAGCTGGCAAAATGTAAAATGTTCCAGTAAACATCATTTCTTTCTTTTATGCTGAGAAAGCAAGCCAAGACTGCTGAGAATAACTAAGCAACGTTTTGCTCCAATCAGACTTCTGAAGAGATACCATGTTAAGTACCAAGAAGACAAACTGGTGAAAAATAATTTATTGCGTAATGCGTTATTCAGAGCAATATAAATTCTGAGCGGTATAATTCTCTGCGTTATTCAGAGCGGGAACATCATAATTCATGAAAAACAGCAACAGATTCGCTCTTCCTACCGATCATTAATTGCTTTCAATTCAAATTAGAGTGCGATTCCGAACCAATGCAAGTGTTCCTGCACTACACGCAACATTCAAAGAATGTCAGAAAGTAAAAACACGTAAAATGAATGATATTCAAAACCGTGGAATCAAAAAGTGGCTAAAAACGTTTACCATTAATAAATAGTAATTGAATATCTACTACTGTTATATTTCATTGAGTAACTAAGAGTTGAAGGTTGAAAAATAGGAGTTATAGAAAAATCACAAAACCGAAATGTGCCTTCCAGGAATTTCAGTAATTAGATGAGGCAAGAATTCATCATCTCCGGCTTTTCCTCGGACACATTTCTTCTTTCAAGTCCTACGATAACATCACCGTTTTGATCAGGAGAAATTTCAATTCTGTACAGCATAAATTCCCCGGAGAAAATATACAGTCAAGCCCCCAAAAGTGCAGTTTCATCAATTGACTGTTAATTTCATAAGGATTTGGTAGACTGTGCTTCTCAGAAATTCCGTCAAATAATTGTACAAAGTTCAGTTCTCTAGTAGATATGTTGCTGACGAAAAACTCAGGGGTCCCACTCCTAAATGATGGATTTTTGCCACTTATTTTCCCTTTAAATTCAAGAGAATGGAATAAAAGTTTGAATGAATTGAACAAATAGTGTTTGCTGATACCTGTGAGATCCTTTTTAATCAAATTGCATTCTTAACATTAACCGAATGTGAACTGTCAAGCACTTAGTTTTCAAGTTCCATATTTCCTCGAATAGTAACCGAACGTTGCTATCAACAAATAGATACACGACTCATACAAGGTTTATTTGAATATTGGCAATTTTTTTGAATATGGCATTTATCGATATTGAAATTTACTATTCAACTGATCTTTGATATTTAAAGTTTATCCTAATTAATTAAATGAAAGTTTACAGACAGAAAAATTACCTATTTAATATTCAACGAAGTTTTGAAAGATGGTTATCCAGTTTTAATCCTGTGATTTCCCCGTGTCTGTGGATGTACCATCGCGCCGCATTCGCCCTCACACCTAGTCTCCATTTCTCTCTGTCCAATGCGTCCTTTTTCGTCAGACCTATCCTATGACATTCTAGATATTAACACCTGGAATGATCACTTCCCAAATTTCTTCCTTTCGCTTTACGATTCGAGGCCCATGACTTATCGAAGCAGCGGAGAGATTTCCTCACCGTTGCTTGCAATGTCCGCCGGGTAGCCGCACTCTGGTCTGTATACAAGTAAGGAGTGGAAGTTGTATTGGTGATTCATCAAATGTTTCCCTCAAATTACATCATCTGTGAGCATTATCCAGAAAATTGTTTTCGTCGCATATTTTGTACTGTGGTTGAAAATCTCTTTTTAGACAACAACATTGAGGCATTCGGTCGAACCATGTGTACAAATGGGCACGATCTTGTTTTTGAAATGTCCAATCGTCTCTATAACTGCTTTTAGAGAAACTATACAAATCGAATCGCAGAAAGAGATTTGAAGGCCAAATCAAACGCAAAGTGTTCCAAGTTTTCGAATCACTAAAAGCATTATTTTGAAATACATTTGTTTTTAGGTCTTCATGATTTTGTTAATGCTGTAAGACCCTATATCAAACAAATAAATACAACGTGCGAAGTTGAGCCCTGAAAGTGTCATTGGAAGTCAGCAGGAAGGGCATCTGGACTAAAAGTACCAAAGCCCGGCCATTTCCTAGTGAGGAGTAGTGACACTTCATTTTTGATGTTCAGATTGGAAGATGGATGTGGGAGTGAAATGATTCCTTACTGTTGAAAATCACGTAAATCACATACCAGTTGTCATAGCAAATCTAATCAATGAATCGTCACAATTCTGACTGCTGATATTAAGAACAGTAGAGGGGATTGATGTTCATCAAAGCATCAGAAGTCGCAATTAACGATGAGAATGAGATGAGATAAACGATAGATCAAATTGCTATTCAAAAGATGTGCAGATGGCAGTACTCCATCTTTCGACTCCAGTCTCGATTATAATATTGTCAATTAAGTCTATGTTGGACTGGGCCACAATGCTATGAATACACATGTAGATATACGCTAACTGAGATATCTAAAATGTCTTTCACATGAGTCGATGCCGATATCATTGTTGCTTTCTTATTTTCACATTATACCACACCTGAATTACGCACAACAGATAAATTAATTCTCGAAATTAACAGATTTAAACGTAGTCTCTAACCGTGTTTGTTTATAAATAAATAATTTGATATATAAATCAGAACAATCGCCTGATCTCTTTAGTTGAATGTTGGTTTGAATGAATGACGGTTTAATGTCACTAATCCCCATACTGGGGGCTTGGACGGTGCTGACACAGTCACACTATCATCTGGAGTGTTGTGATCTTTTAGTCAAGAGGCCCTTCCGTACGACTTCCAATGACACTTTCGGGGCTCGACCTCTGGACCACAAGATCGCTAGGCCAGGCACTTAGCCACTGTACTACGGAGACTATCTAACATGTCGGTTCATCTATTCAAAAACACTATGTAATGGGAGCTAACAAATGGTGACTTGAATTCGGAGGTTCGTTGAAGTTAATCGGAACAGCATCACCGAACTTCCTATGAAGATCATTATCTCGGGACTCACTGTCGGTAAGTATCCGTCCTCACATATTCTAGCACGTGCTGAACGCCGACTTGTAGTTGATTCTTGATTGGCTCCACCCAGTAGTTGTCATCCAGTTTGAGAACTTGTCGTGTGCCGCTCAGTTGGAGATTACCTGAAAAGTGAACTTCCTGTCATCATATCCGCTGACCACACACTTGGCCGGTCAAAGCATCAGCCGACAGACAATGATGATAACACATCAGTTCATGCAGGAGGTCATCGTCTAGTCAGGACATTAATATAAGACGGAGAATTTTCATTATTTAGAATTATTTGTGGAGAGAAAAGGACAACAGAATATTTCATTTACAACCTGTACATGATTGATGGTAATTCAATGTAATTGCACTCCCAATCAACTTTATAAAAATGTACGATTATCTTCATTACACATTAATGCAAATGAATATTGAACAAGCATTTTAGTCTCGTGAGAACGGTCAGAAAAATGCAAGAAGAAACAAAACTAAAAAGCGTGTGTAGCCACTTCTAGAGGACTGTATTTTTTGCAAAATTAACAGGAGTGGGCAATTTTGCTGCACAACACTGTAGATAATAGTGTCCATCATGACGACCACCAGAATAACATCAATCGGCCCTCCTCCCTATCATGATGGTCGTACATGTACGCGAATCACCCACAACGCACCATACATCACCAGCTTGTGTTCTCAAACAAGTTATTATACAGTACACGCACATCAGTTATTGAGTTTGCTGGACAGTGGTGTAACGTGAGTTGATATCCATGAACTTTGACCAGTTCGATGACCTTAGTGAGTTAGCTGAATTGCTATGATTTGAATTTAATGTAAATATGAATGCTAATATCTTGCATTACATAGATTGAGTTAAACTTCTGTAATGATGACTGAATAAAGCTTCTGGAGCTGGAAAGACGCTCGTTTTAAATCCAATAGACCAAACACATTACATGGTGTCAGAAGATTCGGTATGGCTTCGAATATACCTGTACCAAAAGAATTAAACCTGCATAATGGCGATATCGCAGAAAATTGGAAGAGATTTGAGAAAGCATGGAGGAGATACGAAATTGCAGTCGGATTACAATAAAAGACGGACGAAGAAAGAGTAGCTACATTGTTGACTATAATAGGAGAAGAAGGAGTAGAGCTATATGAGACACTGGAATTTGACAAAATTTGGGATGAATTGAAAATAGAACCAGTGCTGAAAGAACTTAGGAATTATTGTATCCCACGAAAAAATACTTTGTTTGAAACATATCGCTTCTACAAACGAAAGCAACAAGATGGAGAGTCCATAGACAATTACGTCACCGCCTTGAGAACAATTGCAGAAAATTGTAATTTCAAAGATAAAGACAGGCAATTACGTGATCATGTTGTCATTGGTATAAAGGATGACAAGGTTAGAGAGAGATTGCTCAGAGAACCTGATCCAGACCTGAAATACGTCTTAGAAATTATTCGTAGCATTGAAACAGCCCAGAAACACAGTCAAGCCATGGTAAGCGCTATTGATGAGACTAATTTTGTTAGTAACATGAAACGATTACTGAACAATAATAAGAATAATTTGCCGAAAAGTAATACATGTAATTATCGACAGAATAAGAAGCAAGCTTACAAATTCAGACAACCAAATACTAACATGAAGACTCCCAATAACAATGATTGTAGATACTGTGGAACAAAACATTATTTTAGTAAAGATAAATGTCCAGCATGGGGTCAAACATGTCAAAAATGCAAGAAAAAAATCACTTCGCACGATGTTGCCGATCATTCTACAACAAAGCAAATGCATTAAGTGACGATGAACGGGAAGACCATGAAATTTTTCACATCTCTAGTGACAAAACAAGGAAATTAATGAAGTCTCTACGTATCTGGAAAACTGATAAATCTGTTAATTGGCAAATTGATACGGGTGCCACTTGTAACGTACTACCTTTTCAGGAATATGTACGTATCACCGGCGATAGATACGGAAACAAGCTGAAAAAAGGCAATATTCGCATAGATACGTACAACGGATCGAGACTGAAAATTGCAGGAGCAACTATCATACCCGTTGAATACCCTAACGGATATAAACGCGATCTGAAAGTTATTGTCGCGTATGTCAATGCTAACCCTTTATTATGCTTAGCTACGAGTCAAGAAATGTGTCTGATTAGCACCCCAGAGTTGGAAGTACTTAGCGTAACGAGTTCTCGAAAATCAGAGGACATTTTATCTACATTTGATGATGTATTTAGAGGATTTGGTTGCATTCCTGGTGAATACTCAATTACAATTGATGAAACAGTGAAACCAGTGATAAATCCTCCAAGAAAAATACCTATCGCAATCAGAGACAAATTACGAGAACACCTGACAAAACTTGAATATGAAGGAATTTTACAAAGAGTGACAGAATCAACAGATTGGGTTTCAAGTTTGGTTGTAGTCTGTAAACCTGGAAAATTGAGGATATGTATTGATCCACGACATCTCAATAAGGCAATTAAAAGAGAGCACTATCCACTACCAACAGTAGAAGATGTTGCTACAAGATTGCAAAATGCAAAATTTTTCAGTGTTTTAGACGCAAAGGATAGGTTTTGGCAAGTTAAACTTGATTACAATTCGAGTCTTCTAACAACATTTAACACACCGTTTGGTAGATACTGTTGGAGAAGAATGCCATTTGGGATCAATTCTGCACCAGAAGTCTGGCAAAGAAAGATGAATGAATTGATAGAGGGACTCAAGGGAGTAGAAGTGATAGCAGATGATTTCCTGATATGTGGTTTCGGAGATACGTAAGAATCAGCACTGAAGGATCACGACGAAAACTTGAAGCGATTCCTTGAACGTGCCAGAGAAAAGAATTTAAAATTAAATAAAGACAAAATAAAATTAAGAATGACGGAAGTTCCATTCATTGGTCATGTACTAACTGATCAAGGTGTTAAGATAGACATGAGGAAGGTTGAAGCCATAACGAAAATGCCGAATCCACAAAATGTAAAAGATCTAATGCGCTTTATAGGAATGTGCCAATATCTGGCAAAATTTCTACCTAAACTATCAGATGTAATGGAGCCACTACGAAAATTAACACAGAAAGATGCAGAATGGAGATGGACTGAAGATCATCAGCAAGCAATTGATGAACTGAAATTTATGGTAACGAAAACTCCGATATTAGCATATTTCGACCCAAAATTAGAAGTAACAATACAATGTGATTCCAGCGAAAAAGAACTTGGTGGAGTGTTATTGCAAAACAGAAGACCAGTATCTTTTACGTCTAGAGCTTTAACTCCTACTGAACAAAGATATGCACAAATAGAAAAAGAGTGTTTGGCAATTGTACATTCATGTACAAAATTCGACCAATACCTGTATGGCAAACCTAACATCATAGTCGAATCGGATCACAGGCCTTTAGAGACAATGTTTAATAAAGATATTTTTAAATCACCTAAACGACTTCAGAGAATGCTATTATTTCTGCAAAAGTATGATCTAAAAGTAACATACAAAAAAGGCACTCTATTATATATCGCTGATACCTTAAGCCGAGCTTTCATAAATGAATCAACAAACAATGAACATTTTGACGAAACACTTCTTGTACAGTTGGAAGAAAATGAACAATTTTTTGAATCTCTTGAACATATCCGAATGTTGAAAACACATGAATTTGGTGGATCAGAACAACAGCTTGAAGAAATACGGCAAGCTACGGCAGATGATCAAGTTCTGCAGAAAATTATTCAGCTGATATCTTTAGGGTGACCTAATTATATATCAGAACTAGCAGATAACGTGACTATATTTTCAGTATCGTGATGAATTAGTTTGCGAAGATGGAATAATATTCAAAGGGCAAAGAATTCTAATACCAGCAAGCCTTCGAAAAAAGTATTTGGCAGAAATACAGTCATCACACATTGGGATAGAAGGATGCTTACGAAGAGCAAGAGAGTTGATATTTTGGCCTGGAATGAACGCTGAAGTCAAAGATCTCATTTCAAGATGTCACATATGTCTCAAATATCGAGCACACCAACAAAAAGAACCTATTATCCAAGAGCAAGTACCCGATCGAGCATGGGCAACAGTGAGCGCAGATCTCTTTCAGTATCGAAATCAACATTATATTGTTATGGTTGATCATTTTTCTAATTTTGTGGAAATCGCTACACTTTCTAAACAACTATCCAGCAAGAATGTAATACAACACATAAAGTCTATTTTTGCTGGACATGGAATACCAGAAAAGTTAATTACCGATAATGGTCCACAGTTTGCCAGTCAAGATTTTGCAAACTTCTCAAAAGAATGGAAATGTCGACATACAACATCGAGTCCAACATATAGCCAATCAAACGGCAAAGCGGAAAATGCTGTGAAAACTATCAAAAGCATATTCAATAAGAATCAAGACGCGAATCATGATATATATTTAGCTCTTCTTGATTGGAGAAATACGCCAACAGAAGGCATTGGTACCAGTCCAACACAAAGACTATTTGGTAGACGGACACGAACACTTATACCAACAAAATCAAGCAATTATATGCACGAGCATATACAAGATAATGAATGCAAGAGAAAGCTTACTGAGAGTAAAGTAAGACAAGCGAAATATTATAACAGACAAACAAAGCCTTTACAAGATTTACAACCCGGACAAACAATCAGAATGAAACTACCTGGAAAAGAAACATGGACAAAAGGGATTTGCGTAAAGAAGGTCAGTAGGAGATCTTATGAAGTTGAGGTTGAAGGCAAGAAGTACCGGAGAAACCGAAGACACCTGCTGAAAACCAATGAACTCCCTCCAGGACCGTACATCGACATCGATGAATACGATTTGCGCCAAAACAGCACAGAACTGCCTTTTATAGTAAGACGCTCTGGAAGGGAAAGGAGGAAACCAGATTTTTATGGGAATCCAATATCCCATTAATTTTGTCTCAATTTTTTATATTTTTTTTAAAACAGAGAAAGATGCATCGTGAGTTGATATCCATGAACTTTGACCAGTTCGATGACCTTAGTGAGTTAGCTGAATTGCTATGATTTGAATTTAATGTAAATATGAATGCTAATATCTTGCATTACATAGATTGAGTTAAACTTCTGTAATGATGACTGAATAAAGTATCTGGAGCTGGAAAGACGCTCGTTTTAAATCCGATAGACCAAACACATTACAAGTGGCACAAAAATCTCCTCTTTCAGTAACAGGACTGCAACTCCTGTCGGCTAAAAATCGGGACATCAATACAGAAAATCGGGACACAAAAATCAAACGCTTTTCTTCCATTTTATAAGTAACTATATCATTTTGATGAGTGTTTTGTTTTTCATCTGTTCTGCTGGACCTAACTAGGCGACAATTCTTCTATTTCATAGACTTAAACGCCTATCAGTTATGAACTACCGAAATTCTATGAGAGAAGAAAAGTATCTACATCTTATTAACGACGATTTCCGTTTCGTCACCTCCTAACCAATCGATTTAATAGAAAAATAGGCTCTCGTACAAAGATAAAAATGACTGTATTGTGACTAGCAAGATATGCAAAAAGTGTAAGAAACAAATTACACGATTCATCTTGAACTTCAGATTTAATACCGCATGAATACAAAACTCACATAGCTCAATCGTCAGCTATCATATATCAGGCCTAATTGTGAGGAAATATAATTGGCAAATAATGAAATAATAATGAGAAAAGACAATTGGTAAAATAACATGCGAAAATATGCATTAAATTATACAATCACAAGTTTAGTCTTATGATGTCGAGTTGGACGATTTCTTGAGTTTGTACAACTAGAGTGTTTCCTTATGTTGTTACTCTCATTTTTCCAAAGAGAAATCGAATGTATATTTAATATCAGTGCAAACAGTATTTCAAAGGAAGACAGGTGGCCTATGCACGTGACTACAGTGTATATACCGGTAAGAACCTTGCTTAACATGACAAGAATAATTTGGGCCTGGACGTTATCAGTGGACTGCAACTTATGACGATTGACAACGTAAATGTCCCATCTACTGCAACGTTTCCTTGTAATTACATTCAAGAGACACCATCCATGATGTACAATACCAAAATCAAGGTTGATGACGAAATCAAACGTCTCCTATCGTTGCTTGCTTGCCTATCCCATACTTACTGCTCCAATCGTTCCAGTCATGAAAGCCGAAGGAGAAGTGAGATTGTGTGATGACTATCAGCTGACCGCCAACAAGCTTGTCGATCCCGGCAGCAATCAACAAGATATACCAAAGACAAACAACTTCAAAATATTCTCAAAGGTAGACCTTGACAGAGCGCACTTGCAAATTCCGCTTGACGATGAGTGCCAACGGCTGACAACGATTGTGACACATTTTGGGGTACTTCTGTGTCCGTATAGGCAGATAGCATTGATTTCCGACCACTATGTCCTCTCAAGACTTCGATGACATTGATTTCTGACCTCTATGTTCTCCCTAGACTTCGATAGCATTGATTTCCGACCTCTATGTCCTCTCTACACTTCGATAGCATTGATTTCCGACCTCTATGTCCTCTCTACACTTCGATGGCATTGATTTCCGACCTCTATGTTCTCTCTAGACTTCGATAGCATTGATTTCCGACCTCTATGTCCTCTCTACACTTCGATAGCATTGATTTCCGACCTGTATGTCCTCTCTACACTTCGATAGCATTGATTTCCGACCTCTATGTTCTCTCTAGACATCGAAAGGATTGATTTCCGACCTCCATGTTCTCTCTAGGCGTCGAAAGGATGCATTTCCGACCTCTATGTTCTCTCTAGACGTCGAAAGGATTGATTTCCGACCTCTATGTCCTCTCTACACTTCGATAGCATTGATTTCCGACCTCTATGTCATCTCTAGACTTCGATAGCATTGATTTCCGACCTCTATGTCCTCTCTACACTTCGATAGCATTGATTTCCGACCTCTATGTCATCTCTAGACTTCGATAGCATTGATTTCCGACCTCTATGTCCTCTCTACACTTCGATAGCATTGATTTCCGACCTCTATGTCCTCTCTGCACTTCGATAGCATTGATTTCCGACCTCTATGTCCTCTCTGGACTTCGATGTCATTGATTTCCGACCTCTATGTCCTCTCTATACTTCTATAGCATTGATTTCCGACCTCTCTGTTCTCTCTAGACGTCGAAAGGATTGATTTCCGACCTCTCTGTTCTCTCTAGACGTCGAAAGGATGCATTTCCGACCTCTCTGTTCTCTCTAGACGTCGAAAGGATGCATTTCCGACCTCTCTGTTCTCTCTAGACGTCGAAAGGATTGATTTCCGACCTCTCTGTTCTCTCTAGACGTCGAAAGGATTGATTTCCGACCTCCATGTTCTCTCTAGACGTCGATAGCATTGATTTCCGACCTCTATGTCATCTCTACACTTCGATAGCATTGATTTCCGACCCCTATGTCCTCTCTACACTTCGATGGCATTGATTTCCGACCTCTATGTTCTCTCTAGACTTCGATAGCATTGATTTCCGACCTCTATGTCCTCTCTACACTTCGATAGCATTGATTTCCGACCTGTATGTCCTCTCTACACTTCGATAGCATTGATTTCCGACCTCTATGTCATCTCTAGACTTCGATAGCATTGATTTCCGACCTCTATGTCCTCTCTAGACTTCGATAGCATTGATTTCCGACCTCTATGTCCTCTCTAGACTTCGATAGCATTGATATCCGACCTCTATGTCCTCCCTACAGTTCGATAGCATTGATTTCCGACCTCTATGTCATCTCTAGACTTCGATAGCATTGATTTCCGACCTCTATGTCCTCTCTACACTTCGATAGCATTGATTTCCGACCTCTATGTCATCTCTAGACTTCGATAGCATTGATTTCCGACCTCTATGTCATCTCTAGACTTCGATAGCATTGATTTCCGACCTCTATGTTCTCTCTAGACTTCGATAGCATTGGTTTCCGACCTCTATGTCATCTCTAGACTTCGATAGCATTGATTTCTGACCTCTATGTCCTCTCTAGACTTCGATAGCATTGATTTCCGACCTCTATGTCCTCTCTAGACTTCGATAGCATTGATTTCCGACCTCTATGTCCTCCCTACAGTTCGATAGCATTGATTTCCGACCTCTATGTCCTCTCTAGACTTCGATGTCATTGATTTCCGACCTCTATGTCCTCTCTAGACTTCGATAGCATTGATTTCCGACCTCTATGTCCTCTCTAGACTTCGATGGCATTGATTTCCGACCTCTATGTCCTCTCTATACTTCGATAGCATTGATTTCCGACCTCTATGTCCTCTCTAGACTTCGATAGCATTGATTTCTGACCTCTATGTCCTCTCTAGACTTCGATAGCATTGATTTCCGACCTCTATGTCATCTCTAGACTTCGATAGCATTGATTTCCGACCTCTATGTCCTCCCTACACTTCGATAGCATTGATTTCCGACCTCGATGTCCTCTCAAGACGCATTGCTTTCTTACCTCTGCGGAATGTCGCCGCAGAGGATCTTCTCTGCTGACGTTCAAGGATGAAAAGGAATTCAACTTGATGAAGAATCTGTCCTTGGAGTGGCATCAGATGGAAGGACAGGCAGTGGGTGTTCTCAGGGCCCAAAGAGAACTGATACCTGTTGCCTTAAATTAATCATTACATGAATGTGTCTGCAATGTTAATCACAACTTGTCTTGCTCATCTTGCTACTTTTATATTTATCATTCTTGCTTGCACAATATTTGAGATGGTTCTGTTTTCTCCTGATTTCTCGTATTCTGATGTCGTTGTCTGATGCGAAGATTTTCATTGAAATATTATTCTGTTATTTTTGCAGTTTCGGAGGAGTTTGAATACATTTTCTCATATTTCTATATGAAACATGATGATGGTCCATCATATCGCAGCATTCCTGTCCAATATGAGAGGCATTGTTGTTGCAGCTTGAAGATCAACAGTCATCATTATTTATTGTCAACTGTCAATCAAACTTGAAGCTTTCACGAAGAAGTGGAGAAATTGCGTCCTTATCATGCAATATTTCATGTAAATGGACATCACATGTTCAATATTTAGACGTTCAGATATGAGAATATGCATTTGATTTCTTTATTGTTAACAATTGCCTTAAATTAATCATTACATGTAAGTGTCTGTAATGTTGATCACAACTTGTCTTGTTCATCTTGCTACTTTTATATTTATCATTCTTGTTTGCACAATATGCGAGATGGATATAGTGTACCATCTTGTTAAGTGTGGAGCTTTTATTACTGACTGTATGCGGGTGAATCGGGCCTAAATATTTGTTCTCAATAATATTTGCAATATACTATATATCTAATAATGGCCATACATCATTTTGAAAATCGATATCAGTAAAGTGTGCATTTGGCATCATCTCAAGTTTCTATCTCAAGATAATAAATCATTAGATAAGATAAAATAGACCGCCATCCAAGAGAGGATGTTGGAAATCACTGGTCTCACGGTATATAGTAACAACGCTCCAAGCATCACAGGTTTTCGCAGACTATTTTGTATTCAATGTATCCTACAACCAACATTTAAAATATATAGTTCTAATTAATATTGCTTCATAGAACAATGATGAGTTAACGATCAGCAAAAGTTGAACAGAACCAGTTTGAATTATTCCATGATATGAGACTCCTTGATAGGATTTGGATGCTTAAAAGCAATTGTTTTAATGAAAAGGCAAGCCTTGTTGCTGAAATATGTTTAAATAGAATTCATAAACCATCGCAATATTTCACGGTTGAAGCTACATCACAAGGATGAAAAACCAGGGATGATAAAAATCTTTTTGACGACCCTAGCAGAAAAGAAACATTCTTGGTGACGTTGTTGTTGGAAAACGACTTTCCTGAGATTTTTCCACTACTACTGTCATTGAGAGAATGGGTGGGATTTTCGTGGTGGGACTTTGGAAAGTCATCTCATGGACAACTCTGTGTGTTTGTGTTGTGTTCGACTTTTTCAACAGTTTTTAAGACCAAGACCCGATGCTGCATTTCTCTAATATGAAGCATATATGCGCCCCAACTTGCCTTCTATAACAGGGAGGAAGATAATTAAGTCATTATTCTCAGTCAAATGTGGAAAAACTACGCAGTCTGCACTAATGGGTTATATGAAACGCGGTGGTAAACATTAGGAGAATATCACGACATAAGCATCAGATATCAGCGCGCAATTTATCAAAGTTTTGATTAATGCATTGAAATGTTGATAAACAGACCGAGACACGTTCGGAAATCAGAATTGACATCAATATTTACATCATTCTGTCGCCATCCCGATAAGACGAAGACCTAGAAAACTGCGGAAATGTATTTAAATCAGTTACAAGCCTCGAATATCAATTGCGACAACACAGGCATCGTTTCACCTCCACAATGAACTTGATGTGCATGTTGGAGATTGTCTTCGTGTCTTTGGTAATCTTCGGCTATACAGATGGAGAGCGTACTCCTTTGCAAGATGTGCAGGAGGCGGTGAAGGAAATGATCGAGAAGACACAACATCTTGCGGACTACCAGAGAAGACAGGCAGACCAAGATGTCTTAATACAATTTGAAGAAGAGCAAAAGGAAGCGAAAACAGACAATAAGGAGAACTTTGATTACCTCAAGAAAGAAATGGCTGATATGAAGAAGCTGCTTTTGACTTTCGCGAATGGAATAACGGCACAAGTGAAGAAGGAGCTGCGGAGTGAGAACAGTGAAATGAAGACATTGTTTTCGAAGTTCTCGACTGGAATAACGGCGCAAGTGAAGGAGCTGCGGAGTGAGAACAGTGAAATGAAGACATTGTTTTCGAGGTTCTCGACTGGAATAACGGCGCAAGTGAAGAAGGAGCTGCGGAGTGAGATGAAGGAGAGGTCAAAGTTGACGAGGAAGCATTGCACGGAGACGTCTGTGATGAAGAAGAAATTGACTGAATTGAGTCGTCAAGTGTCAGCTATCAAAAATGACACGGTGAATGACATGAAACATTTCGTGAACAACACAGTGGTGAGTGCACTGTTTTATAAGCCATGTCCCTCGGCGTGGATAAAGGTGCCCTCGGTGGGATGCATTTACATCAACAAGAAGTCTGAAAACTGGACCGCTGCGGATGCGGAATGTCGCCGCAGAGGATCTTCTCTGCTGACGTTCAAGGATGAAAGGGAATACAAGTCGATGAAGCAATATACGTTACTGAATCGCTACTGTCCTTGGATTGGCATCAGATGGAAGAACCAGCAGTGGGTGTTCTCAGGGCCCAAAGAGAACAGGTACCTGGCTCCGTACATCAAATCCACATCTTTTACAAGTGACAGATGTGTCCTGTCATGTCCATCAGGCATGGGTTATGAACGCTGTTCAAATACCTTTCCATCCATCTGCTTGAAGAAGTTCCTATAAACTGCGCATGACTCTCCTCAACATTTCAAACTTGCTGAAATTCACTTCCCTTCCACTGTCCAGTACAGGCTTGGATCAACGACGCGCATGTTCTTCAATTATCGAGTTTTTATGAACAGATGAAAAACTATCAAATCAATCACTCTGCTGTCCAACCTTCAATCTGCCGTCGTCATAAAGAATTCGAGGACTGTGAACTTGCATGAACACTTCATCCAGTGACCGATTTGTCCTCTGTTCACGAAACTAATGCACTTTGCAAATCCAAGAAACCAAAAACCAAAACATGAATTGTGTTCTATCCATTAGGAAGATTCAGAACTAAAGTTTAAAACATAGAAATCCGACACTCTGTGTTATTAAAAGGCGTGAAGGGGGAAATGCTGATTGAATACAATATGACGCCGTGGGCATGCTTTGCCATGATACACAGCAGCCTGCCTAAAGAATGTAGGCTTCAATGGTGAGGTGTTGGTGCCTTTTCAGTCCACTTTGTAATGATTCACGATGTTTTCTTGTTCGTCCTCAGACATAGAATCATTTTGATCAATACATCGAACTCTTGTCCATGATAGGTAATGACACTTATTCCCCACAAAGCCTGATGCAAGTTCAAAACAGACGCCTCATACACTTCAAAATGCACAGAGAAGGAGAATGGTCACCAATAGTTTACAAAATGAAGTGCTTACAAGCATGACTTTCCTCAAGATGAATTACTTTCTATACAAGAAGTACCGACTATCCTATGCTACTGTTCCATTACTTCTTAGTAGTATGTCAATAGTGAAATCCGCGAAAATTTCATCCAGTGACAACAATTTCAAACTAATATGAAGGCAATCATACTAAAATGAAATAGAAGTTCAAAATTGATAAACCCTCACCTAACAGGGTGAGGGGAAGATTTACCTCTATCAAATTTCCTGAATAACTTTGATGAACTTTTCAGCAGCTCGAAGAACTTAGCCGTGAATACACAAGCTTTGAACTTGAATGCATAACAATTCTGCAAACTTCTACTTGAATCATTGCCCGGCCATCTAGGATGGAAACCGTCAGATATTCAGATTATCCCAATAACATTCGAACTGCTTAGTTCTTTTCAGTTCTACGAAGTCTATCAGGGTTAATGCCCGAGCCTGTAGGGTGAGTGACATTTAAATCTGATGAGTTCGACTTCTATGATGATCCAGGGTGTCCGCGCAAATTTGAATGAAAATTTCCAGGTGTTTTCCAGGATTTCCAGGGCAAAATTCATTTTCCAGGTTTTCCAGGGAAATTTACCAAAAATCAGGGGTCAAATTTGAACGAAAATTTCAGGACTTTCTGCAAGGAAATTTAACTCAAATGCACGCGTCAAATTTAAAAGAAAAATTCCGGGAAAAATCTACCCAATGTTCTGTGGCTAAGGAGCCTACACACCATAAAATTGATATTATTGACGAAAATAAAATTGAAAAGTGGCGTGAAATTTGTTGAATTTCTAAGGCGCAGGTGATTCCAAATAAAAATGCCAATATATTCATCAGACGGCTGCATGATATTTCGAGAAAAAAATGAATGAAAACACAATCGATCGCAACAAATTTAAAGCTTGCGGATTGAGGAGAACAAAATAGCGAAAGAGTATAACAATCAATAACGAAAAATATAAGACTTAAAAATGAAATGCAACAATTAACGGAATATCTATTAAGTCCACTCTATACTAAAATGCAACACGGCGAACGTCAGAGCGTTGTCTTTCAGATAAGTTGAACTGAAGCATTGCAGCGTGAATCCGCCGAAGGTGGAAGACCAAGAACCAGAAAGAGGAACACAATGGTTGATGTGCTGCATATGCATGAGAGTAATCACAATCAGCTTAAGAGAATGACACTGAGAAGAATTGACCGAGGAAAGCTCATTGGCACACGACGTGTCGGGAATAATATATCTACATATTGAAAACCTACTTGAAATGTGTTTGAAAATATTCGATATTAGCCTCGGATCGGATCATTCGGAACAAGCCTGGTGCCTAAATAAAGTTTATAGGTTTAGCACCACTTTGCGTCAGTAGATTCTGCCACACGGCAATCAAGTGTGTAATGGCATTAGTCCTAGATTACGGCTCCTAATTCCTCATACCACACGACGGTAATGAGGGAGTCTACAGCTCATACTCCGCCATTCCGCACGACGTTAATGAGGGAGTCTACAGCTCATAGTTCGCCATTCCACACGACGTTAATGAGGGAGTTTGCAGCTCATAGTTCGCCATTCCACACGACGTTAATGAGGGAGTTTACAGCTCATAGTCCACCATTCCACACGACGTTAATGAGGGAGTTTACAGCTCATAGTTCGCCATTCCACACGACGTTAATGAGGGAGTTTACAGCTCATAGTCCACCATTCTACACGACGTTAATGAGGGAGTTTACGGCTGATAGTTCGCCATTCCGCACGACGTTAATGAGGGAGTCTACAGCTCATAGTTCGCCATTCCACACGACTTTAATGAGGGAGTTTACAGCTCATAGTTCGCCATACCACACGACGTTAATGAGGGAGTCTACAGCTCATAGTTCGCCATTCCACACGACGTTAATGAGGGAGTTTACAGCTCATAGTTCGCCATTCCACACGACGTTAATGAGGGAGTTTACAGCTCATAGTCCACCATTCCACACGACGTTAATGAGGGAGTTTACAGCTCATAGTCCACCATTCTACACGACGTTAATGAGGGAGTTTACGGCTGATAGTTCGCCATTCCGCACGACGTTAATGAGGGAGTCTACAGCTCATAGTTCGCCATTCCACACGACGTTAATGAGGGAGTTTACAGCTCATAGTTCGCCATTCCACACGACGTTAATGAGGGAGTTTACAGCTCATAGTCCACCATTCTACACGACGTTAATGAGGGAGTTTACGGCTGATAGTTCGCCATTCCGCACGACGTTAATGAGGGAGTCTACAGCTCATAGTTCGCCATACCGCGCAGCGTTTATGAGGGAATTCATAGCTGCTAATTCACCATACTTTACAACGGTTTGGAGTTCGACAACAGTTCATAGTTAACAATACCACGAAGTTCGGTCTCATTTATGTTGTATACGCTATGATAGCAGATTCCAGTCACTGACATATTCTAAAAGCAAAACATTTGTATGAGAATGAAGGCTATAATTGTAACAAATAAGTAGAGATATGAAGAATAAAATCTGGAAAAATAGAAACCACTTCAACCACAGGTTAAGTATGAATTCAACATTTTGCAATTAGTATTTTAATTAGTGTCAAAATTTCCAGGAGTTTTCCAGGGTAAAATTTCATTTTCCAGGAGTTTTCCAGGTTTTCCAGGTTTTCCAGGGAGCGCGGACACCCTGAATGATCACACTGGCATGTCTAGTGTTTAAATAGAATGGTTTAATATGACACAACAAATACTGCTGGTTGTAAGAAACAGGGTCTCGGACCCGGAGCCGTGAGAGCTGGACCACGGCTCCAAAACCCTGGCAACAGACTATTTTGGGAGCAACGTCATCGGGTAAATTGTTCAGATTTAAATCACAGCGGATGTAGGAATATTTGGAATATTTGCAAAAGGGAAAATTACGTCAGAAATCAACGAACTGATTTTCCTCAAGAATAAGTCAATTATCTGAGTTGATCGAAGAGCTGATAAGTGAACTACTAACCTGTAGAATCAATATCTATGTTACCTAACAGCCAAACAAAGGAAGTGACTTGAAGAATGAGAAATTAAGTGCTCTTTGTTAATGGTCAGAGGTCCATGATTTGACAACTATCATAACTTGTCTCTATACTTCATTTTGATATTAAAATGTCTTGGCGTCCACTCACATTCACTATTTTTGTAGGAAAGCCGAGTTGTCTGATGTCATCAGAATTTCACATTTGTCAATATATTTCGACTATATTCTTCATCTGTAGCCATTTTCAAGACAAACAGAAGATATGACTGAAACACATTCCTGATATAAAATTCAAAATTGTATTTCACTCTCAATGGCCTTGTAGGTCATAGAAATGATTGAAATGAGTTTGAAATGCATTTCTGCCCGGCGCATATAATTAGGGTTGCCAGCGCACATTCAGGAAAAAAGCACAGAATGCTTTTTCTAAACGCATTACTCATATTATAATTAATAGCCCAAAACCAAAGATATTTAATTGTTTAAAAGGGTTAGATGAGAAACAGATGGTTAAATTTGAACCCATTTTCGTACGGTCCTTATCGTGGCAAAAAAAGCATTACGGCAATGGAGATGTCTTGTCGACTGTGCAATGTGCGATGCGACAAAAAGCCTTAGAAATGGCATATCATATGAAGCATAATTCACTGATATTACATGGTAAGTTTCAAGAATATTCATTCAGTAATTCCTCTGAAAAAATGTTTGAAGATGAGAGCGGTAATACAGCAATTTAATGCAGTACTATCAATCCAAGTGAAAGAAAAAATATTCACACGAAGTCTGATGGGGTATCAATTGATAAACACTCAACTCCCTCTATGGAATTCATGAAATTAACAATTTCAGTGAGAATCCGAATATCACACTGAGGAATTGGCTATTAATAAGTCTCACCCATGTCAACAGCGATCTTTGAGTTATTCACCAGACTGAAACTAAAATATGGATCTGTGTATTGCAAATAATTAACACAGGACATTTTAGGCCCAACTGGAATTGATCGTCGCATGTCTGTCAATGTCAAAGATGTTGTCAATGTGCATCGTATAACATACATATTTGTATATGTTCTTTGTTTTTATTTGCTTAAGCCAATTTTATATCAAATTTTCTGATAGTTCATATTTATTTTTTCAGTTGTATCATGTAATTTCTTAGCACAAAATTACATATACACGTTAGATTATTGCCAAACTTGATAATCGCGTCTGGCGTGGCCGGTCACCGGTGGGCAGTGCAACGATATAAGTAGTAAGTAAAACTCCACTTCTGGACCGCGCAAGATGGCCGTCGTCACTGACGTCCCCCCCCTCCTGTCAGCCGAGTCGGTCGTGGTGAGCCGCCGTGTTGCTTCGAGTCTGACGTCCCCCCCTCTGGCCGGCCGACGTAGCGCGAGATGGTGTGTGATGCGCTATCCAGGTTGGCGTGGTGTGCCGGCCAGGTCGACGTGGTGTGCCAGCCAGGTTGGGAGGGTGGAATGTCGTAGCTCACCTGAAAAAATCCTAAGTGTCAGAGTGGCTTTGTATGGGTAAAATTTTGAAAATTTTCCAAAGTGTGGCATTTCGACCTGGGACCTTTACCACAACAGTTTTCATCAAATTTCGCCGACCTCCCCTCGGCACCGATCTTCTAACTTTGTTCTAGAGATTGTAGAAAGCCGTCGTGCGATAGCTCGTTTGAAAGCTAAAAGTGAGACCAATTCAGTGAAAGAAACGGCTTGTTCATATCTGTCTTCGTTTAGATGTGAGACACCATTTAAGATTTTGGGACATTGGCGAAAAACGACAGAGTTAGAATTTTGGACGTTTTGGGCTGTAGCGCCAAAACGAAGCATCGGATGGGAAAAGGGATGTCAGATTTGGAATCAGCTTGATGCTATTGTCCAATGAGAATCGTCAGCCAATGAGAATCAAGCATTTCTATATAAATAGCGAGCCTTCCACAGTGAGAATCATTCCATCGTTGAATCACACGAGTGACGGACGCACATTTTCTCTCTCTCTACTTCCCTATTCTATTATCCAACTAAAAATGGTAAGTCGCTACTTCCCTCCCTCTCCTCCCTTGAACGTAAACTTAATACAATCTTTTTCATTTTCAGGCATCTACTCCATCTGCTGCACTAGTAGGACAAAATGGCGCTCAAACGTTGCAAGGTTCGCTACGATCAGATCATCTACAAGTGAGGCCAGTGGAAGAAACAACCAAGGTACATAATCCTACACCGCTACATCGTAAATTTAAACAAGTCTTGCGTTATGACGATCATGGCGTAGTACTCCAAACGGGAATGCTCCCTTCCACGGATGTCAAGATAATGCGCAATCAGTATGGGGACTACATACTGATCCCCGTGAGTCCGTACATTCGCCGCCAACTTGATATTATTGAGGAGTACGTAACATTAAATATGGACATTCCTACTCCTCTTGCTCAAGAGTGGAAGGCGAGAGATGACACGGATACTCCCTATAGAAAGATTTGGGATGGTAATCACATTTGCCTACCGGTATCACATTGGTGTGCTTACTATAAGAAGGAGGGAGATCAATCAACATCCATCACATGCGACGAGCTCGGAGAAGGTACTTGGGATATCCTTTTCAAAGTGAATGGGCTATATTATGGTCGGCACAAGGATAATAAAATAGCCTCTCTCTCCATGCATATGGAATCCATCCTATATATTCCAAAACCACCCAACTTGGACGACATAATTGATCAAATCCTTAACAGCAGTGGTACGAAGCGCAAGTCGGAGAAGAATGCTGCATCAAAACGCAAATCAAAGAAGGAGAATTGCTAGTCCTTTCCTAACTCTACCCTATGACAATTCGCTTATGTGCTTTGAGTGTCGTAGACGTGGTCTTATTAGATACATTTTACTTCTTCGTTGCCATCATATCATTTGTGTATTTTGTCGTGAAAAGCATCGATGTAATTCTTCATTTTGTAATATGTTATAGAACGTTTCCTTAGATGTGTAAATTTCCGTTTTAGGCTTCTATCATCATTTTTATGGATTGTGAGGGTGAACCTGTACAGGAGCTCAGTGCTATTGCTATGAACAATTGGACATATCAGATTGTTAGTGTCTATCATCAACATGCCAACTGCGATCCCAGTGTTGATCAATGGGCGAGAAAACACATTCAGGGACTTAATCTAAAATATTTGCAAGACTTGTGACAGTGCTTTTCTTATTGACTTTAAACGATGGTTAGCTGCTTTCAATGTTATACGCATCTTTTGTAATAATCCTGGCAAGGAGAGGAAAGTATTTCCCAATCTAATCATTGATGACATTTTGCTCCCACCTTGGGATAGTAGAGTGAATCAACATTATCATGAAGTCACGAAACGTTTTAAGGGTTTGTGTGTTCCTATTTTGTCTGTTCTTTGTAGTAGGTACGTTCATAACCAATGCTTCTTTCCTCCTTCCCTCAACACTGCCAAAGTCCTGTATGGTTATCATTGCTCGCTGTATGATAGTCACCAGCTGTATCTATTTTATCTCTTTCAAACCATTGATTTATAATGCATGCTTGTTACAATTATTCAATAAATGTTAGTGTGAGAAGAGTTGTTGTTTTCCTGCAATGGATGGGTTAGATAAAGGGCGATCATGTCTTTCTCAAACGACTGCGGAACATTACATTTTCATAGGCAAAGTTCAAAAGGAGCTGTTCAAGATTATGTGATAAATTTTCATAAAGATGAGACCGACATCGAAGCAGTGGTCGATGATGCTAGCACTCTATTTCTAGAGTTAATGAATACATTCTCTGATAGCATTATCATGGCGCGATTAGTTGCAAAAATTAAGTTTAGCCATTTTGGAAAGGAAGAGGTGGAAAGTCGCTCTTTCCATTTTGCTTCTTATTCAATGGAAGTGGTAGATCACCCCGAAGAATTTTTTAAAAGACATATGATAAAAATTGCTGAACGTCTTAACGCATTTAACCATCATGGTAGCAGTCTAGTGATTGAAGCGATTTCAGATATTCACATTCAACTTTCCATAAAGAAAAACTGAAAATGCAGTGGAACTATGTGTTGTGATGTATGTAAGCGAAAGGATGGAAATGAAAAGCGCATCTTCAAGAGATGTAAGCATGCTTTTTGTCAACGCTGTTTCATACTTAATTGCATTCAACTTTGCAAATGTAACCACTGTGATATTGCTCATTTCGAGTGTCACTTATGCCGCAATAGTTAGTACCTATGCAAATGTGGTAAAGATAGGTTTTAGCAAAGACTAATACGGAAAATGGCGAAACGTAAAATGACGAAACGTAAAAGTCAAAAGTCTTCAAAGTTTTCTTCAGCCATTGAAGCTCTCCGACGAATGAAAGCAAATCAGCGATACAATGCTATACGACATGCTAACGATAAATTCATTCGTGAAATTATTTCTCATGTGAGGAAGTTGAGGACGAAGAAATTAGCACCAAAACAACGAAAGTTACTTAAGAGATATGCTACAAAATTGCGTTTCATCTCCAATCCTAAAGTCACCCTTCAAAGAATGAGGAAAACTCTAACACAAAAGGGTGGTTTCCTTTCAGCAATACTTCCGATGTTAGCTCCTGTCGTGGGTAACCTATTGGGTAATATCTTTGGCTCTAAGTGTTAATTATGCAAATGTTGAATCTCAAAGTATTAAAATGGATTTTAGACTTCAATGTGATAAAGTTCTGACTGTATCAGGTCCATCTCATGCGGGTAAAACTGTTTTCACGCTGAATTTATTGGATAAAAGAAGGGAGTTGTTTAAGGAATCTATCAATCGAGTGATTTGGTGTTATGGTATTTATCAACCGTCGCTGTTTCAGGAATTGCAAAGTCGCAACTTTATTCGACATGAAGGAATTATTGCAGTGGATAAACTTCAGTCTAATGATGTTGTTGTATTGGATGATTTATTAAAAGAAAGTAAGAATTCAAAAGATGTTACAGATATGTTCACTCGCGCAGCACATCATAAAAGGTGCTTTATCATCTATATCGCACAAAATTTGTTTCCTGATGGAAAAGAAGCTCGTACACGAAACCTGAATACACACTATTATGCTATTTTCAAGAATCCGCGAGATAAAGGTCAATTTGAAATTTTAGCGCGACAAGTTGCACCCACAGGATCAAAAGCCTTAATTGAAATTTTTCGAGCACCTACTGAAAAACCATACGGTTACTTATTCATTGACTCTACGCAAAAGTGTCCGGAAGAATTTAGATTTCGAAGTGATATTTTGAAAACTCCCATGATTATCTACAAACTATGAGTTCTTATTCTCGCATGATTGTTATTCCTCAGGATAAATATGTACAATTGACTGCCATGCAGCAAGTAAAGCAACCTCTTGCAAATCAAATGTATAGGAAAGAAATAGATTATCAGCAAAATGTTCACATCAAAGATCCACATCGTGCTGTATTATTACAATCGGAAACTGTTGAGCAATTGAAAAACTTGAAGAATAAGATGCGTGACTCTGTATCGACTGCTACACCTTTAGCATCACGCGCACATGCCATATCTCTTTTCAGCAGTATTGAACCCCACCTCAATGTAAATGATAGAGGAGAAATCATTACAGATGAAAATAAAGTGATTGATGCTTCACGTTATGAATACTTGATTCAGTATGCGACACGTAGAAAGCGCCGTCAGGGCTATGTTCCACCTGGTTGGTCATACTTTCTTAAACTATTGAAAAAGCATAATGTGCCAAAATTTGCTTTGAATAATGAGACATTGAAAGAACTTGATTCAACAGTGGCTACTGCTCCAATGCTTCAGACGATGAAAATGCCAACAAATTGATTTAAGACGTCACCTGCTACATCCCCTCCAACACTCACTAAGCAAACAAGAGGAAGAACTCGACGTAGATCTACGCCACCACTAAAACTAGTAAAAGGAAAACGTAAAACAGCTCCTCCCAGGAAATGCATGTTCTCAGACTATTAATATGAAGCAGATGTGTTGCTTGCCATGTAATGAGCCGCCAGAGGTGAATGTCGTTGTCACTTGCACTTGCTGCGCCAGCTCTCATAATGAAACCCCTAAGCAATGTGAACACGATCGCAAAACCGCTAAAGCTAAATGCTGCAGTTGTTGTAAATGTAGAAAGGCAAGAAAACAAAAAGATTAGAAGGAGGAAAAAGAGTCAGTCGTCATCGACTGAACGTTTGAAGTCAATCTATTATGATGTAAAACATCCGGCAGGATTTGCATCTATCAAGAAATTCTCAAAAGCGAGTGGTCTTCCACAATCACAAGTGAAACGATGGTTAAAGGGTCAGGCTACCTATACACTCCACAAACAAGCGAAAAAGAAGTACCGCACCCGCCATTATATTGTTCATGACATCGATGAACAGTGGCAAGCAGATTTGTGTGGTGTTGCCTCCATTTCAAAACATAACTCGGGCAATAATTTTATTTTAACCGTCATTGATATTTTCTCGCGTTATGCGTGGGCTCAACCTTTAAAAACTAAAGAAGAGAAAGGAGTAGCAAAAGCATTCCAAACAATTTTTCGAGAAGTTCGGATTCCAAAAAGAATTCAGAGTGATCAAGGAAAAGAGTTTGAAAATCAGCATGTGAGAAGATTATTTGAGAGGCATAACATTGAGTTGTTTAGTGTAAAGAGTGCTTATAAAGCTGCTCTCGTTGAACGTTTTGATCGCACATTAAAAAATCGCTTGTGGCGACATTTTACTGCCAACTTGACACAAAATTGGACAAAGGTTCTACAAGATACACTCCATGCCTACGATCACTCTATCCATCGTTCTATTGGACTCAAACCAGTAGATGTAAATGCTGACAATGTAGATAAAGTGCGCGAATCATTCCAACGTAAACGCACTCATGTGAAAAGTGATGTGAAAATTGGTGATAAAGTTCGTATCTCAAAAGCGAAAAGTGTTTTTGCTAAAGGGTACCTTCCGAATTGGACAGAGGAGGTATTTGCAGTATCAAGGATTAATCAAAAAGACTCTCCCACCACCTACAAGTCGAAAGATTACGATAATGAAGAAATTGAGGGTAGCTTTTACCGCGATGAGATTGAGGTAGTCACTGAAAGTGAAACATATTTGGTAGAGAAAATCATTCGATGTAAAAAACGGCAAGGTGAAGAATGGTGTCTTGTTAAATGGACTGGTTATCCTGCAAGTATGAACTCTTGGATGCGTCGTGCCGACATCTTTCATCTAAGTGATCGACAGTGATTCATGCAAAGTTGTAACTAACAATGTTTAGGGTTTGAGCTATGAATCCAACTGCCTCATTTTATTCACGACCCTCCTATGTAAGTGGTGGAGGACAAATTTACATCGGCGCTCGCCGCCAACGTGGAGATAGCATACTTGGTGCACTGAAATCTGTTGTAGCACCTCTCATATCGAATGTCGGTAGATCTTTAAAACGAAATGTTTTAAGTAATGCCGTTGGCTTTGCTGGTGATGTTGCTAGTGATCTTTCCAGAGGTAGAAGTTTTAAGAGCAGTTTGTTGAATCGTGGGAAGGAACGCGGTTTAAAAACATTGAAGCAGACCTTTGCTGGTGTTACTCAAGGAAAGAAATCACCTAAACGAATGAATAAAGGAAGAAGGAAACATCGCGGAGCTGGTAAGGTGCGATCTTCAGTCAAAAGGCATTCACGCAAACGTCGCAGAGGCTCTAATAATTCATCAGGCGCTAAACGACGACGCTGCCATAACTTCTAATCATGGAGTGTAAAACTTCCGGTTTTTGTTTGTTTGATCAACAAGCCATACAGACAGATATTCTTAGTTCAAGTATTGTAGATTATCATCCTCGAACAGCTGAGAATGCTGGCCCCATTGAATTTGTTATTCCTGGTGGTAGCGATGACTACATAGATTTGAGTTATGCGATGGTTGATTTGAGGTTTAGAATTCAGCAAACAGATGGAACTGCTATTGACGATACACATAAAGTTGGACTGAACAATTTACCATTGACTACATTACTTCGCGATGTTTCTCTAACGATTGGAGAGCAGCAGGTGGAAGGTGGTCAAAGCGATTATCCCTATAAATCATATTTCAATCATGTATCACAGTTTCATCCAGCAGCACCAAAAAGTCATATGGAAGCAATGGGATGGTACAGAGATGAAGCAGGAAAATTTGATGTTGAAACAAACAGTGGCTTTGTAAAGCGATCTGCTATGATTAAAGATAGTAAAGTATGTCAGCTATATGGTCCGCTGAATTTAGACTTCTTTAGACAGTCAAAGTTTTTACTCTGTAATGCCAGCATGCGACTCAAGCTGACATTGAATAAGCCTGAATTTGCGCTGAATGCATTTGCTAAAGTTGACAATTTTAGAATTCATGTGGAAGATATTGCACTTTACATTCGTCGAGTAGTACCGAATCCAAGTGTCATTAGAGGACATGCTGAAGGTCGTAACCGCCAAAATGCCATTTACCCCGTTCAGCATACAAAGCTTCTCACCTTTACAATTCCGAAAGATCAAAAGAGTTTCATGAAAGATGGCCTCTTTCCATCGGAAGCACCGAAGCTCCTCATGGTGGCAATGGTTGAAAATGATGCATTTAATGGTAATATGAAGAAGAATCCTTTCAATTTTAAACACAATCAGTTAAGTGAAATTGCTTTACGTGTAAATGGTGTGAGTCATCCTGGTCCACCCTACAAACCAGATTTTGCTGTGGATCAATTTATGCGCAGTTATGTTGATTTTATGGATGTCTTTGGCTTTTACAATACGGATGACACCAACGGACTCACTATGAAAGAGTTTAAGAGTGGATATACTATTTATGCATTTGATTTGACTGCTGACAGCGATCTTAGTGCACCCTATCGTCAAGCGAACGTGCCTCATAATATTTGTTTGGATTTGACGTTTAAAAGAACACTACCTGAGACGATCAATGTATTAATTTATGCAGTCTTCGATTCAAATATTGAAATTGCAAAGTATCGTGACGTGATTCGTCAGTATAATCGTTAATGAGTTGGTTGACTGCTGACGATATTAAGACTAAAGTGCAGCGTAATGCAGACGAAGCGACGTTGAAAGCTTTCGATAATGTCTATTCACTCGATACCTTACCACCTGCAGTAAATCACTATCCAATCTTTATTGTGCTAAACACTCATTCGCAGAATTCAGGCGGTGAGCATTGGAAAGCGATCTTCATTTGAGAAGACCGACGTGGTGAACTATTTGACTCTCTTGCTCAACCTCAAAATATACCAACACAGCAGTGGTTGAGAAAACATACGCGTCAATATCAGCGAAATGAACGCATACTACAACATCCACTTTCATCAACGTGTGGTGCTTTTGTACTGTACTTCATCTTAAAACGTTTACATGTATCTCGATTTGTATCTGTTATTCAAAACTTTTCTTGTAATCCATCCTCTAATGAAAAAATGATTTGTAAGTTCTATCATGATTTGAAATAAAAACATCATGTTGGAAAAATTGTTTTTTATGTTACAATCCGCTGGGTACGTACATGCTCGATGAGATAGTCTAGGATCACATTTGCTTGTACATGAGATTTTAGTCCAGTAATGATCACTTTACTATTATGAAAGATTACCACATGCACAGGTAACCAACAACTAATGAGAGCTGCAGGAAAAAGTTCGGGTTCATAACACAAATTGCAACTGCTGGTACGAATCTTCAAAAATGATACACTTTCACTCAATTGAGTAGAGATCACCACATTGTCCACAGTCAGATTCGACATCACACACCTCTCCCTCTTCCATATCCGACGTAGTAGTCTCTGTAGCTCTAAGCCCATTGACTGCGCAGATGAATGAGAAAGGGCGCCGAGAATCTGTACAGTTCCATTTGGGAAGAGTTGAAGATTCCGTGAATTGTTCATCTTCACCACTAACATTTGAGGTCGGCCCGGGTAATAGTTGCTGTTTGGAAGGTGTTGGTGTAATGTTGTGAGATCGATTTTGGTGTAGAGTCTGAAGCGACGGAGAATGTTGACGATGGTGTAGCGATGGCGCTTCATGATGAAAAAATGAGTAAATTGAGTGATGTACCTTCCTTTTATACTTTTCCCAACTACCTTGATGAAATGTGAAGTTAGTATGGAGTTGGGAATGATAGAGTTGAATTCGCCGTTTGTTGACGCGCAACCATATGCGATTTCCAATACGTGAATGTCTTTTCATATAGAAGTATTTCAAATCCTTCATGATATGATGTAGAGATTGAAAATGACGATAAGATAAAGCAAACTCTCTTCTCACATTTCCAGTTGAATCTTTGAAATAGACGTTTCGATCATGATCCGTTTCAATACGTTGTAGGGAATCTAATTTCCAACTCATGGTGCGTGGTAGTCATGTCTGATTAAGATTTGCATAGTAGGGCGATAAACTCACGACGAATAAATGTCATGATGGAGCGATGTATATATCTTCTATACTTCTCCCAATTGTATTTGCGAAATGAGAAACAGTTTGCGGAATGAGAATGGCAGATTTGAATTTCATTGTTGCGAAGTTGAAGCCAAACTTGATCACCCAAGGAGATGAATCTTAATGTTTCAAAATATTCCAAATCCCTCATGATATCATTGAGGTTAACAAATTGTCGCCATGTTAATGTATGCAGTATGACCATAAGAATTTTTGAAATGTACGTTTCCATCACGATCAACTCTGATATATTGTAGAGAGTCCAAAATCCAAGTATTCATGATGTTATGCAAAGCCGCAGATCAGCAATATCAAAATGTCGTTTTATCATATTTTGCTTAGCAATGCGGCCGCAAATAGATTTGCAAGTAATCGAACCGCACTCTTTTCTACTCCCATTGATCATACACAACAGCTAAATGGAAAGTGGGAAGTGGGTGTCACTCAACTTGTTCATAGCAACTGTGTCTATACTTTTGATCATGAGGTGATGACTATTAATATGAGACGCACAGCTGCTTACCAATGTGAAAAGGGCTGCCGAGTATACATTCCACAGTGGCCAAAGAGAGATCTCTTATCATGTAAAAAGTTTATATATGATTTCCTGAATAAAGCGTGTAAACATATTGTCCAATTTACTCCGCACAATGATGATCATAATTATGTACATCATGTAGTTGAGAAAGATTGGATTGTTGGTTTAAGTCCAAGTTTAAGAAATGATTTAGGTTACCTCGCTAGTGCCTTAACAAGCTATGATAATTATAACGTTAATTACCACATAAGTGGTCATAAACAGTTAATATATCGAGAGGAAGCTTATTATGTAGATCTTATTCCAAAAAATGAGAAGACGTTGGTGAAGAGGATTGTGATTAAGCCAAGAAAGACAAACATGACTCCTGAAACATTATTGAAGAAATTTAATTATCTCCTTCGAGTTGATGGTAAACAAGTGGCAACATTGACTCATATCAAATCATCTAATCATATTGCAATAAGTAAATTAAATGATGATGATCTAGTATTAGTTTGTTCAAAAGATTTTCATCAGTTCTTACGACATCATTCTGCAGCTGTTCATGGAAAATTTGATATGCAACATTTACCATGTGAAAGGTCAAATCAATTTGATACAGAATGGACCGTATCTTTATACAGAAAGTGTGTAGAGCCTTTAGGTGGTATCTTACATGAAACAAGAGTGTTGATGCCTCGCATTATTACTTCAGTTAAATTGGTTGTAGATTATTTAAATGAAGTGAATAATGACCAACATATTTCATTTTCTGAAAAAGAAGGTACTTTGTCTCTCACTATAGGTGGAAAAGGTATTGAACTAATTATGGATAAAACTCTAATGGACATTTTGGGTTTTGATCAAAATATCTTTAAAAGTGGTACTGTAACCAAAGCTAGCGGAGACATGTCGCTATCGCGTCGTATTAACTATTTTCAGATATATTCCAATATTGGTGAAGATGTACGTGTGGGAGATGTTGAAGCTCCATTGCTAGCAATGATACCATACCAGCCAAAAAGCTGCAGTATTTTATCTGAGCATACTTTCAAGAAAATGCATTATACAAAGCTGAAATCAAACTACATCCCACAAATTGATATTGGAATTTATGACGATGCTGGTGCGTTGATTCCTTTTCATAAAGAAGCTGTGACAAGTATCACACTCCATTTCCGAATGAAGAGCTAATGCAAAAGTATGCTAATATATTTTTCCAATGTGAATAATATGGAAAGTGAAAATAAGGACTCGTTTCTAATCTACTTACCCAGTAATGCTTCTATGAATAAATTTCCCAAAAATAAACCATCAGACTATCGAGTAGAATTAAATCGCCCACTACATTTAGAAGGTGAATGGGAGGTTGGCGTTTCTAGTATTCGCTATGATAGCAATATTCAGAATGTGAATGATTTGGAAGAAATGATATTGACTCCTCGCACCCATGATGGAATAACGATGAATAATGCATTCCAGTTCCCATACAATTTAACATCAGATGGAAAGTGGAACTATGAATGGATTCAGATAAAATCAGATTCTTATGAACCATTTGAGAATGAGAAAATTATTAAGGCGTTCAATAGTGGTAATACTTCCATCATAAAGAATAAAAATCAGAAAGCTTATGAGTTTACTATCTATCATTGGAGTGGGAGACAGTTCCTTCGCTTTCATTCTTTTACTAAAGGTCTTACACTGAGGTTGGATAATGAATTCTATCCACATCTCGGTTTTGGTCATGGACTACATCTAACGTCAATTGCTACTGCAAATGTTAAAAAAGTTTATTCAAATCGAATCAACAAATTTCATTATAAATTTAAAATATTTGATGAAGATGTTGTAGAATGTGAAGAACGCATCATTTTGAAAAAGCGTGGTGTTCAACCTTTATCACTTATTGAGTTAGTAAAACGATGGAATGAGACTGTAGGTAAGAAGTATGGAGAGAAAATTATGGCGGACAAAAATAAGTTGGCTATTCAGAAATATAATGACAAAGTTACAGTTTATTTCTCTCCAACCTTGCGTCATTTTGTAAGACATTATACACCTGTTATTGGAAGCGGTGGGGTGTATGCTTCTCATGAATATCACACTAAAGCTGATTCAGTTAATGATGAATGGTGGGTGGACATCTATGGTGATCGCATCAAGAAAATTTACCAGTCTTATGAAGAATCTAAAGTTGCTATCAATATAATGCCGCGTCTATATCATACACTTGAAAGCTTCATTCATGTAGTAAATCCTTATATACAACAGAAGTTGAAGCATGTGATGAAAAGTAAATATGATGTAAAGACACACCACATTTCGTTTTCAATTGAAAATCAACGCGTTGTTCTGAAACTGGGTGATGACATTCAATGTCAATAGAGTAAAAATCTGAAAAAACTCTGGTTTTTCAATGCTACAGACTGTGTTTACTGCTGCGCATACGATTGGTATAGAAACACCAATGACACTTCATAAACATGAACAGCACCTTTACATTCAAAGTGATTTGATTCTACCTATTTCTGTTGGTGAGAAAAAAGAATTTATTTTACGTGATTTCATTCATGATAAAGACGCTTCATATGGAATAGTCGAGAAGATGTTTGAATCTATTTTCTATCATCCCGTCGTCAAACAAACTATACCCTCTATTGCTATCAAAATTACCAATGGTTTACAAGAGTGCATCCATGTGAAAGATACTAAATCCCTCATAACTTTAGTGTTTCGGAAAACAAAGTGAAGTCATTGTGATATGTTTATTGAAATACAAATATGTGTATGAAAAAGTCTTTTCACAGATAAAGGGGAAATGGGCTGACTGTATGCATATATTCACAAGGAAGAAACGATCTCATGCGATACATAAAACAACCATGTATATCTACAAAAAGCAACATCAAAATACTGAGTTAAAGTTGATGATGTCGATACATCTCCTGAATGTGGTAGCGTGAGTTTTATTCTTTTGGGTGGAGGTATGTTTGTGTCAGGATGTCCATGTGGAAGAGATGTGTTATGTCCTATCCAACACCTCTTATCCTCCCATGCTGAAAGCGCTCGTTTGTTGAACGTGTGCGTTTTCACAGTATGAACTTGAGATTTTAAGATTGTCATATTGACAAACGTTATAGTTTCATTTTTATAGGCCTTCTTATAGGACCGATGTTTCATTTTGTGAGCAATGGATTTTGATATACCTTTAGCACGCTTAATACTATCTGCACATTCTTTTAATTTCATGGAATACATTTTAGGACGGAGGAGAATCATTTCATATATTTCCTTTCCTGCTGTTTCATCCTTAAAACAACCAAGTTTGGCTTTATTCTATATGGAATAGAGTGGATGAGTGGGATTGCAGTTAGATGTGTCGAAATATTTTTCTAATGACTTAACTACTTCATTAAAATTTTAATCTTTTTGAGTGGTAATTCCTAAAAAGAAACTATCTGTATCACCACTCAGCAAGCGAACCTCTTTTACGAGAGGGCATGGTTTTAATATTTTGTAGAAGAGTTGATACATTTCAAGCTTGGAATAATCTAAAACGGCTAGTCCAATATAGATGGGTTTGCACTACTCAACTTCTGATTTTATCATTTTAACACCTACAAGATCCTCATCGATGATGTCTCTATCAATGAAAAGAGGTGATGAGGTCAATTTGTGATATTTTTGTTCATCAACGACAAGTTTGTAGTTCATACGTTTTCTAAAATCCTCCATGGTCTTTCCGAAAAGACTGTTATTCTCATATTTATAAAAATCCTTTTCAAAATTATTTTGGGCGAGTGCACGTTTTTAACTGTTACTATCTATGTAGGGTTTGAGGAAGGCTTTCTGTCTAAATTCGATAATGCGGTGAACTGACTTTAGAAGCATGCCCATTTCTAAATAGAATTTTAGTATGCAGAAGTGCACGAGATAATTTTTCCTATCATATTGGGTGAGTAAAAGTTTGCGGCATGGTTTGTACCTTGGCTGTCCACACTCTGTTAAGTTATTATGAAATTGTGACATGAATGGTGAAAACATATCTTCAGTCACTTCACCAGATTCAGGTGCGAGTGGGAAATCAGCAGTTTTATTTTTAATACTATTTGGATAAATCAAATCCACTTCAAATAATATCCCCAATCACCTTCATCTGGAATCTTCAGAATGTTTGAAGGGTTGGAGTAATACGCAAGCTCATCTTGATTTAACCAACTAAACTCGGAGTGAGGTAGTGGTTTAGACAGTGAACTGCCATATAAATTATTTTGGTCATAGTACTTTAGGTGGATATGATCATTACCTACTGTTTTAGATTTTATGTGATGTTTATTCACAAATGTGAGACCACCGCGTATTCCGCGCTCAAATATGTTATACATCTCGGGGTCTTGTAAGAGATGGATGGTCTCACCAGTCATTTTAAAGGCTGATTTAAAGGACATGGCTGATAGACTGACAAAGTGGACAGGATCTAATTTGTCTTCTTCTAATGCCACTCGTCGAAATTCCTGAAAGACATCAGCCAGCAAAATGACATCTAATTCTAAGTAAGCGATCATATAATTGCCAAACGTTTTACAATCAAATTTTAACCATGCCTCTTGAGCATGTTCATAGTCCTCTACTGGACAATCTTGACCCGTCAAATCGTTTTGGAATTTGTCAATGGAAGGAAGGGTTGTTTCATTTAGTTTAGACATTGAGCTAAAATACCCATAGGGAAAGACTCCTTTGCGAGTAATTATTTCATCCGTTAAGTTTGGATAGTGTTTCTTCAAAGTTTGACTATGGCGAAGAAACTTGAGATTACGAACGAGAGAAGCTAGTGACGCTGACATGAATTGGAATGAATCTAAAAATTTTATTTCGAAGAAGACTGTCTTATTTTCTTTAGTTTTATCTACTGGTACTTTTGCTATCATTGCCATGAATTTTTCTCTCGTTTGCGCTATTACATTAAACTGCCACGATTTCATCTGGCTCAACCCTCCTTTTATGAGCATATGACTGTCATAGCCCTTAAAGTTATGAAAAATGACGGGTAGTACACGACGTCTCAACCTATGTGAAAAGTTACATTTGGAGCAGAGTGCGTTTCTAAATTTACCAGTGATGTGATCATGATCACGCACTTTCTTAATTTTATCGTCATCAAACGTTTTATGACATTTAGGGCACGATGTGCAACTTTCAAATTTCTGTTTGTCTTCATCTGACATATGTAGTGACTTACGCTGCAATTGGGAATCATATGATTGTTGAAATTTAGCAGCTTTATCGAGAAATTCTAGAAATTTTGAAATACAATCTTCACCTTGCCAAGTATGCATTTTGTTTTGCCTATTTCTAAAGTGGTCATGCCATACTTCATAGCAGGATATGGCTGCTGGCTTGTGGATGATATCATCAATGTAGCATTCTATGTCTGCGTAAATGACACGCAGGGGACTTAATTCGCCACCATTATCCCTATGTGAAAATATTTTATCTTTGGGCACGCGTTCCATTTGTAATTTACCTCGCTTGCACCATTCATAGTGAGTTTCAAATTTATCTTTGCTCCAAAAGGAGCGGATGCAGCGGTCGCATACAAAATGTTCACCTCTTTTAGAGTGCCCCAAGTGTGTGTACAAGTGAGAGATTTTGGGAATACCACAGTAGTCCCATTCCTCGCTATCATCTTGTTTCACTAATTAGAGGTTGACTACACGTTCATAGCAAGTTGAACGTGAATTATAGCGGGCACCCTTCAACCCCTTCTCCCACACGTGAACGACAATTTTAATCTGATTATGTTTTTTGAACGTTTCTACATCTTTGATTTTCATGTTGTTACTATCACAACCTTCAAAGTCTAGTTCATCCTCCCACTGTCTATAGCTATAGGTATGATTTCGATTCGCGTTGATATCATTATAGTGAAGGATGGATAGGACTGCGTATTTGAAACACTGCGATTTACAATCGACATTGATGACAGCTTTCTTATTATACAACGTTTTTGGTAGTTTAAATGTGTCTCGAGCTGCATGACTTTCTAATAGGGAAATTTTGAATATGGCTGAGTCCACACCATCAAAAATGAGAGCGCTGTTGCGTTGATTGAATTTATCTACATTTGATTTTAAACATTAAATGTGAAAATTTAGCCAAGACTCGCAGTCTACAACTTCGGTTGCGGAAGAGGAAGGAACATGAAACTGTATTCTCTCCGTCACTTGACCCGTTTGAAAATCTATTTTGATATATTTTAGTTTAAGGTAGATGAGTGCCTTCATTCTAAAATTGTCTAAATTGTTAAAGAGCGCTTCGATAATGTTAGAATTTTGAAGGAGCCACTCAGGAAAATCTACTATTTGAATATTGGACTCCATGCAGTAGTCGCGTACTAAATTATTATGTGAAACATTAATGAGGGAGATGGTAGAGGTACCGTTGGTGTAGTGATCATTTGCATGCGTGTGTTGAAGTCTGTGCGAAGATCGCTGAAAGTGACTATCAAAAGAAAGAGGGCACAAATCGCAAGGAAAGGAGATGTCATCGTCAGAATCAACTTCACCTCCGGAGATTGACACCGTTTTGCGTTGACACACACGTTGTTTGATGTGTCGAAGCAGACTGTGCTTCCTTGTAAACATTTGTCCGCAGTCGGCACATTCCCACTCGTTGCCTTGTCGCCAGAGTCCTGAGCTGGAACTCACATCACCTGAAAGAGAAATCATTCTATCGTCTCTGTTCAAGTCTCAGTGTATTGTTACAACCTACCTTGACTCAACAACTCTAAACTTTCCTCGAGAAGGGAGGGCGTTGGTGATGAAGTTGATGCCTGAAATTGAGGAAGATGCTATTAGCCACACGTTTGAGGGAGATGAGTGAAGAAATTTTCAACTTACCATTTCAACGAAATCAAGTTTAAGGTTGATACTTCAACAAGATAGAGACTTCACTCAAATTTGGAATTCACGAGAGAGCAGTTCACTTGTACGCCTCAAATAATAACAGAATTCGCCAGAGAACACTTCACTTATACGTCTCAAAGACAGAGTGAAATGACACGAATGTCACTTTACATATATATACTTTCATATTCATCATTCATTGGCTGTTCATTCTGATTGGTTGCTTGTTTATACTTAAGAATTAGAAAACATTTCAAAGTTATTATTCACAGTCAACATGACAAGCCCTCCGACAACACCGAACACAAAATTCTCTTCTCCATGCTCATCACCAAAGGCGCTCGTTGCACCAAACGCTCCAACGAAAGGGAAGGTGGAGAAAATATACCAACTCGACAATATTAGAAAGTTGTCATTACCAGCGGACGACGAAGAGGAGAGTGTATGTGAGAAGGAGTGTCCCGACTTAACAGGCGTGAGGTGGAAGTATCTGCAGTACGATACTGATGATGTGATGGAGATCACCAGCACCAAATTCCTCCACCAATTATGGGAATGGTACACCCCTAACTCCCAGCCACGAACTATGGCGGAGTGGGAGTACATCGACAAAGTGAGGCTCGCGGTAGAAGAACGATTGAAGCAAGTGAACTGTTTTTGCGATCTATGTGAAGCCAGATTCTGGGACGATATTGACGATGAAGACCTTTTGAAATATATGCCATAATAAATTTTTATTTCGTATTATCTTTGCTTTCATACTGACTTACTTGAATGGGGCTTCAGTGGATGATTTAAGCATGTATACTTTTTCAATTGGAAATAGTAGCACGCTTAGTTTAACTTGTAAATCTTATAACATTTCATATGGGTGATGATGGTAGATGAAATAGTGTTAAATAAAATTAAGATAGCTTACACTTCTGATACAGGGATAGCAATCGACTGCGATCCATGTGTAAAGAGGTTGTTAGACTACGGAAGAGAGAAGTGTGTTATGTTGCGTGTGGCGCGTGAGTGTCCTCCCATTTCATTCCATTCATCAATTCGTCTCATTGATAGAGGCAGGTAGAACTCATGGTTCTCATAACGTATGCAATGGAAAGTTTATAAGGCAACCTTCGACAGCTGGCTAAATGTCGCCCTGGCGCGAATGCATACTACGTTGAGACAGAGGCAATCACTTGCAAACATGACGCAGAGAGGTTTAACAAGATTGACCATTGCCGAATGTCCCTTGCGGTATACATAGCTAAGGGTTTCACCGCCGCCCTTTACAGGAACGCCCGTCGAAAGGAAGTATTACACCGAACTTCATTTGCAACGTTCAAGTTGACTGATAGCAGATTCAACTTAATGATAGTATTCGCCAGTCCGAAGACTGCCCAGGGCAAACCGCGTGGAGGTTCTATCATGTCTTGCCCCATGGTGGCCCTTAAGAGAGCCGGTGGTTCGTTCTCGGGAGTAACAAGTTGACTATTGGCTTGAATAGCCAATAGGTATGACGGTTAGTTTCTCATATACCCTATACCGCCTAGGTCGTGCTGGTGCATCTGGCACCTTTCGGATGTGGGTGGTATTCGGAGTCCATACCTCATCCGTCCAAACGATCTTCTTGATCTTCCCCTTCTTCTCATCCTCTTCATTCCACTCGTCGAGGATGATGAAGTCGGGAATGGTACTACCAGATGTTGCTTCCATCGTGACTTAAAATTGAATGAGAAGCGCTACAATCTTCTGGCTTATATAGGGTTTTCAACAATGAATTGCTCAACAGCGAATCAGAATGCTTCAGGGATGGCAATCGACTGCATGACGTTCAAGTTGACTGATAGCAGATTCAACTTAATGATAGTATTCGCCAGTCTGAAGACTGCCCTGGGCAAACCGCGAGGAGGTTCTATCAAATCTTGCCCCATGGTGGCCCTTAAGAGAGCCGGTGGTTCGTTCTCGGGAGTCGTCATCTTACAGCCTACCGATTCTGCTGAGAGAGTCTTTGACTCTCTCCTTGGTAGCAGTGTCGACTTCCACGCTAATTGGTATGTGACTGAAAAGTGGAATGTAGCGCCATTCCGTTGGATTGACAAAACTTGCTGTCATCGGATTGCCAATCCGAGCAAGATTTTTGTGGACTCTGTCTTGCTCCTCTAGTCTAACAAATTCATCAAATAAATTTCGCGGCCTTAACTGCGGTCCGCGAGGAGAGCTGACTTCACTGTTCGGCGTCTGCATGATTGAAATGAAATGAAATGAGAGGTAGTGGTTTATATACCCCTCTAACGCGACGCAACGTTCAAGTTGACTGATAGCAGATTCAACTTAATGATAGTATTCGCCAGTATGAAGACTGCCCAGGGCAAACCGCGTGGAGGTTCCATCATGTCTTGCCCCTAGGTGGCCCTTAAGAGAGCCGATGGTTCGTTCTCGGGAGTAACGTGATGGGGTGGTGAAGGCGAGGAAAAGATCTGCAATGAAAATGATAAGTATTAGAATAGGATATACTATCTTATTTCCTTTTCACTTACCAAGTTAGCCATCCTTGGGTAGTTTCGCGCGCTTCCTAACAGAAAATTTATGCAAATGTCCGCGCATTCTCAGTGTGGCATTCAAACATTTCTTGGTCGGATGGCCATTGTAGCATATGATGGACTCGTCGAGACTTTGATTTACAAGGACTTGTCCGCCCAAATGATTATCCCGAATAGGGATGTGAAACTCAAACAAACGATCCTCATTCACACGTTCCCACTCATCCCTCATGCGCTCCAACTTCTCAAACGCCTGCCTCTCATCACCCCGCCGAGCCACAGTCCTCTCCAACTCAACATTCCTCGCTCTCAACACACTCATCTCCTTCATCATCTCCTCAAACTTCGCTTCTGCATCTCTCATTCTTCTCTCCGCAGCACTCGCCCTCTTCTCACACTCATCATTCTTCTCTTCCAACTCTCGCGTCTTCTTCTTCAAATCAGTCACACTACGCCTCATTCGAATATTCTCATCCGCTATCTCCTTCGACTTCAGTTCCTTCTTTTTCAACTCATCCAACTCATTCACGACTTCATCCTTCACCTTCTTCAAACTCTCATACTTATTTATCAACAAATCATGCGCCATCTGCTGCGACACATGCTTCTTCTCTTCATCCTTCAACCACCTCGCCGACTGCACACGAATCCCACCACTCTTCACTTTTGGGGAAGATGAGCTCTGCGGGGGGTCATGAACAACTATGTTTGACACGTCGGACGACGAAGAGCTCAACTTCCTCACACGCTTCCTCACACGCTCCCTATCTAAATCCACATCATCCTCATCATCACTCTCAAGCACTCTCTTTCGCCCAATCTCACCCTCCAACGACGCAACCGCTCTCGCCAACTCATCATTCTCAACAACATTCTCCACCTTGCCGTCTCGCTTTATCGCCAACATTCGCTCCCTCTCTTCAACAATCAACTGCGTGAATCTCAAGTCATTCACCAAACCTCCACTACAATCCGCATGCACTCTATAAAACCGCGCCTCATCCTCAACTCCCTTCAGCACTCTATACTTTACACACGCAACCCTATTCAGGATAATCATGTGGTCAGTGCCCGCCTTCTTCACATGCGCCTTGGCGTCCGCACTGCGATTTATTCGACTGCACACACACATTTTGATGTGGAATTTTCGGTTCTTGTCATTTGCCATGCCTGAGATTTTATCGTTAACTGTAAGATAATGAAATTTGTATAAGTTTGGAATCATGTAGTACAGTCATATTCCTAAAGCATTACACTTAGTGAGGAATGATAGATTTGAGTGTAGTGAGTGGCACTCGATCCCGTCAACAGCCCGAAGGCCTTGTACTGATCACTGGGGAAGTGAGAGATCTTCCCCGATACCCGCTATTTACAGCTGAAGACATCATTGTCACTGCCCCGAAGTGGTAACAGCAACGCCGAGTCAAAGGTAGTGATCAGTAGCTGGGATCTAACCCCTCAAAGCTGCCTTAGACTTAGTTAAATTTCAAATCTGATAGCAGATTTGAATTCAGCATACTTGAAAACCTTAGTTTACATGTTAAAACTTTGAAAAAACTGAAAATTAAGAATTTTTAAAAAATTCCGCATTTTACTACTCATACTACTTTTAAAAAATTTCATCAGTAGTAAAGACACTATCAAACTCTATCACACAAACTTTGAAGTAAGAAGATAGCTTGCCTAGTTCAAAAGATAGAGTCCTTTGAAACACCCGATATCGGGAGCTCAGAGCGACGACCGTCGCTTACCTCGTCTTTCGATGAAGTGATCAGACTTACGTTGTCGGGGGTTTATATATGCTCGGAAGAAAACTTAAAATGGCTCTATCTCCCAAAGTATTCATCGTAGCGACATGCGGTTTGTTGCAAACGATTCGTCTCATCATTCTCTATCATATGACACATGAACCATTCTCATATGACCACGGGCAGTCGGTGCGTTAGCACATGTCCATGTAACATGCCACAAGTGAAAAAATTCCTAAGTGTGAGAGCTCCAGTGTGGTGAAAATTTTGAAAAATTTGAAACTTCCGAATTTAGACCTGAGACCTTTACCAAAACATTTTTCATCAAATTTCACTGACCCCCCTCGTTCGGAGAAATTTGATGAAAAATGTTTTGGTGAAGGTCCCAGGTCGAAATGCCACACTTTGGAAAATTTTCAAAATTTTGTCCATACAAAGTCCCTATGACACTTAGGATTTTTTCAGGTGAGCTCCGACCTAAAATCTTGTAACAGCTCTAACTTTTGAACGGCTGGTCCGATTGACTCGCGACAATAATGTCGTCGAGCAGTTTTTTCTCCTCTTTCAAACGAGTAGCTGTAAGACAAAATCCGTCCACTAGAACCAAAGTTAGAAGATCGCTGTCGGGGGGGGGGGTGGGTGAAATTTGATGAAAAATGTTTTGGTAAAGGTCCCAGGTCGAAATGACACACTTTGGAAAATTTTCAAAATTTTACCCATACAAAGCCACTCTGACACTTAGGATTTTTTCAGGTGAGGTACGACAGTCCACCCTCCCAACCTGGCCGGCACACAACGCCAACCTGGAGATCACATCACCTCGCGCTACGACGGCCGGCCAGAGGGGGGGGGACGTCAGACTCGAAGCAACACGGCGGCACACCACGACCGACTCGACGGACAGGAGGGGGGGGACGTCAGCGACGGCGGCCATCTTGCGCTATCCAGAAGTGGAGTTTTACTTACTACTGTTGTTGTGATTTTCGAACTTGATGGATGTAAATTGATCAGAAACAGTACAATGTCTGCATTGAAAGCGACGATAAACAGCTTTTTACAAATAGCCGATTTTACCATATTTCCCATTTTTTGGAGACAGTTCAAAAATTTATCTGACTCTAGCTCAAGAACTTCACTAGTTAGAGAAAAGGGAACACTTCTACTGAAATTAGCAAACGCCAATTGACCAGAAACAGTTTAGAAATCACCGTCACCAAAAAAAGTATGCCTTTGTAGAACATTTTTTACCAATAGGGCCTCAGAGGCCCTGTCCGTCTTTAACGAAAGTTTTTTGTCCCGTCTTTAGAGGGTTATTTATAGGCTAGTAATATAATACATACATTTACGCCTATGATGATGTTCATTGATAAGAAATTATGTAGGCTATTATGAACATTTTAGTTATTTGCATTCACATGCGGGATCTTTCTGTTTCAGGTTCATTCAAGGCAGGTCGCCGTAATATCCAGGAAATGTAGCATCCTATTCGAGGACATTGTATATTGCGAGCTACAATGAGCTACATGCGGTTTTCACAAATACGAAAATGTATGCGATTCGATGACAAATTGCGCCGTGACCGGAATGACAATCTTGCTGCCGTTCGGCAGCCAATAAGCATGCTCAATGCATCGCTTGCACGGAATTACATCCCGGGGCCGTTTTTATGCGTCGACGAACAGCTAGTCGAGTTTCACGGACGTGTCTCATTTAGACAGTACATACCATCGAAACCCGGCAAATTTGGTATCAAGGTATTCTGGCTCGTGGATCAGGAAAATTCCTTTCCCCTGAAATATTTGGTGTACATTGGTTCCGATACTTTGTCTGACGAGGAGAGCAAAGAAATGCAAGCCATTCTATTGGAGAAGCTGTTGTCATGAAATTGGCGGAGAACTGGTTGAACGAAGGCCGCAACATCACTGCCGACAATTGGTTCACAACGACTCAGTTGGCTGACCGACTCCTGAAGGATAGGACCACAATAGTGGGAACCATGCGCCGAAACAATCGCTCGATACCTCCTGCCGCCAAATCAATTGCTGGGCGAAGGAAAAAGGACTCTGTACATTATTTGTCTGGGGCAAAGGTCCTTTGTTCATTTTGGGACAAGAAAAGGGTCCCGGTTCTCGTGCTTTCCACCATGCACTCATCCGCCATTCATTGTGAAAATCAAAAACCCGAAATAATAGATTTTTATAACAGAAATAAAGGAGGAGTGTACACTCTTGATAAACTCTGCCACTCGTATCGATGCCAACGCAAGTCTCGCCGTTGGTCATTTTCCGTTTTCATGGCGCTTGTTGATGTTGGTGTCGTGGCGGCTATGAGGACCATGTAGTGATGAAAATTTTCCGGAAAATTTTGAATCAAAATTTTCCATGGAAAATTTTGGAAAATATTGGAAAATTTTGGAAAATTTTGAAAGTTCCAATTTTTTGTGATAGGCCCTCTGCTTTGACCGCTTCTACAGCCGAGGCAGCTACACACCAATAGCATGGGTCTAAAAGTGGTGATCTCGATCATCATTTTGATTAAACCGATTTTGAAAAATGAAAAAATTTGAATTTTTGTGACATAATTTTTACGTTTTCTATCACAGCCGATCGAGGCATGCATAGACACATCAACAGAATTGTTCCAAAACTCTTGATTTCATCATATCATTTCGATTAAAACAATCGTGGCAATACGAATCTCTTCCGCGGATTTTTTAGCATTCCTTTGCCACCAGTGGCTTGGGACAACGTGAATTTTTTTCCTTTACGATAGGGGTATAATTTCATGCATTGTGAAAGATCTGGAGCAAAAAGAATGCACTTTATTTGGCAGCTTGTTTATGGCTTAAAAGTTAAGCTTTATCATGCAGCCTTGATTGCAATGATACAAATTCTCCATGTGTTGATGAACATGTGAAGCACAGGCACACAGTCCAACACAGCATTATGCATGAGCGACGATATATTGGAAGATAAGACTGTAAACTCGTGAGATATTTGGAAACTAAAGATATCTGTGATGAGTATAAGAAAATCTATATGATAGCTTCTAACTTCTGGGGTAATGTCCGATATCTTCGTGGAGGACAAACTACACATCTTCCATTTCTAGCTCAGATGGTTCAGATAGTTCCCAATCGATTTCAGATATTCTTAAATGAATTTCAGACTTATTATTAGACTAAATTATTAGCATTTTTAATTATCATACAGACACCGTTTGGGATAACGTGAATCTTGCTTTACAATAGGGGTATAATTTCATGCAATGCTGTGAAAGATCTGGAGCAAAAATAATACACTTCATTTTGGAGTTTGCTAATTGTTAGCTTGAAAGTTAAGCTTTATTATGCAGCGTTGATCATAGTGATGCAATTTCTCCATGTGTTGATGAACATGTGATGAAGTATAATTACACAGTCCACGCAGCATTCATGAGCGACCATATTGGAAGATATAAAGACTGCAAACTCGTGAGATATTTGGAAACTAAAGATCTCTGTGATGAGTAAAAGAATATCTATGACAGCTTCAAACTTCTGGCGTATTGTTCGATATCTTCGTTGAGGATACACATCCTCCATTTGTAGTTCAGATGGTTCAGATAGTTCCAAATCGATTTCAGATCTGCCCAAATGAGTTTCAGATATGATCCACATGAATCTCCAGTTGAATCTAAGATCCTTTCAAAGTTGAGTTTCTGACAAATATCTGAAATTCAATTAGAGAAATCTGAAATCCATTTAATATCTGATATTCAGTTGGAAAGATCTGAAATAGACATGGAGGGTGCAGTTGGTTCCAAAAGTTGACATGCAGGGATGATAGAGAAGTTTTCGGACTTTGAATGTTGCATTGTCTTTTCAAACGACTGCAACAAGTCTCCAAAACAAAGGCAAAAACGTCAATCACCGAAAACAAAATTTCAAAATTTTCCATTGAAAAATTTTCTGGAAAATTTTCCATTTGCATCACTAGGACCATGCAGCAAAATGAACAAGAGATCGTTTCACATTTCAATTTCAAATGTGAACTTGGCTTCCAATTGGCGATCCCTCTTGTTCGTCATAGAGCAACTCTTTCTAATCTAAAACGAAGCATCAAAGATTCCATGCGGCTCGTGGGTGTGACTTTTTCATTACCAAGAAATGAATCGATCGTCGCTCCTCTCCGGGCTACGAGATGGCGATACTGTACCCGTCAGCAAGACAGAAAAACTCGCATGCTTTGCAGCATGTGTACTGTCTCCGTTTGCAAAGACCACGCCTCCGTTTTGTGTCCTGACTGCTCGTGACGTTTGGATTGCTTATTTTTTCACTGTAGACCTATCTGTGATGTCAAATTATAATCGGTTTGTTTACTTCGTATACACTTTCTTAATTGTTTTATATGAACTTGTATCTAAGATAAGGTTTCAACCAAAGTAAGTATATAACACTTTGGTTTCAACACTGGGACAAAAATACATGTATTGATGACGGAGCGTACTAAAGCAATAGACGCGTTTTTATTTACATTAGGGTCATATATCCGTTAGTAACATGTTTTCATACTGTTACATACATGTTCGATTACTATTTGATAGCATCAGATAATTTTACCTATCCCCTAAAACATGAAAAAATGAAAATATAATAATGGGGTGAATAACACCCCACAACGCCGATATCCTAGTAAAAAAGGCAACGTCGTTTTTAAGCGTGATCAGGCAACAGCTGCCACTGGTAGAGGAAAATCACATAATCAAAGCCAATGATTTCAATTAACTTTGAAAGATGTAAATAGGTCCACATCACTATTCAGATTCATGAAATGAAAGACGAATTAATTGAATCATAAAATCAAGCCGGTGGAAATTGAATTAAAAACCTATAGTTCAGCCAAGAAAGCACGGATAATATCGCGACTTTTTCATGTAGACCTCCATTATAATGCGTAGCATAGAATAGGGATATATAGATAGAGTGTCGACTCAAAAAAGTATGTGTTTACATTAAAAATTTTTACATCAATAGATTCAGTTTTATGCGGAGACGTTCCCGTAGTCCAAAAAATTATTTGAGCAGTTCTAAAAAATGTCAAAATTTTGCCAATTTATATACTACCGAGATGACTCTCCTATATAAGTAGTATGTAACAAGTTGGATATCAAAAGGAATGAATATTTGCTAATAAACATCCTAACTAAGCGGAAATTAAGCTGATTATCAAGGGAATTTCATGTTCCGTATTATAATGGAAGTCTTCATGAAGGGGTCGTGATATTATTCGTGCTTTCTTGGCTGAAATTTCAAGTTTTTAATTCAATTTTCACAGGCTTGATTTTGTGATTCACTAAATTCATGTTTCATTTCTTGAATCTGAATAGTGATGTCCCTGTGCAAACGTAAATGTCGGACCGTGTCCGGGCCGAAAACAGCAAAGTGCGACTCTTCGGCCATCTTGAGCAGTTTCAATTCAAATGAAGTTTCTATCGTAATTTATATTATCTGTGTTATGATATGAACTGCGAAAGATGTTCTAATATGAAATAAATAGAAATGTTTTTATAACCACGCATTTTTATGAATGTCGGTACAAGTGCGTCATAATTCGGTCAATCGACTTTCGGCAGAACTGACTTCGGAACACAGCGATTCCCCGACAGCCGCCGACAATTCCCCGACAGCTGCCGCCGACAATTCCCCGACAGCCACCGACATCTAATTATATGTTCTTCTTTTGATGAAATATCTTTTGATGAAATTACAATTATAGTCTACTTGACGTTGTAGCAAAATATTGAAGAAATTTGCTGTTGAAAGTGATGAATATTGTTGAAAGTGATGAATATCCTGCTACGAAATACTCCAAGGATGAACAGCAGAAAAAATCATGCTGCTACAAACTAAAACATTCGGAGGCAGTGACAAGAATAGCCCTACAATATTTATACATTATAAAAATGCTGTTGATCAAAGTCATCCTGCTACGAAATGTTCCAAGGATTAACAGCAGAAAAACTCAATGCTGCTAAAACCAAAACATTCGGAGGCAGTGACAAATAATCGCACAAGAAATTATTTTAGCGACTCACCTCAAAAGTAAATGTCGGCCTACAGAACAGTGGTATGCTTCTCTGCCATCGGTTCTGCTGGCTTGGTAGTGTCCGGTATCCATTGATGATATCTTTTTGAGACACAACGACTACGGTCTAAAATGCGCAGTAAGATGCTTGATGCAAAAAATATTGAATATTATTGACGCATAAAAAGAAGTTATAGAATTTAACATAATTAAAATAAATAGGAACATAGTACATGTACATCTAACATGAAAAATAGGAAAACGATATGAGCTTTTATTCACTTCATGTAATTATGCTGCTTAAAATCAATAGGATTATATTAATTACCCGACCTGCTATTATTTCCCGGCAAAAAATAATAAAACGACAAGAATCACCACATGTATTACATGAGCACTAGACAAGTTCCGATGAAAAATGTGTCATGAAACAAATGACGAGATTAGGATGATTACGAAGGAGATAAAGTGTTCAGTCTGGAAATTTTCAAACGCAAATATGCAGCTGACGATCAGTATAAAAAAGGAAGTACAAGTATGACAAATAAATCCATATGAGAACATGATTGCGAGTGTGGACCAATAGCGCATTTTTGGAAATCTTTAAAGACAATTACAAACAGCAAACAATCATGAAAAATAACTATAGGAAATACCTGTCCACTTGCAAACATGATTAAGAGGGTGGGTCAAGTCAAGTCAAGTCTAATTTGGAAATCTTTTAAGATAATTATAAACAGCCAACAATCACGTAGAGATGATGCCTCTTTGGTTGGACATTCTAAATGAAAGTGAAAGTAGGATTATTAGGTAATTTATTAGACCATGAACCAATTAATTTCAACTTTACAGAGCGTAGCCATTTTCAGGGTATAAAAAATGAGAATGCATTGATGAAATTTTAAGAATTTATAAATATACCTTTATGCATATTCTTCATTCGCATGTATATAAATGCCTAAAATTCCATCAAGGCATGATCTGTTCAATTATCATTTTATACCCTGAAGATGACTGCGTTCTGTAGTTGAAATTACTCGAAATTGGTACGGATGAATAAATCACATCATTAAGTTACACATGCATAAATTACATCAGATAATAATTCAAAAGTATGGGAATGCCAAATTAGCAGCAATCTGAAATTACCTTACTTTTGAATTATTATCTGATGTATATGTATGTAATTTAATGATGTGATTTATTCAGCCGTTATTGACCAATTTCGAGTAATTTCAACTGCAGAACGCATCTTCACGGTATAAAATGATAACTGAAAGGAGCATGCCTTGATGGAATTTTAGGCATTTATAGATATGTGAATGAAGAATATGCATAAAGGTAGGCCCATATTTCTAAATGCTTTCAATTTTAAAATGCTTCAATTAATTTGCATTTATTGTTGCTAAACAAATGTAATTACATTTGTAAATGAATTTATGTTTTCCTCACGAAGCTATCTTCAGGGAACATAAATGTTAGGTCATGTTTAATTAATTATAAGTTAGACAAATATTCCGGCAACCAGAAGTTAATTAATTAATTGTCATTAATTTTTTTTCATAAAATGATGTAATAACTAACTTGGCAGTCACTTACTTTTGAAATGCTTACATTGAGTGTACGCATTTTTTTCACAATTGCATCAGTTATGGCTTTCCTATTTTCATTTGTATTTCGATAACAGTATCAGTGTAAAAAAGAAGCAACGAACTAATGGAAGCATGATTACATTATAGTTTAATTGAGAATGTCAATATGGTCCTGTTCCCACAAAACGGACCATGCACTTTTTCACATGCAGGATTTTTACAGTTTTTATCATCGTTGTGTTGTCACTAAACCAATTTTAGATAGATGAAGATTGTGACTACACAATTCAAAAGTCTTTGTCATTCAGTAACTCGTCCGAAACGTTTAGCCTTGGTTCATCAGGCCAAGAGAGCCGATACTGTAGGCCTAATCACTGCGGTATTTTCACTTTCACATAGAAGTATTATAACCTATTTCGAACACGAAGACTTACTATCGCTTTAATGGTTGATTATTGCTTGACATCATTGATTATTGATCACTCATTCTTGAGAAAAAATGACTTAAATTAGAAGAAAAAATATTATTAATAGACATATTCATAAAAAGGATTAACTTTTCTTTATTATTTATATCCATAAACTTTATTAAACTACATCTTTATTTACTGAGTTAAGAGCCAAAAATTGTTAAACTCACTAAATAAGGATACTAAGTTTGCGACCGATATCCCTGAAAATGCTTGAACTATCATATAAGATTTCAATATTGGTTAAGCAAAATTAATTTTTGCCATTATCAAAATGAAATCGTACGTCAAGTTGTACCCGTCCTTTGCTAAAGATAGTTGGGTCTCCAGTTATGTAAAGAGAAACTTCACTGTCAACACCTTTGACAGCATCGATAAAAGAAGTACAGCTCTAACTCTCTTGGCATCGAAGCTGGAAACAAAACCAAATCTCGTCTCAGGTGTAATGGTCGCTCTGATAGAGATTTCGTTATTAACAAACGTTCGTGTAAATCAAAAACTATTTTAATGAAAATAAAATTGTTCTAAATATTGATTTTATTAGTGATAGTTTTTCTCGCAAAATTAATAATTATCGTATTCGTAAATATAAACTTGACATTAAATTCGCAAATTAATTAACATGAAATTATGTTACTTATTTCGAAGCAATAATAATACACGCTAACTAACTGTTTTCTTTGTAGTAATTCTTAATCATAATAATTGCAATATCAGTTTTGTTATTTACGCGTTTATTTGTCATTTTAGTTCTAATAGTTACATAGATGATCTTCGCGCCCTTTTGTTTGAGATTTGATGAACATCGCAATGTAACCACCCCAGTGGGTGGTTCAATGTGCCCCACGCATGGACGAACAACATGATTGTTCGAGTCATAGCAATGACTTACATTTTGCATAAATTAGTCAATTCCGTTTCTTAGATTGTGTCATTCGTTTCCAAGAGATAATAAAATCGATTGCCATGTATCCTGATTCCATCGATGTGGAAGTCAAATGACAAATCATAAATATACGAATGAAACTTTGAAAGTGTGGAGACAATTTATTGTTAAATGATTCTGAAGAAAAATGAGATAACACTGCGCACCCGGAAATCGTAATATATGTGTAATTTGTTGGGAGATTTATTGAAGGAAGCCAATCTAAGAGATCCTCGAAATCGGTGATATCATCCTTGGGAATTCGAATTATCAAGTTTCCATTCTTGTGTTCTCTCCTTCCATGCGAGCCGTTGCCGTTGATGCATTTTCCACAAAAAGTTTGGTTTGGTTGATGAAGATGCCGAGGTATAGTAAGATGGAAAGTTGTTGAAAACACTGGGAACTGTCGAAGATTTGAGTTGCAATACTTTCAATTCTTTTCTGGGACGCTTAGATGATCTTGAATTGTTGACTTGTCTTGATCAAATCATTTTCGTGGAAGTGCAGAGAACGAATTCGCGAAGACAAGGTTGGAAGGAAGACGCTTCTTTGGCCAAAATTATCAACATCCTCTCATTTAATTGCTCTTTGTCTTATCCATTTGTCGCGAAGAGTCTGGTCATGAGAAAATGCAAAAAACGAAATATGCACATTCGTTGAGTTATCTGATGTGCTTTTGTGCACTTGCTGTTTATTATCGTAGGACATAGACTGATCTGCAGGGCGCGCTGCTTTAATTCCCAGTTAGGCGCACGCATAATATGTTTTGAGACAAGCTAACCAACTTGATGCTATAGCAACGCATCGATCAATCAAATGACGCTTGCCTCACATATTTGCATGCAGATTCGGCAGATCACTGTGAGGACGAAGGACAAAGGCAGAATTATGACTGCGTGTGCACACACTGTTGTGCTGTCCTGTATGAAACTTCCCGTGAACAGCAGCTCAATGAATTGCCAACGAATTGCGCTTTGCGCTATCGAACAATGAAATCTATCAGTCCTGAGACTGTATAGAGTGTGGACTATTCGTAAAAATTTAGGACTTGCATATCCCGGTGCTCTAGATATCTCACAATGGCTAGAAATAGAAGGTTGGCAGAAGCTCTTTCAAAAGGAATTACCCTAATTCACGTTCGTTCGGAGATAGCGAAAATAGACAGATAAATGGCTACTTAAAACAGCGCAACAATGTGTTCTCAGCAGGGTTTTCAACTTTCAAAGGAATTTTTTTCTTTAAGTACTAGCAACATTTTCTGCGCTGCAGCAAAGAATGTGTAACAGATTAATGCACCGATTAAAATCGGGCTGTTTTAATGTAGGATTGTATACACACATCTAATACATTAACATGCGTTTTTCTTCTTGTCAGGATGTTCTGTGAATTTCCATGTTATTCTATCTACATTTTGAATCACTCAAAAGAAAATACAAGTAACGGAGACAGAACTGTTGACCCATAGCTGCCGCTATATGTAGACATGTATTGATATAGTAACTTACCACATGCTGCCGGAAATCTGGTCCTGATATCTGGTATGAGGAATTCTGTAATCCGTTTTACAAGAGGTTGCCATTTTGTCTTTCATCTGTGCCACTTGCAAAGAAGCGGAATGTGCTGACTATATGCTCCTCGAGCGCAGCAGGAATCCTCTGTTGTAAATCACAGCAGTGTTTAAGTTATATAGATCACACGAATTGGAGTGGACGAGATTTGCTAATATTGGTCCAATCATAGCTACTGTCGGCATATAGGGAGAACATGCCGACACTTTCCGATTTTCAAATTATGTCGGTGCAGCCGTCACTTAGCCGATGGGTACCGACAACACCTGTGTCGGCATTCACTCGGTGCGCCGACACGGTTGACAGCCGACACTGCCCGACTATTTGACGAGGGATCCCCGACGATTTTTTTTCACCGGGAAGGCGCTCAGGTAGAAATGCCATCATTTTCCGATGTTTCACGAGTATGCATGTACGATAGTCAGTTTTCATGATTATTTATAAAGCATGACTTCATTCTAATGCATCCCGACCACTGTAATTACCTAATTTATATTTCTGACCTATTCTAAAAGGGGATTATCATGTCTTCATGATGGCAAGCCTCCCAAATTCGAACATTACAATGCATTTCTTCGGCGCGCGCTACGTCTATCAGTTAATTCACGGATTCCTCATGCGACTTGTGGGCGTGAATCAACTCGTCGAACAGCTGACGGTGCAGTTTTCTCTATTCATCGAAGATAGTATTACATGTTACCATCCTTTGTTAAAGATTATCACCGCGGATATATGAGTACCTAAATGGAGTGTATATGGTGCGTCAACAATACTAAGACATGTGAGTAGCAAATAATTCGTACTCGTAAATCAGGTGAATAAACCGCTCAATAGGTAATTTTTATAGTAACAGATTCTAAGCCAACCATTCTAATTGTCCTGAAGTTACAAAATAAAATGTGTATTTGATTAAAGAATGTGACCATAGAGTAATGGTCACCGTTGTTTTAATGTATCATTTATTAACTATGTAATTCATGAATATGATTTAAGTGAAACTTTCAATAAAGAATTTAACTCGCTGTTGTTAGTTTTGGTTTTATGCCATGTACTCGTCATTCAGTTAGAGGGTCACTTTCATCCTACTTCCTTCCGAAGAGTAATCTCACATACGAAAGGTATCGATTTCGCAAATTAACGCAAGAAAGCAGTGTAATGTCGTTTGTGAATGAGTTACACTTAGTAGCTGTAATGTATACGCCTTGCTTCTACATCTTTACTATTGTTTAAATACTTCATTTAAATTGTCATCATTATTGTGTATTGGTATGAATATACTCAATGGTGGAAAATATACACTTTCTGTACGCGACACGCGGTGTTGTTCTCTCTTGTACTTAAATGCGGAAGACAGAATAATTGGCGACGGAGGATGAAAGCGAATTGCTGAGGATGAAAGCGAGTTGCGAAGTCTTCTGCAAAAGTCGTGAACTCTTTGATCGTGAATTAAATCAGCTGTGAAAGTAAGACTGGGTAGTGACCTAGGCTTATTTAACTTTTGTGACATTGTGCGTTTCCACTGTCATGGAAGATCTAGGCAGTTTGCCAAAGTTCTTATGTAAATCTATTGACCCAAATCAATTGTCGGTCTCTTGGACTAGGTGGCTGCGTTCTTTTAACTACTACATAGTTGGTAGGGGTATTACTGACGATGTTCAAAAAAAGGCTTTACTGTTGCACTTAGCAGGCCCGGACACCCAAGACATTTTTGATACGTTGGTAGCAGCACCCTCAGAAGACCCATCCAAGGATAGCGAATTTGACATAGCGCTGAAAAGACTGAACTACCACTTTTGCCCTATGCGAAATGTGACTTACGAGCGGCATGTGTTTCGGAAAATCAGGCAGGAACAAAACGAAAATTTTGACCAATTTGTTACCAGGTTGAGGCAACAGGCTATTTACTGTGAGTTCAAAACCGCCGAAGATGACCAGCTCAGGGACCAAATTATTGACCAATGTCAATCTAACGTGTTACGGAGGAAATTACTCGAAAAAGGCAACATTTCACTCGCTGATGCTATAAAAATCGCGAAGGCTACTGAAATCGCTGACTATCAGGTGAAAAGGTCTGACACAAGCGAAACCTCTGTGGCAAGAGTACACAGTAGCAGCGGGTCCAGTGGGAAATCGAGGCAAGGTCAAAAGAGTTGGCAAAATGGACATAGGCCTAATCACGGTGGCAAGGACAAATCAAAAGGTCGACATGGAAAGTGCTTTAGGTGCAACGGGGAAGGACACCTGGCCAGCGACCCATCATGTCCAGCTTTGAAAGCGAAATGCAATAAATGCGGGTTGAAGGGACACTATGCGGTGTGTTGCAAAACGAAAAAGACGAGAGCAAAGGCAAATAACGTCGAAGTTGAGGCAACCGCAGAAGTCGAAAAGGAAAACCATTTTGCGTTTACCGTGGGCCAAGGTACCGGTAATCCTAAGGGCTTGGAGGAGGTTATTTGCTTACTTGACAAGATACCCTTGAAAATGTTGATTGATACCGGCACAACAGCCAACATAGTGGACCGTGGGACATGGAATAGGCTCAAGAAGCAGAAAATCCGATGTGACTCATGGGTGACGACAGGTAACCTACACTCTTATGGACATAAGAACAAACCACTGGAAATTATTGGAAATTTCAAGACAACGGTACGCTTCGAAAACAGGAAATGCGAGGCAGAATTCGTCGTATTCGAAGGGGAAGATGAACCTCTAATGTGCCGTGCTACAGCCGAAGAGCTGGGATTGATCACTGTAAATGTGACGGCCAGGGCAGTGGACGGGGTAAATAGGGAGAAGCCATTCCCCAAGTACACTGGCAAGCCTATAAAACTGCACATAGACAAATCGGTTACGCCTATGAATCAAGCACCGAGGAGAGTGCCATTTAGTATGTTGAAGAAAGTTGAAAACAAGATTCAAGAACTGCTGGATTTGGACGTGATTAAAGAGGTGACAGGTCCAACAACGTGGGTTAGTCCAGTAGTATGTAGTGGTAAACAAGCCAGATGGTGACATCAGATTATGCGTCGATATGCGACAGGCGAAAAAAGCCATTATTCGGGAGGTATTCCAAATCCCTACGATCGACGAAGTCCTTGAAAAGGTGAATGGGAGTAAATGGTTTGGAAAAATAGATCTGAAATGGGGTTACCATCAACTCGAGTTGGAGGAAGAGTCCCGCGACATCACCACATTCGCTGTGCATTGTGGAACGTACCGATACAAACGGCTAATGTTTGGGATTTCTTCTGCGCCCGAGGTATATCAAAAGACAATTCGGAATATTATCAGACAGTGCGATGGAACAGCCAACATCGCAGACGACATTCTGGTGTACGCAGACAGTGAATCTGACTTAGAGAAACGAATGGAAAAGTTGATTGAGACGTTGAAGGCACACGGCCTTACGATAAATCAAGAAAAGAGCATCGTGAAAGCTCAAGAACTGACGTTCATGGGAAACCGGCTGTATCCAAGGGGCGTGAGGCCTACAGAAGAGAAGACGGCAGCAATACGTGACGCTAGGCAACCGACGAGTGTGTCTGAGGTTCGAAGTTTTATAGGACTCGTTAACTTCTGTGGACGTTATATACCAGGACTAGCGACGTTAGCTGACCCACTGATGGCGCTCACTAGGAAGAATGCGAAATTCGTATGGCAAGATCAACAGCAGAAAGCATTTCAGACTATAAAGGAGAAACTGTGTAATGCCGAAACCCTAGCCTACTTTGATATCAACGCCGAGACATCATTAATCTGTGATGCAGGTCCAGTTGGACTGGCGGCTATTCTGTTGCAAGTGCAAGAAGGAGAGAAACGCGTGATTGCTTTTGCAAGCCGAGCACTGACTGCGGTGGAACGCCGATACCCTCAGATAGAAAAAGAGGCACTCGGGGTAATATGGGCATGTGAAAAATTCCACAATTATCTACTTGGTGTAGAATTCACTCTGTTGACAGACCACAAACCTCTATTGTACATATACAACAAGATTGGTCGTGGCGGATGTCGAGTAGAACGTTGGATGTTGAGACTTCAGCCCTACAAGTTCAAACTGCAGCATGTGAAGGGAACGGGAAACATAGCCGATAGCTTATCAAGACTGATAGCAGAGCAGAACGCCGATTGTGACAAATCTGACATGGAGTTTTACGTTCATTTCGTTGCGACTACTGCGACTCCACGTACTGTGACGACAAAGGAGATTGAAGTAGCATCGTCGAATGATCTCGAACTAAAGAAAGTTCGTGATTGTATTACAGCAGACAGGTGGGAAGACTGTCCAAAAGCTTACAAAAGTTGCCGATATGAGCTATCGATGTATGGACAACTGATATTGCGAGGAACTAGACTTGTCATACCAGCGAGCTTAAGAGAGATGATTTTAGACTTAGCACACGAAGGACACCAGGGTATAGTGAAGACGAAGCAAAATCTAAGGAACAAAGTTTGGTGGCCTGGCATGGATGTTGACGCCGAGAAGAAAGTGAGAACTTGCCGATCATGTCTTCTAGTGACCCCAGGTTACTATGAAGTCCCAGTGCAGTCTACAAAGCTTCCTAATGCTCCGTGGGTAGAACTCGCAGCCGATCTTATGGGTCCACTGCCGAATGGTGACTATCTTTTTGTCGTAGTCGATTACTTCAGCAGATACTTCGAAGTCGAATTTCTGAGGGATACATCGTCACTGAAAATTATCACCTCACTCCAAAGAATATTTTCAAGATTTGGTCTTCCTGAAGGGATAAGGACGGACAACGGTCCCCAATTCGTATCGGAGAACTTCAAGGAATTTCTGATGTCTAACGGAATTGAGCATCGAGTGAACACGCCGTTGTGGCCAAGAGCCAATGGAGAGGTGGAACGCCAAAACAAGACATTATTGAAAGCCTTGAAAATTGCAAATGTTGAAGGCAAGGATATGGAGTCCGAGTTGCAATATTTCTTGTTGGCCTACCGATCGACTCCTCACGCAACAACAGGTGAAACTCCGGCAAAATTACTGTTGGGACATGAAATTAGGACTAAGATTCCACAATTGAGACCAAGTCAATCAGATGTTCACCAACATGTGAGAGACAGAGACGCCGAAATGAAGACAAGACAAGAAGATTACAAGACTGTCAGGCAAGGTTGTGAACCAAGTGTGGAAGTCGGTGACACAGTGTTGTTGAAACAAAGGAAGATGAACAAGCTCACTCCGAGGTACACAGATGAAGATTTCGTCGTGACGGACAAGAATGGAAGTCAAGTGACCGTGACGTCCAAGGAGACTGGAAACAAGTTCATCAGGAATTCAACACACGTGAAGCCAATACCAGCGACAGAAGAACTCGATTGGGATGAGCGGACAGCTGAAGCTCAAAGCGTGCCGAGGCGAGATGAAGACAAGATTAGCGACGCCAGCGAAAATGTCAGTGTCCACAGCAGGCCCAGTAGAGCTAAGCAGCTTCCTAAACATTTAAAAGGTTATATCTTTCACTAAGTTTTGTCGAACGCACTTACGCCATTTAGCGGACGATTGATTTGAATCACTCTGATCGATTCTACTGATATGCTCAGTAACGCTACTGATGTTACTCACATTCTACTGTGATGTTTATCTGATTTTAATCAGACCTGTGAGTTAGTTCGACAGACTAACTAAACTTTTGTGCATGTGTGTGAACTTGCGTACACGTTTTCTATATATATGTGAACTGTCTTTCAAAGACGAGAGTGTATACCTATGTATTTATGTTGACACGTTTATGATTCTGATTCTTGATATGTATGTATATGCTTACACGCAATTGCATTTATAGTGATTCAGTGATTTGTCATCGGATTGATATGTCTGGTTATCAGTGATTTGATATCTCAGTTATTCGTGTGGATCGTGCTATGACGCTACAATATATATGGATGGTGGATTTTCTATTCCCAGTGTGATCGTTTTCCAAACTTTTGATAAATAGACATGTTTATAGTACTCGACTTGAAAGTTGAATGTACAAGTAATGTGGTAAATGCTCTCCTTGATGTAACTCGTCTTTTCTAAAGAAGGGGAGGGATTGTAATGTATACGCCTTGCTTCTACATCTTTACTATTGTTTAAATACTTCATTTAACCCTCATCGGCCCACCAGTCTACATATGTAGACATCGCTTGTAGTAAGTTATGTATAATTGCAAATATGTTAACTGGGGGATTTTCCTTTCATTTTTATGAGCAAATATGTTTACTTTATTGGATGAGAAACTCTTGAATCTCCATGTTTAAAAGTTTGAATTTAAACGTTACTTATACTTAATCAGCCCGGCAGTCTACATAGGTAGACACTAAAATTATTATGCTCCTTGTATTTTGCCGGTTGCCGTAATCGGTATCGACCACTCGCAGTCACGTGTGTTTTATGATTTTATCCATCGTCATGTCCTGCTTTCTGAAATTCCTGCTTCCTCCCAAATGTTACATAATACGGTCGCTTTGTCTGCCACTGTGACTACATCATAATGTCATCAACATATTGCAGTATGGATAAAGATACACAAAACAAGTCGCCTTCTACGATGTTATGTCCTGATCGAGAGATAGAGGGAAAACGCGGCCACGCTGTCAACCAAGAACTGTGTATGGGCTATTATGAGTCAACGCACAGTATGATAAACGATTGTCAGACATTGCGCAGGAACAAACAATAGAGCTAAAATCCAATAGCACGTTAGCGATGCTACGAATGTTAGCATCCGATGTCAATAAGTGTAGTCACAACATACAACTCCGTGATGCCTCGAAGTGGACGTCGACTCTGCGCAGAAGATGTTCTGCATAGACTAAACACACAGTATCCCGACGATGATAGCTCAAGTGACACCTAGACACCCTAGAGAGCGAGCCTAGTGACATCGGTGGACAGACGCATGAATCTGTGGCTGGAGAACTTGAGTTATACGACGATATAAGCGACGATGAATTTTTTGAGAACGTTTCCGGAGATTCGGATACTTCTGAAGTTCACATGACTAATGAAGATGCTGACAATGTTTATGTATCACCATCAGGTATTTCATGGACCGACTCAGCTCCGCCAGCTCGTCATCTTCAGCGTAATGACATTCATTTCCGCGATGGTGCTACGGTGAACCCTGCAAACGAACTTCAAGCCTTTTCGTTGTTCCTAAACGAAGCCATTCTGCGAACCATACTTCGATGGACTAATAGACGATTGAATCTCCGAAAGCGGCGCATGATTTCTTTCCGTGAGTTGAAGGCATGGCTGGGTGTGATCATACGAGCAGGAGCTGATCGCGATGGAATGTCCAGCATGAATTCACTGTTTTCAAGGAATGATAGCAAACCATTTTATAGATGCACGCTTTCGAAAAATCGAACGAAAGAAATACTGGAGACAATTTCTTTGGATAACAAAGTTACCAGAGCACAAGGACAATCGTGCGACAAACTCGCTGCTGTCCGGGAAATCTGGACGTTGTTTGTGCTGGCCCTGCGACAGCATTACGTCCCTTCTGAATCTCTAACTGTTGATGAACAGTTATACGGATTTCGCGGATATGCACCCGGTCGGTGCTACATGCCTGCAAAACCCGCAAAGTATGGAATTAAAGTATTTTGGATTTGCGATGCTTTGAACGGTTACGCTCTGCACGGAATTCCTTATGCCGGCCGTGATGGTGAGCGAGCAGTTGGTCTGGCTAGAGACCTTGTACTGGAGCTAACGAAGCCCTTTTATCACAGTCATCGGAATGTCTTCATCGACCGCTATTTCACTTCACATGAACTCATCGTTGAACTTCTGAAGAATGGTCTTACATGCACTGGGACAATCATGTCTAATCGTCGAAGTGTACCAAAGATCATGAAATCAGCTAAAAATGTTGACATTCATAGTACACGCTTTCTTTGGGATTCGACGAACCGAATCATGTTAGCTTCCTACTGCCCGAAGAGAAATAAAAATGTATTGTTGATGAGCTCATGCCACACAAAGAACGAAGTGAATTTGTCGAGAGAAGACCGCTTCCCTCAAGTAATCGACGACTACAATCACGGCAAAGGAGGAGTGGACGTCCTTGAATCTTGCATCGAGGATTTTTCATGTAAGAGGAAGACGAATAGATATACTCTAGCTTATCTGTTCAACATGATTGATGTTGCTCCTTTCAATGGATTCACCATCATGAAAGCAAATGGATACAGAAAGTCTCGGCTCTATTTTGTGAAACAGGTGGCAGCTCATCTGAGGAGAACATGCACCATCGATTCAACTACAAGAAAGTGTACGCTCAAACAAAGGATGCATTTATATCCTTTGGATTTTCGTCGAAATCCATTGTGCATGCATATTCTCAGGTACGAAAGCCAACAAAGTGTCAAATGAAGTGATGCCGTAAGTCCACTCGAAATGCTTGTGTTTCCTGTGCAAAACGTGTCTGTAGTGAACACCTGATCAGGCAAGTCAAGTGTCAATTGTGTCATGATTGTAAATGATAGTGATGATCATGATTCCTCTTTGTTGCCTCTTTGAAACTGCACTTTCGATGGATTAAAAATGTTCAGTTTTGAGATTATATTTTAACTTTACTGCAAAAAGGATGGAAAAATAGTTCATAGGCCTATATACCCATTGTTAAGAAAATTATTCAACTACCTTATAAAAACTACATTTGCTTATATAATGTCAATAATTGATCAGTGAGCTATCTGATTGACCTACACTGCAGCAATATCCCTATAGATGCATCATAAGTCGATTATAGAAATTTGTCTACATATGTAGACAGGTGGGCTGATTAAGGTGTAAAATTTGCCGGGCTGTTGAGGGTTAAATTGTCATCATTATTGTGTACTGGTATGAATATACGCAATGGTGGAAAATATACACTTTCTGTACGCGACACGCGGTGTTGTTCTCTCTTGTATTTAAATGCGGACGACAGAATAGTAGCCAAGAAGTACGACTTTGAGAACAAGGCTATCGACTCTGTCTACAACCAGAATGTGCGAGACCAGCTAGTTTTGGGAGTGAAATCAGACGAGTTGCGCCGGAGATTATTGTCGGAAGACAATTTGACACTCAACAGAGCAGTTAAGCTGTCAGTAGCCCACGAGAGTAGTGTTGCGCGAGTAGACGAGATTAAGGCCAAGGAAAGTACCGGTACCCCTCAGTCCTCCGGTTCAGGGATATTAGCGGTTCGATCACGTAGCAACTCTCCAAACGGTCGGTTGGCTCGGGATTTTAGAAGAAATGTTAGGTTTCATTCGCCCCGTAGACAGTACCATGAACAGAAGTTGTGTCGATACTGCCATAAGCCAGGCCATTTTCAGGCAAATTGTTTTAAGCGGATGAGAGATCAGCAACAAAAAGCTGGAGACTCCAATACAAATTCCAGTCGCATAGCTTCTCTTTTCCATCTGCCAGAAGGGACAGAACGAGGAGAATTGAAAGAGATCTCTTGTGATTTTTATGAAACACCTCTCACTGCAATAGTGGACACAGGAGCGTCTATCTCTCTTCTTTCCCATGAATTTGTTTTGAGATCGGGATTACAAAAAGGGCTAAGGAAAGCCAATCATGAAGCAGTTTTACCGGATGGCAAATCACTGAAATTAAAGCACGCCAGTACCGGGCCCTTAAAAATTGTAGGACTGATTGTAGAGGGAGTTTTCTACGTTTCCAAGGCCGTTCCGTGCGATTGTCTGGTAGGTATGAACGTGCTGGATAACTTTAGATCCATTCAGTTGAATAATGAAGGACCCAATTTGGTATTAGGTCTTCTTCCTGAACCGTTGTCAGAATTTTCAGACGTTTTCGACAAACCACTTAGGAAAGCTTGTTTTTTGAAGGACCCAGAACCTGTTGTCCAGGTCGAAGGCGATTCACGTCCATTTCAGTGTAAAGTCAGGTCGATGAGTCCTCGAGATAAACAGATATGCCAAGATCAGGTCCAACAGTTGTTAGGAGCAGGCATTATAAAAAGGTCAAAATCCCCGTGGCGGCACGCACCTGTGATCGTTCCTAAGCGTTCAGGAGGGTTTAGAATGGCTATTGATTATCGGCCGGTAAATCGAGTTTCTAAAGGAGATGCCTACCCAATTCCAAACGTCCAAGAAGCACTGCAACGTGTCGAAGGTTGTCGATTTTTCTCTACGCTAAACTTCTCGCAATTCTATTATCAGCTCCCCCTTCACCCCGACGATCAAGAAAAGACCACTTTCTATGTTTCAGGCGATCTGTACCAGTTCCAAAGACTTCCTTTCGGTCTCAAGAATGCAGTTAGCTACTGTACCCGCGTCATGCACGAACTGTTCTATGACATTCCAGGAGTATCAGTTTACGTGGATGATATCCTTATTCACGCTCGAACTAAAGTCGACCATGATGATGCTTTACGGAAAGTCCTATTAAAAATTCGCGAGAGTAATCTTAGCCTCAATATGAAGAAATGTTCATTTCACAAGAGTAGTGTGTCGTTCCTCGGACATCAGATCACTGATGGTAAAATCGCACCAGATCCAGAAAGAACACGAACTATTTCACAGTTTCCAACTCCTAAGAGCCCCAAACAACTACAGCGGTTTTTGGGAATGTGTAATTATTTCCGCAACTATGTTCGAGATTATGCACAGATTTCCAAAGAATTATATGAATTAGCCTCATCAGATGAGATTATTTGGACAGACACAGCTCCTACAGCTTTTAACAGACTAAAAAGTAACTTGACCGGAAGTGTTTTGATTTTGCCTTCCCGAGATGAAGAATTAATATTGAGTGCGGATGCTTCTCAGGATTGTTTAGGTGCATGTCTCATGACCAAGCTAGGACAGCCAGTCTCATTTGCGTCCAAAAAGCTTACGGAAGTCGAGACTCGTTGGAGCACTATAGACAAAGAAATTTATGCGGTTGTATGAGCAATGCATAAGTTAAGACCATTCTTATTAGGGAAAAGGTTCATGGTGATGAGTGATCATCAGCCGTTGAAATATTTACTTCAAGCTGACAACGTGAGCTCTAAAGTACACAGGTGGCGTGGGATGGTGGCTGAGTTTGATTTTGATCTTCGTTACATACCAGGAAAACAAAATGTGGTAGCTGACACACTCTCTAGAATCTATTCCGTGGCCGAGGTAGATGAAGAAGGAGGGATTTGCTTAGAAGCATCCGAACTGTTGAAAGCACAAAAGGATGACCATGAATTTAGGATTTTATTCCGTTCCATACAGCGTAACGATTCTCATAAACCGAACGGTGTTAGCAATGATCTATGGAGGAACGATCTGTCCATAAAAGACGACTTAGTTTGTGTGCGGGATAAGATTTTTGAACCACGCAGTATCAGGAATAAGCTACTTACAGCATTGCATTACGGTCATCAAGGGACAGACAACATGATTAGGAAGACAAATGGAGTTTACTTTTGGCCGAAATTTAGACAAGACGTAAAGCGATTCGTAGATAATTGCAGGATATGTTCTATGGTGAAGCCAAAATTCGTGAACGCTCAACTTAAACCATATCTCTTGGATGCACCTCTGCAGATGTTGGCCACTGATTATATCGGCCCCCTACCCTCAGATAATGGATTCCAATACATTCTCGTTATTATTGATGCTTTCTCGAGATTTTCAGAAGCTTACCCCGTCCGAGATATGTCAGCGAATACTCTTATAGAAACATTCCGTGATTTCTTTGCGAGATACGGTTTCCCGGACTCTATTCTCTCCAATAATGGCACTCAGTATAGAAGTAGGGAATTTCTGGACTACTTAGGAAATTTTGGCATCAAGAAGCTCTCTACTAATGTATACAGGCATAGTTCAAATGGTATTTGTGAGAGATTTAATGGTAGTTTGCAGAAAAAGATTAAATGCCTACTTCTTGAGCAAAACTTAGAAAGGAATCGCTGGAGACATGTCCTTCCAACGGCTTTAATGGCTATTAGAAACGACATTAATGAGACAACAGGCTTTACACCTAGTGAACTTTTCCTTGCTTTTAGAGTGAAGGATTTATCTTTACCTCCCCTTAGTGACCGCCATATATCGGTTCACCCATTTGGAATTGCGGCCCATAATATAGCCAGAAATCGACACAGAGCCAATGCCCGTCGCCGGCACGAAGATCGTGTTTTTCTCCCAGAGTCTGAGGTCATTGTGAAAGCACCTAGTACTAGGAAACTTGAGTTACCTGGAACTTCTGCTAAAGTTGTTAGACAAATAAACAGGCACACAGTCACGGTTCAACAAGGTAATCGTATCAGAAATGAGTCCACCGCTAGATTATCACCCTTACCTACACATTCCCGGAGCGGGTCGAGTCCATCGACCGAACAAGTTGGTTCTGAGAGAGACGGTCTCTCGGAGTATGGGCTACCTTCAGAAGAAGAAAGGCCTATTGTGGACGGACAACTATACGGGAGGAGAAGCGGAGAAGCCGAAGAAGCGGAGAACTCATCAGCTACAAGTGGAAGGCCAGCGCGGCAGAAGACACGTCCCAGTTACTTACAAGACTATGAACTGTATTGATCACACTTTCTTTAGTGAAAGTGACAATAAATTGCGCGCCACTATTTGAGCGATTGTGATGAATATTCGTGGATTTGAAGTGTGATGACAGTGAACTTTCTCATCGGCCTGAGAAGGGGCGGGATGTGACCATAGAGTAATGGTCACCGTTGTTTTAATGTATCATTTATTAACTATGTAATTCATGAATATGATTTAAGTGAAACTTTCAATAAAGAATTCAACTCGCTGTTGTTAGTTTTGGTTTTATGCCATGTACTCGTCATTCAGTTAGAGGGTCACAAAGAATTAATCACGTGATTCATCAGGATCGATCGTTGATAGGAGATGGAAAGTTCGATCCTTGATATTGAAGCATATTTCCCAAAAACAGGAGTGGTGAATAAACATGAATGTCCTTCATCTTAAAAAATTCAATTCGCTGATTGATGCTTTTCGATAATGTAGTTTGTGAGCAAGCCGTCTGTCGTTTTGTCAGGCTTCGTGTAATATAGTATCATTAAGCAGTGGGTTGTTTAATTAGGCCTATTGTACATGAAAAAGAGTTAAGGCAATTGAAAGATAAGCAAACAAAAAATTGAAAGGAGAAAATTCGCTGCTTTTGGCGAACCGTCGAATATGCAAAATTTTCAAAATCGATTTTTTGATACTAATTTGCTAAGAAGGTTATCAAAATTATCTTGGATCCACATTATGCACGTATCTTAATTATTTCATCATGTACGAAAACATTGCAATAGTCGAATATGGTTAATTTTCCAAATTTGATTTTTGGCGAACCGTCGAATATGAAACAAGACGGGACCTGTTAAGTTGAATAGCACCAAAATTGTTTCCTTATTGATATCTAGGTTGCCTCGTCGCAACAGTTTGATTGTCATCATGAGTCATGACATATCATAGATATCTATGCAGCAAGACAAAATTTGAATATAGCTATCCAATCATGATTTGTATAAGCGTATTTTATCGGAATCACGAAATTCATCTGTAGCTTCATTTTCTTCGCTGCATACTAGCATGAATAACGTTGATGTACTTGTGCGCTGGGAAAAAGACAACTCAGAAAATGTTGTTCAACGGCGATTATTAAAAGTAATTGGTGGAGAACGCATCAAAATAGGATCCAGAGTGAAAATGTGGTGGCCTCCAGATGGCAAGTGGCATTTTGGTGGCGTTATATCTATTTGCGTATGAAGAAAGTAGAAAGTGCCGTCGACACAGAGACTTCTACATGTAACATTGAGGAGGCAGTTGATGAATATCATCTATATTGTGAAGTCTGCAATTCCGAGATTTGGGCCGCCTGTCAAACTTGCCTACGTCTTTATTGCAAGACACACTTTGACGAACCTTGTAAATATTGTGACTCAGCACCTTCATCCATCTTAACAACTTCGAACTTCGACGTCGAAGGCATCGAACGCCAAGAAATGAATCCAGACATCACCGTTGACAAGCCTAATAAGCTTATATCAGATCGCCTAGAAGTGAAGATCGCCCGGATCAAGGGTTTGCCATACCAATCTGAGAAATCAAAAAAGCCTTACGGTGAGAGAAACGTTATAGAAGATCGATGCCAAAGTAGGTATTGTGGAATAAAAGGATTTGGCTGTGAATTGATTTTTGATGAAAGAAGAACTGAAATTCTGAATGCATATCGTGGTTTAAATAATCTACAAGAGCATTGCATTTGGCTTGCGATGCAACTTTCCGCAACTGCTCCAGACAAACAAAAGGAAACCAGCAGGAAATCTCGTACAATTTCATATTTCTTGTCTGTGAATGAAAGTGGAGATAAGGTCAGAGTGTGTCGCCTTTTGTTCTCCAACACTCTCCGAATAACTGATCGCACAATCAAGACAGTCCTCAACAAAATAGATGAAAATGGCATTGTGAAACCTGAGGGACGTGGTGGTCGACCGAATATCCAACAATTACGAGATCGAAGAATAAAGGATCTGGTTGACACTCATATTCGGCAATTCCCGAAAATAGAATCACACTACTGTCGTGCTGATTCAAATTGTGAATATCTGTCATCAGATCTAAGTCTCTCTAAAATGCACCGTTTATATTTGAATGATCATGATCAAGCGGACGCCGTAACCTTGTCTTTCTATTTTCGAAGACTGAAGCAAATGAATCTCAAATTCCATCGTCCAAAGAAAGATCTCTGTGGTATTTGCGAAAGCTACAGACAGGGAAATGATCAAGAGAAAACTACTATGGAGGATACATACAATTGCCACATCAATGAGAAACAGAAGGTGAGAGAATTGAAGAGGCTTTTCGAAGAGACGAACAATGGAAGTGAAGTTGTTGCTTGCTTTGATCTTCAACAGGTGATATTTTTGCCTACATGCAATAGAAATAATAATACTAATACTTCAATATTTGACATGTTCGACGGTTCGCCAAAAAGCCAGCGAATTATGCCATACCACTGTAAATATTCATGCCATTTAATTTCCGTGTGTAAGCTAATGTTTCAGTTTAAAGTCTCACGGGAGGTTGGCCATTGGTTTAAAAAAACAGAATTTCACTCACAATTTACGACCTTACATATTGAATAAAACTTCATGAAAACACCTGACGTTTCATCGTCTGCCGACTGTGACAAGTAATTTTTTTGCGATTCTTTGTAACTGACTGATGTGATCGACAGTATTTTGTAATGTGTAATATGTTGTAAGGCTATTCTTGTCAATTCCTCCGAATGTTTTGATTTTACCATCATTGGGTTATTCCCGTGATCAAGTCAGCATGCAGGACGTCGTGTGTCATTACAAGAAGCTTCATCTAAAATATAAGGTCGTGAATTGGGATTGAAATTATTTTTCTAATATTTACAGGGATGAGAATTTTCTGCGTATTTGCATTAGTAATAGCTCGGCTTTAAGTATTATTTTGTTGGCCTTTTTGGGCCTCCTTGAAATGTGAATTTCCGCCGGAAACACGTTCTTCCCTTCTCAACCCTGTTTGGCAACAAGTCGCAAACTTTGAAAATAAGTCACAGGTTCGAATGTTTCACTGCACGGTTGGTTTGGATGTGTAAGTAAACCATCTTGCGGTACCTCGTTCTTTATTTCAGCTAAAGGAGAAATTATTTTAAATTAAGTATCAAATTCATCGGACTTTCTGCTTTAACGGCATGTTGTCCACCCTGGAAAAATGTGTTGTCGATTAGCTCGTTGCTGTTGTAAATTATTGGAATAATGAAATATAAAAATAGTTTAGATTAATTATCACCTTCTTTCATCTTACAAAAAATTAATTCTCATTTCTGTGTCATTTCTCTATTATGTGTCGATAGAGCTTTACTTGATTTATGTTTTACATCATTGTTCACAGTTTGTCTGCGTTTTACTATCTTAATTCGCTTATAATGTATTTTTGTTGGTTTCAGACATCAAAATTTAGGAGCAGAATATCTAATGAACCTCATCTACGATAATTTTGAATACCACTGGATATGATTATTATTATCCATTGTATTCAAGATTTAAACTTGTTTGAGGTACAATCAACCTGAATCTCGATGTCTACGTTTACAAAATTGACTCAATCTAGGTAAGTTTCATCATCTGAGTAGTTGTTATTGCTTATTACATGTGGTTAGGTAAAGGCAAGCAAACGCAGATCTCGCGGACTGGATTCGGCCACCACAAATCGACTCGCTACATACGGTCAATACACGTTACGGGCCGAAATCGACCAGCCGAACCCTGGCCGACTTAAGGGCGTCCGGACACGTCGCGTTCGGGCCGAAATTGTTTGCCTACTTCGGCCCAGACTTTGGCCGATTTTCCGTTTGCACAGGGGTGGACCCATTTGCATCCTTCAAAGTTAATTGAAATAATTGTCTTTCAATCTGTGATTTTGCTCTGCCAGTGGCAGCTGTTGCCTGATCACGCTTAAGAAGATTCTCTTGAGGTTCAGCAGGAAAGCAATAGCAGGTCATCGAGTTTCCAATTTAACAAACATTGCCTATCCAATGCTGTCAGAGAATGACTATCTGTAGAAAAATGTCATTTCCTTCTGCTTTATGCTATCATGATCAGTCAATTCCGTTGTAGGTTCTTCAAAACTGCACAAATGCGCATATCTCACATTTGGAAACAATTCCGACTGTATGTCCTTTCAGTTCATTTAATGAATTCGAAAGTGTAGACACATTGGGGATTTAATAAATGCGGCGTTACCAGTCTGCCTAATATAGCTACTCTATGATACGTAGCATGAATTTCCCTTAATAATCAGCTTGATTTCTGCTTAGTTGTTATGATTATTAGCAAATATTCATCCCTTTTGATATCCAACTTGTTTCATACTACTTATTTAAGATAGTCATCTCGGTAGTATAAAAATTGGCCAAAGTTTGACTTTTTTAAAAGTGCTCAAATAATTTTTTGGACAGCAGGAATGCAATCTCCGCAAAAAACTGAATCTTTTCATATAAAAATTTTCACTGTATACAAGATATTAAATTGTTTAAAAGGGCTAGATGAGAAATTTGAACCTATTTTAGTACGGTCCTTATCGTAGCAAAAAAGTTACGGCAATGGTGCAAAATTGCTGTTTTGTCGGCTGTGCGATGTGCGATGCGACAAAAAGTAATAGAGATAAGATATGATATAAAGCATAATTCACTGCTATCATCATTTAGTATATCTATGCTTTGTAATAGCATATTCTCCATTCTGCTCAATCTCGGGATTTTGGAAACCCTACACAGAAATCTCCGCGTAACGATATTCATATTCAAAGCTATATCAAAATGATACTCATCGAAAGATTAGAAAGATGTCCTCTGGAACTCTGCAACCTTTATCATTGAAAGACGTAGAACTCGATAGCGCTGCGTTCAATATCGCAGAGACGCACGTACAGCCTATATTGTAACATTCGGAGCGGTGCAGGCTTGCATAGGCAAATACGTAGCAAGGTGCTGTCAAATAGTCGAGATTCGTGGCTGTTGAAAATCACGTAAATCACATACCAGTTGTCATAGCAAATCTAATCAATGAATCGTCACAATTCTGACTGCTGATATTAAGAACAGTAGAGGGGATTGATGTTCATCAAAGCATCAGAAGTCGCAATTAACGATGAGAATGAGATGAGATAAACGATAGATCAAATTGCTATTCAAACGATGTGCAGATGGCAGTACTCCATCTTTCGACTCCAGTCTCGATTATAATATTGTTAATTAAGTCTATGTTGGACTGGGCCACAATGCTATGAATACACATGTAGATATACGCTAACTGAGATTTCTAAAATGTCTTTCACATGAGTCGATGCCGATATCATTGTTGCTTTCTTATTTTCACATTATACTACACCTGAATTACGCACAACAGATAAATTAATTCTCGAAATTAACAGATTTAAACGTAGTCTCTAACCGTGTTTGTTTATAAATAAATAATGTGATATATAAATCAGAACAATCGCCTGATCTCTTTAGTTGAATGTTGGTTTGAATGAATGACGGTTTAATGTCACTACTCCCCATACTGGGGACTTGGACAGTGCTGACACAGTCACACTATCATCTGGAGTGTTGTGATCCTTTAGTCAAGAGGCCCTTCCGTACGACTTCCAATGACACTTTCGGGGCTCGACCTCTGGACCACAAGATCACTAGGCCAGGCACTTAGCCACTGTACTACGGAGACTATCTAACATGTCGGTTTATCTATTCAAAAACACTACGTAATGGGAGCTAAGAAATGGTGACTTGAATTCGGAGGTTGGTTGAAGTTAATCGGAACAGCATCACCGAACTTCCTATGAAGATCATTATCTCGGGACTCACTGTCGGTAAGTATCCGTCCTCACATATTCTAGCACGTGCGGAACGCCGACTTGTAGTTGATTCTTGATTGGCTCCACCAGTAGTTGTCATCCAGTTTGAGAACTTGTCGTGTGCCGCTCAGTTGGAGATTACCTGAAAAGTGAACTTCCTGTCATCATTTCCGCTGACCACACACTTGGCCGGTCAAAGCGTCAGCCGACAGACAATGATGATAGCACATCAGTTCATGTAGGAGGTCATCGTTTAGTCAGGACATTAACATAAGACGAAGAATTTTCATTATTTAGAATGATTTGTGGAGAGAAAAGGACAACAGAATATTTCATTTACAACCTGTACATGATTGATGGTAATTCAATGCAATTGCACTCCCAATCAACTTTATAAAAATGTACGATTATCTTCATTACACATTAATGCAAATGAATATTGAACAAGTATTTTAGTCTCGTGAGAACGGTCAGAAAAATGCAAGAAGAAACAAAACTAAAAAGCGTGTGTAGCCACTTCTGGAGGACCAACTTGTTTTGGGATTCAAATTCACTGTCTGGTTTTAGATTTTGCTCATCAATAATTATTATAGAAAATTGATTCTTTATGTATCTTTTTTGAAGCTATGTTTCTTTCTATCCCTTACAACATACTTTTCTGTTTAGTCTTTTCATTTTGAGTCGTCCAGATGTCAACGCTTTTTTTGCTGATGATTGTGATCGAAAACTACGCAAGTGGGGATTAGACACTGAATCCCGTCCAGGTTGATTTTGTCTCCATTTTTGAATGTTAGGGTTTGCTCGTTATGATGCTGTCTGTAAGTTAATCCTTCTTCATGAATGGTATGGAGTGCTTTCAAGTTTACTGAAAGGTGAAAGCAATTCATAATACTTTTTTTGATGGTAATTTATTACGCTGGATTGTCTTGATGACAATTATCTTTTCTTGTGTGATATAATAATATTCAAATACATGTTTTTTTGAAACATTCCTGCAATATTATGTTAGCAAAATCAATGAGACTGACTGATAATTACCGTTTGTATGTAGCTGATGAAGGATCTTTAAACATCAGTAGTAATCCCATTGCAAATTCAAGGACGGTGCGGTGCAGTGATGAGTCATCAGGCTGACTCAGCCCCCCCTCTGGCAGGAAGGGAGATGGCCAAGGATGTGTTGGGAGGAATGGGTCGGAGAGGAAGAAACGGGTCCCTCCCCCCCCTCTGGAAGGAAGGAAGGAAGGAAGAGTGATGAGGCAAGGGGTGGGAAGGAAGGTGATGTGTGAGGGAGTGAGTGAGGAAAGGGCGGGTGTTGGTGGTGTTGGGATGAGAAAAGTTGGAAATCGACAGGAAGGAGTGCTCGGATGAGAAAACGGAGGCCAGATTCGGAATTTTTGGCCGATTTTGGGTTAGGAAGGATGTTTCCAGCGACATTGGAGAGAAAAAGTTTTGAGGACGTCCCCCCCCCTCCTGCCAAAGTTCCAACTTTGGTGTTAGAGATGGTAGAAAGTCGTGCAATAGCTCATTTGAAAGCTAAGAGTGAGAAAAATGCAGTGGAAAGCTCAGTTTGGGCGAATTTTCCTGGGTATAGGGAGGAAAATGGCAGGAAACCGTCAGAGTTGGAAAAGGCAGGTGTTGGAGGTTTTGGGATGAGAAAAGTCGTTTTTCGGGCAGAAGGAGACCTCGGAAGGGAAAACGGAGTGCAAATTCCGACGTTTTGGTCAATGTTGGGTCTAGAAATTTCTTCCCAACTCAATCGGAGAGAAAAAGTTCTGACCCCCCTCCCTCTCCTGCCAAACTTCCAACTTTGGCTCTAGACATCGTAGGAAGTCGTGCAATAGCTCATTTGAAAGCTAAGAGTGAGAAAAATGCAGCGGAAAGCTCAGTTTGGACTAATTTTCTTGGGTTTAGGGAGGACAATGGCAGGAAACCGTCAGAGTTGAAAAAGGCAGGTATTGGTGGTTTTGGGATGAGAAAAGTCGTTTTTCGGGCAGAAGGAGACCTCGGAAGGGAAAACGGAGTGCAAATTTCGGACGTTTTGGTCAATGTTGGGTCTAGTAACTTCTTCCCAACTCAATCGGAGAGAAAAAGTTTTGAAGACGTCCCCCCCTCGGCAACGATCTTCCAACTTTGGTTGTAGACATCGTACAAAGTCGTGCAATAGCTCGTTTGAAAGCTGGGAGTGAGACAATTTCAGTGGAAAACATGGCTTGTTCGTATCTGCCTTTATTTAGAGGTGAGACGTTATTGAAAATTTTGGACCTTGGCGAAAAACGACAGAGTTAGAATGTTTATGAAAATCGCTCTAGCGGGTGAAGCAAGCCTCGGACGGAAAAACAGAGACCGGATTTGGAATCAGCGTCAAATTCTGCTTCGCCATGGTAAATTTGAAAGCCATCGGAGAGAAAAAATTTTTCAACATTTTTCCGAAAAACGACTGTTAGAGTTTTTGCGATGGCTGTGGGCTGTAGAGCCAAAACGAAGCATCGGATGGGAAAATGGAGGGCAGAGTAAGCGTCAAATTCTACATGGAAATGGTGAATTTCCAGCTCAATCGGAGCACTAGAACCGGAGATAGACGGGTTTTTAGTGTTTGAATGATGGGTATTACGTCATCAGCTGATCGCCACACACTATATAAGTGGAAACTCGGCTTGTGGAAATCAGTTCTCCTCCCGACTGGGTTGGGGTAGGTGAACTCTGGAGCTCCGATGATAGCTTCGGACATTCCAAACTCCGGGTTAGAAAATTTCATTGCTGAAGTCAGCTAAGGCGTCAGACTTAGAGGTTCGCCAGGAGATGGCCTTCGTCTCCAGGCCATAAAAGACTCCAAAACTTTAAAGGCTTGTAACTTTAAAGGCTTCTACAAGTCCGTTTGACTTGATTCAAAAAAGGTTCGGTCGCTATTGACCTGCCCTAAGTGGTAGACTACTTATAAAATTTCATAAGTAATGCTACAAAGTTGAAAAAATTTAAATTCACTAGTTTTGGAGGTTTTCTGGGGTTTTCGACCCTGCTGAAGTCAATGAAAGCATTTTTAATGATGTCTGAGCCAGTCTTCTCATGGTATAAGCGGCTTTTCACTGAAAGCGAGCAAGACACGGAGAGTTTTGCTGTAATATTCCACTGACAGGGTGTTCCTTCGGGACGGCGGACGATGCCGTAGTGATAAGTGTGGCAAGGGAGTGTGTCATAGTTTAGACCGAAACCGCTGGGGCAACTCATGTCTCATGTTGGGCATTTGACACAGTTCTCAACGTAGCACTTTGACCGCCAATCGGTTGAGTCTTAGCTATCTTGTCATGGGTGGCCTCTAAACATCTCCATTGCAAAACGCTGGTGAATCAAGCTCTCTACGGCTTGCTATCAAGCTGCTCAAAGTCTGTCAAACTCTTACCAACTCTACAGGTTTTCATGTCTGAGCCAGTCTTCTCATGGCATAAGCGGCTTTTCACTAAAAGCGAGCAAGACACGGAGAGTTTTGCTGTAATATTCCACTGACAGGGTGTTCCTTCGGGACGGCGGACGATGCCGTAGTGATAAGTGTGGCAAGAGAGTGTGTCATATTTTAGACCGAAACCGCTGGGGCAACTCATGCCTCATGTTGGGCATTTGACACAGTTCTCAACGTAGCACTTTGAACGCCAATCGGTTGAGTCTTAGCTATCTTGTCATGGGTGGCCTCTAAACATCTCCATTGCAAAACGCTGGTGAATCAAGCTCTCTACGGCTTGCTATCAAGCTGATCAAAGTTTGCCAACCTCTTACCAACTCCACCGGTTTTCATGTCAAAATCGGGGTCCGAATACCAACACAGTGATATGACGCACGCTCTGTCCATGGGAGGTTGGATTTGTGGGTCGAGGTCTTGGAGTTGGGATAAGATCCCCTCTGAGAAATGCCTGTAACGGATTCAAGAGCTTAACACCCAAACGGTTGCTGGCTTGCTATCAGGCCTTCTTCGTCTAACCTCAGTAACTCAGGCTTGGCAACGTCTATCGTTTGTCATTGTAACTTGGTAAAAATGGGACGGTTACTGGAAGCATTGACGTCAAACCTTTTCTCGTCATAGGGGAATCCGTCTTTGTGATGGGATTTGGTAACAGAAAGCACGGTGACTGCCGATGCCCATACATGGTAAAACTGCTGTTGTCAAGTTAAAAGCATGGCTAAATAAGGAAAGTCTGAATCATGGCTTTGTGCTCGCTGGGGATATAAACCGCTGACTCTCATTTAATTTCATTTCAGTCATGCAGACGCCGAACACTCTGGTCAGCTCTCCTGACAAGTCTCAGTTGAAGCCGAGAAATCTATTTGAAGAGTTTTCGCAGATGGAAGAGCGAGAAAGGATTTATAACAATCTTGCTCGAATTGGTTCATCGGCTGTTGATGATGATACCGATTCAACAGAGTGGGGCTATATACCGCCCTCTGACAGTCGGGTGGTAGTAGAGGAGGTTGATGCCGCTGACATAGAGAGACTAAGAGTCTCTCTCAGCAGGATCGGCCAGTCCCACCCAAGTTAGACGATAGTCTTTTTAAAAACATAAGATCAACTTTCATACATGCAACACATTCATTCATCACCCTTCGTCGGGAACGACCCATGGGCTCTTTTAAGGGCCTACCTTCTAATGCAGCTAGAGCGGTCCCAAGCCCGCCACATATCTTCGGATATGGAATGCAGAGGGGAAGAAAAATGATGAATGGAATGAAGGGAGGACATTCATGCGCCACACGCAACACACCACAGAATTCTCTCTTCGCTAGTGAACAAGCTCTTGTCAGTGTCGTACAAAAGTTTTACTGCAGCACAGGTTGATGTATAGTTAGAAAGTTTATTCATGATGTTTTATTCGTGAGTGTCGTTAGAAACTATATCATGGTTTGTAAAAGTAAAGTTTGATCATGAAGTTGTAGTCGTAAGTCAAGTCAGAAAGTGTATCATGGTTTGTAAAAGTTTTACTGCAACACAGGTTGATGTATAGTTAGAAAAGTTTGATCATGACGTTTTATTCGTGAGTGTCGTCAGAAAGTGTATCATGTTGTACAAAGGTTTTACTGCAGCACAGGTTGATGTATAGTTAGAAAATTTGATCATTGAAGTTGTATTTGTAAGTCTAATCAGAAAGTGTATCATGGTTTGCAAAGTTAGTGTAGTCAAGTAGTTTTACTGTGACACACGTTTGTAAAAGTAAAGTTTGATCATTGAAGTTGTATTCGTAAGTCTAGTCAGAAAGTGTATCATGGTTTCTAAAAGTTTTACTGCACCACAGGTTGATGTATAGTTAGAAAAATTTTGATCATGATGTTTTATGAAACAGACATGTCATAAAATGTAAGCGTTAGTGTAGTCAACTAGTTTTACAGCAACGCACGTTTGTGAAAATAAAGTTTGATCATTGACGTTGTATGACTTACCGAACTCACAGCAGCACTAGAAAGTTTTAGAAGGTTTTACGGCACAGTGTAGATTGTCTTGTAACTTACTTTCAGTGTTAGAAAGTTTTGTTGGAGACAGTTGTCAAATGTTCCCTTATTAGAAATTCAAACTTCATGACTGTTAGATTAGCTTCATCAGGTTTACTAAAAGCAGTTTTCTACTGCAATGAGAGTTTAGAATGTTATATATGAAAACAGTGTTCACCACAGCGCTAGAAAGTTTAGCACAACACAAGTGTCATGAAAAAATACTTTATTTGGTCTTTGATTTAACATCATTGAAACCCACTTTACTAACAGCAATGACAATATGCTTTATTTTATTCAGAAGCAAATGATTGCCGAAACCATGAAAGTTGTCTATCCGAGAAATAATCTTCCGCAGATGTCGTGTATAAAACTCAGAAGCATCAGTAACATATTCTTGTCCGTAGGAAGGAAATTGAAAGTCAACACTTTCCGCTACTTCATCTTCTGGAAAATGAATGTAATTGACATGTGCAATTAAATGAGCCTTGATGAGACTGTCTTTGAAATAAGATATAAACTCCGTAAATGTTTTATGTGTGTAGTCTAAACATGCTTCCAATTCTGTCTCCTCCCTTTGAAACTCAAGGATGTAATCTTGTATTAAGCCTCCGAAGCATTCTTGATGAAATCGAATCGAGCAATCATCATGTTTCAATGTATTGACTTCAGGTGCCATGGTTGAGTCTATTGCTAAACAAAATTTTTTTGCCTAACACGATTTCAATAACGCGTTACAATTGTGCGTGCGCACATCGGGAACGCTCGCTCGTCTGTCATTGGACGGGAGGTCTGATCCATTCACCACTTAGGAAAATCTTATAAAAAGTAGTGCACCAGTTCTGCTCTTCACATTTATCTTTCACAAGGTGAGTGTCGGTGAGCTCCTGCTATCAGGTTGTTTTGACTTGCTATCAAGTTGAATAGTCTCTTGCTATCACATCTTCTGCTCATAAAACATATCATCGCTGTAATACCTCCTTTGCTCGAGCGTTCCTTCGGGACGGCGGGTACTGTCGTAGAGGGATTGCGTTGCACGGGTTGTTCGTCGTTTGTTAGATCGAAACCTCTGAGCCGTTGCTCATGTTGGGCGTTCGACTTCATAATCAACGTGATGCTTTCTCTCGCCAGGTCAGAGTACTTCAGCCATTCGACAAAGGTTAGTCTTTATGATATGGAGTAGAGTGAAATGTAACTCATTAGATGTCACTTCAATGATTGTTCCCATAATAAACGTTGACTAGGCAAATGAAACGATTCTCATCTTTCCTTTTCAGTGATTGAAATCTACGAGCGTACTACCGTGTAATCTACAATCGTTAAAAATGGAGTTCACGAAAATTGAAAATTATCGAATTGATGCTGAGATGGAGAAGGCTACCATCGAGCAATGTAAGTATTTGTAACAAGATTGACTCTATTACTAACATCATTAGGGTAGACATCCTCATTAAAATCAAGAGCCCTTCCCTTATGTTGTTCATGTCTAAACCGAATCCAAATTTTACCTCTGCTCATCTTTGCTGTCATTCTTTTTCAGTGCATGAATGTATTCGTAACGGGGAACCCGTCCCCAAAGGAGCAATCGGGGAAGCCTATGAGCGGCTTGGCAAGGGTAAGTATCCTCACCTATGAGAGTTGGAATGTCATGTTTTAGCACTTCTGTATCCGTATAGCTTACTCTCTATCATTATCATCTCCGCAACCTCTAATCTAATCTCTCTTTCCTCTCTACACATATGGCGAAGAAGAAGAAGTGGGAGGAAGCTGCGAGGCGGAAATACCGCGAGGAGTTTCCGGCCCTACCTTCCCGCTCATCTACCTCCGCCCAAGCTGCGACCTCTTTCTTGGGCATCGTAATCGCCCCACCTCCACCGCCACCAGCTCCGGTACCTGCGCCCGTTCCTGCGCCAGTCCCTGCTCCTCGTCATCACGTCCCTCCGACACCGAAGCCCAGGACCCTTCCACCTTCGGCCCGTGTCCCTCTCCTGCCTCCTCCGCGTCCATCCTTGCTGCCGGAGTTACATTCTTTAGATGGTAAGTAACCGTGATTTGGAAATGGGGGGCTAAGACTTCAAACTTGAAATGTTGATCATGTTACTAATCTCTTTTCTCTTTTTCTCAACAGATCTGGCGGCCTACCTCCTGGACGGTGACGTTCCCTCCCGTCCCATCGTCATCCCTGCATCGCCACCACCACCTGCAGCGGTCGACCTCCCTCTCCTCTCCGTCGAGTCGGTGGAGAGACTGTTGGAGCAGGAGGAGTTAGAGATAGTGGGAGAGGAGAGGGAGATTGCAATCGAGGAGGAAGGTGTGAGGGAGAGAGAAGGACCTACGGCTCGACAGCTCAGCTGTACGGACTGCGGGCAGGTTTTCGCGAGGCCATTCTGCCTTCGGCGACACCGGCATTCTCGCTGCCCAAAAGCGAAGGGGGAACTGGAGAAGACACGCCGACCGATCCCTCAACGACCCAAGTGTGAAGGTTGTGGACGCACGTTCTACAACAACACCAACTTGCGAGTCCACATCGAAGGCGGTTCCTGTGGCAGTGTGAGGCAACCACCGACAACAACAGGTAGGAAGCATCCTTCATCGCACGTCGGCTTTTCCTGTTCTTCGTGTCAGAAGACCTTTCCTACAGAGTTTGTTCTTTCTTCACACACACTCTGTCACACTCATCCCACTGAGCTTTACACTGACAACAACGTCACTCTAAGGCTGAGCAAGTTTTCCCTTGAGAGGCTCGTTCGCGATTATGAGTTAGAAAGCTCTGAAGCTGTGCAGGACATTCATCCTTTCTTGATGAATCATATAGGCTTAATTCATCAAATGTTGGCGAGTTTAGATGGATTTTTACTTAAGGGCATGTTCTATCTCACTGCTCGTTTCAATAAGGTAGACAGTAGCACGGGAGAAGTAGAGTCCACTGTGACCATTAGGATAGCCTCCTGTGCTGCTGATCTCATAGGTGATGTAAACGAGTGGATAGAGAAGCATGCGACCTATCTCGTCAGCAATTTAAATAAATTTAATGAAAGAGACAGCGGTCTGGTCTTTGATGGGATAGAAAAGGTAGACATCAAAATTAATCTTTTAGAAAATTTACAAGGGAGCGGTTGTTTCACCCTCCCCAAAGCACTGGCTGACAAATAGGCTGTCATCAATGTAGAATGTCAGTCCCAGTGTTTCAAGTATGCCGTCCTCTCCATTCTTCACTACAATGATATAAGGGTGCATCGTGAACGAATCACTCACTATCGTGAATGGGAGGATGAGCTTAAGTTTGACGGGTTAGATGTCAACACATTAGACTTTAAAGGCATCGCCCAAATTGAAAAATTGAATAATATTGAGATTGTCATCCATCTCTGGGAAAAAGGTCTGAAGGGAGTTAGGTATAACAACCGCCAAAGTAACTTCGACAGGGTTGACAGTCTCCTCCTAGTCTATAGCGACAACCACCCAGAATGGCATTATTGTGGCATTCCTAAAATTTCTAGATTGTATCACCACCAGCAAAGTTATGATAACAAACATTATTACTGTGATCGCTGCACACGGCGTTTTACATAAAAACCATATTTTGAACAGCATTACGAGTGGTGCTCTCGGGGTAAACTTCAAATGGAAGTCATGCCCAAAGATAAATTTTATAGGTATGAAGAAAACGGCAATGAGCTCAGTCCCATATGTACCATCTATGCGGACATTGAATGTTATATTGAACAAGAAGATCTAAGTCATGAGCCAGCAGCCATTGCCTGTTATGAAGTTTGGCATCCATATTATAGGAACCAAACTAAGATGTATGTGTGGCAAGGCGAGGAGTGCGTTGAAAACTTCCTCAACTTTTTAGATAGGAAAGCCCGTTTTCATCAACGCTATGAAACGGAGCTAACTAGGAAACCCATGTGCTTCACAGAAGCCGATAAAATCAAGTTTGATAGGACCACGGAATGTCCCCGCTGCTGTTCATCCTTTGATGATCACCAACATAAGAAAGTGAGGGACCATTGCCATCTCAGTGGTAAATTTAGGTCTGCCTTATGCAGTAAATGCAATATGAAGCTTAGGCTCAAACGGCGAACGCTCCCCGTCATCTTTCATAACTCCAAATGTTATGATGCTCACATCATCATTCGGCATGGATTCGGTAAAATGAAATCCTGGTCATCCAAAGTGATTGCACAAAGTAAGGAAAAATTTATGTGCATCACTGCTAAAGTCCAAGTCGATAAGACGAAGGAGGGGAAGCCTGTCTTCTATGACATAAAGTTTCTAGATAGCTTTCAATTTATGTCTTCTTCCTTAGCCGCGTTGGCTAATAATTTAGAAACACTTCCCCTCACTCAACATTTAAGGAAAGACTATCCCAACATAAGTGACAGTTTGATACGACGGAAAGGGGTGTTTCCTTATAGTTATTTTAGTTCAATGGACACATTGAAAGAAACATCCCTTCCGTCCATCGATAAATTTAAAAATGATTTGACGGGTGAGGACTGTTCGCTGGATGATTATAGGCATGCAGAGCAAGCATGGTTAGAATTTAGGTGCCGCACGTTTGGTGACTACATGCTTGCCTACTTAAAATTAGACGTCTATCTGTTGGCTGACGTGTTTGAGACTTTTAGGAAAGTCACATTAGAACAGGACGCCTTAGACCCCGTCAATTTTGTTAGTCTGCCGGGTCTGTCCTATCAGTCAGCCTTCAAGATGACGAAAGAGAGCATTCATTTACTGCAAGATGCAGAAATGTACGTTATTTGAACATGGTATTAGGGGTGGCTTGACATTTGTTAACAAACATGTTGTCGACAGCACCCAAGACATAGGATCGACCACGCATTTAATGTATATAGACCAAAATAATTTGTATGGGAGAGCACTCTCCAAGCCTTTGCCACAGTCTGACTTCCAATGGGTAGAGCCCCATGACATTGAACACTTCTTCAATCCAGCTCACATTATGGCACTGGGAGATGAGGCCGACATAGGTTATTTATTTGAAGTCGACCTCATCTATCCAGACTGCATTAAGAATAGGACCGTTGATTTTCCACTCGCACCCGAATCTGGCATAGTCAGTCCAGATATGTTCTCCCTTTATGGAAGAACACAATAAGAAATATGAGGCGGAAAATGACTTAAAGTATAAAGCCACTAGGAAGTTGTTGCTCAACCAATTGAACAAGCAGCATTACATCGTTCACTATTCCATCCTCAAACTCTATCTAGGTATGGGAATGCGACTTCACAAAGTCCATCGCGCTATCCAGTTTAGGCAGAAGCCCTTTCTAAAACCGTATATAGAATTTAATAGTAAGAAACGGGCTGAATCCAAGAATCCTTTCGAAAAGGACTTCTTTAAATTTAAGAATAATGCCCTCTTTGGTAAAACCATGGAGGATGTAAGAAAGCGCATGGACTATCGCATCGTAACTGATCCGGAAACGAGTATCAAGTTATGTCGCTCGCCGTTGTTTTGCTACCATGATGTCATCTCCGAAGACATCACTGGTTTTAAAATGTTAAAATCTAAAGTAGAACTTTGTAAGCTCATTTATGTCGGTCAAGCTGTCTTGGATCACTCCAAGTTAGAAATGTATAAGTTATTTTACCACACTTTTAAGACATGTCCACTTCTCCAACGTGTGGAATTAGTAGGAGGTGATACAGACAGCTTCTTCCTAGCTTTGACAACCACGAGCCAAGTCAAGCACGAAGACATTTTAAAATATTTAGCACCCAATTTTGATAGTTCCAACTATCCCACTGACTATCCGCTTTACTCTACCTCAAATAAAGCGAAGCTTGGCTGCTTCAAGGATGAGTGTGCCGGCAAACAGATAGAGGAGATGATCTTGCTTCGCCCCAAGATGTACTCCATGAAGCTAAAATCCTCAGAGCTTTCTATAAAACGGGCGAAAGGCATCTCGAAGTCAATCGTTAGAAAAATGACACATAGGGACTATCAAGATGCCTTAGATTCTCTTAAAATTAAAAAAGTAGAAATGACCATTTTAAAATCACAGTCGCATCAAGTCAGAACAACGACGTTTAGGAAACGAGGTCTCTCAGCTTGGGAAGACAAGTGATGCTGGATGAGGCCTAACCACTCATTACCGTACGGCCATCCAGACACTCATCTACCTCCACCCAAGAGACAGAAACTTTCTCCTCCTCCGTCCGGCGATGTATGATGATGAATGCTTCCTCTCTGTTGTGGTTGATGTTTTGCTTTTTCGCTCCATGGCGTTTTCAATGGGGTGTTGTGAGTGAGTGCCTTGTAACATGCGTCCAACTCCTGATCACATCATATCATCGATGGGGTATCCAGTGCTTTTGCTGACTTTGTTTTCTTCCTGCACATGAGTGACTTTGTTTTCTCCGTGTATAGTATTAACTATGTGTGACTGTGATGAAATGTCTTTCATTCAATAACATATCATGTACATACTGTGTCGTTTTCCTTTTGACATAAAGATGGAATTCTCACTCATTAGACAGAAGTAAAAGTTTTGATCATTTTGTAAGATGGGTAGGGTTAGAAATAAAGTTGATGGTTGTAAAGTTAGAAATAAAGTTATAGCCATATCACTGTTTGTAAGATAGGTGAAATGTAAATGAAGTCATAACCATGTTAGAGTTTGTAAAGTTAGAAATAAAGTTGACGTTTGTAAAGTTAGAAATAAAGTTGATGATTGTAAAGTTAGAAATAAAGTTGATGATTGTAAAGTTAGAAATAAAGTTATAACCATGTCGCTGTTTGTAAGATAGGTGAAATGTAAATGAAGTCAGAATCACTTCACTGTTTGTAAAGTTAGAAATAAAGTTGACGTTTGTAAAGTTAGAAATAAAGTTATAACCATGTCGCTGTTTGTAAGATAGGTGAAATATAAATGAAGTCAGAATCACTTCACTGTTTGTAAAGTTAGAAATAAAGTTATACCCATGTCACTGTTTGTGAGATAGGTGAAATATAAAATGAAGTCATAACCATGTTAGAGTTTGCCAAGTTAGAAATAAAGTTGATGAATGCAAAGTTTGAATTAATGTTAGAATCATCTCACTGTTTACAAGATAGGTAAAGTATAAAATAAGTTATAACCATATCACTGTTTGTAAGATATGTGAAACATAAATGAAGTTAGAATCACTTCACTGTTTGTAAAGTTAGAAATAAAGTTGACGTTTGTAAAGTTAGAAATAAATTTGACGTTTGTAAAGTCAGAAATAGAGTTGATGATTTAAAGTTTGAATTAATGTTAAAATCATTTCACTTTTTGTACAGTTTGTAAGATAGGCAAAATATAAAATGAAGTCATAAGTATTTCACTATTTGCAAGATAGGTAAAGTTAGAAATAAAGTTGACGTTTGTAAAGTTAGAAATAAAGTTGATGAATGTAAAGTTTGAATTAATGTTGGAATCATCTCACTGTTTACAAGATAGGTAAAGTATAAAATAAGTTATAACCATATCACTGTTTGTAAGATAGGTGAAACATAAATGAAGTTAGAATCACTTCACTGTTTGTAAAGTTAGAAATAAAGTTGAGGTTTGTAAAGTTAGAAATAAAGTTGATGATTGTAAAGTTTGAATTAATGTTAAAATCATTTCATTTTTCGTACAGTTTGTAAGATAGGTGAAATCTAAAATGAAGTCATAAGTATTTCACTATTTGCAAGATAGGTAAAGTTAGAAATAAAGTCAAAACCATGTTAGAGTTTGTAAGTTATCATCCTCACCAACGCATGTAACATCATGACAATTTCTTCGGCTTAGGAAACATCAACCACTTTGCTGACTCATGTCTATAAATAGCTCTGACTCATGAAGGAGTAAGGCGCCAATCATATAGATAAGAATCTAATTAGTCTGGTTCAACCTTCTCACCGACATGTGTGGGCGTTATTTATCAGACAAAGCGATGGCGCCTCACGTCAGACAGCGTGACCTTTTCACCGACAAGTGTGTGGACATCATTTCATGTCTATAAATAGCACTGACTCATCATAAAGCGAAGAACCTTGTAGATGACCTTTTCACCGACAAGAGTGTGTGGGCGATAGTTCATTGCGATGACTCATTCAAAACACATCATGTGATTAACACGATTCTATTAACTGTGACTGATACAGATAACGCATTAAAGATTTAACAATGTCAGCTACTTTACTGATATCACGTAAACCAGTCATGATACAATGTCCGTTGTGAAACACTGCAATATGTACAGGATGCCACTTCCGAATCAAAGCAGCAGGAAAGAGTTCAGTTTCATAAAATATACAATGATTACTGGTTTTAATGTTGGCTAGATTCACTAACATCTTCAATTGAACAGACACTACTATATTCTTCAATGTCAGGGGACTGAGGCGGAGATGAGGCATGTGTGTTCGCATTTTCTTGACGACTTCGTAACACATGGACTGCATCACGAAATGAGAAAGGTTTCGTAGGACTTGGATTTTGCCGCAGCGAAAGATTTGAAGATTTCGACCGTTGCTCATGCGAATGACCAATATTTGCGGACGACCGCGATGATAGACTGAATCGGGAAGATGGGTATGCAACTGTTCTAAATCGATGTCTCTTCTGAGATTCATTTCGCGCATGGCGTTGATGATGCGGATGGGGAGCATGACTCACAAATGAGATGAGGGTGGAGTGAACTTCCCTTTTATACTTTTCCCATGAGGGTTTTGGAATCACAATGTAGCAGTGATCATTATGTAGAATCATCTCTTGAATGCGAATAAATACAATGCCGTCTCCTACGTTAATGACACGACAACAGTTGGATAGGATAGCGCGATGTAACCTTCGTAGATGAGAGCGTTCTAGAGTTATCTGAAGTTGACGTTTCGCATCATGAAATGTAAGACACTGACTTTTCCATGATACATGGAGTCATGCTGATAATTTCCACATGATTAAAACTTGAGTGAAGAAGGGTATGCCTGAGAAAGAAGGAGAGAGAGAGTCATGTTCATGTGTGGCATGGTGAGTGTACATTTTCTTTCTTGATACGGTGGCCGTTAGGCCGTGGTCTCATAAAGACCGATGGTGCGTTCTCAGTGTGTGGAGAGTGTCACTGTAGTTGATCATCATCAACATGGACATCATTTTTAAAGGTGATGGAGACAAGATAGGGATTCAACGTAAACAACCTTCCGTCCCTGCGCGGACCCATGTAGATGGTTTGAATTTTAATTTCGAAGGAGTAGAATCCTTTACCCAAAATGGGGAGCGCTTTGCAATTGAGTAAGTCAAATTCGTTGCCCTCCTTTTCATGGATGATGAGACGGTGTCTATCCATATGAACATACATGTATCGTCTTTCCATGATGGGAACTTGTGGCCGCTTCCCATTGTGTCGAACAATTTGTTTGGGAATGGTGAGATTTTTTTTTCAGGAATGTTTCAAGAGTATTGAATTGTAACCGTGTTCAATAGTCTAACGGCACACACACGGCCAGTCCATACTTTGTTGACATAATCTTTAGATAATCTATCCGTTGACTTGGAGTTTTTATGGTTACGGCTTCTCCATGATGAGTTATCTTTTGATTGAAAGCATTTTTACCCGATGCTAAAGTAAGGGAGTTCAGTGTACCCAGTGCGAGAGCAGAGGCGTTGATGGCTTCGAGCAACTGCATGGTTAGCGCAAGGACGGAAATGATTGCCATGAGCTCAGTCGTTCGTTATATAACCAGACCTAGCTCCAATCACATGCGTTTCCCTTTTCTCGTTTTCCCTGTCATTGTTATGTGACAAAGAGTTATCACACGTGAACTTTTGACTGCGTGGGTGGAAACCTTCCCTCCTACAAAGTCGTTCTAGTCCTCACAAAGACTTGAGTGCATTCATTTATCTAACAAAGAGCCTGATAGTAATGCACAAAGCGCAATTACTCATGTTGTGACACGCCCCTTTTCTCGAACAAAGACGCATTCATTTATCTAACAAAGAGCCTGATAGTAATGCACGAAGCGCAATGACTCATGTTGCTCTATACACCATTAGAAAATACTCAGTAAATAGAAATCTTTATTGCATCTACACAATGTGTCGCGCATCAAACGAAGTCGTGGATGTAAACACACTCAGTTGAATCATGATATGTTTAACAACCTATTCATTTCCTTCCAACGTCTCTTCTATTCTCTCCATAATTTTCTCCATATGACGACCATAAAATTGATCACTAAGAGTAATCCATTCTGTGCAATAAGATCCAAAACGAAGTGGTTTTTGTAAATCTTTCAACTCTATAGAAGCAACGAGTCTACCCTTTACATCTTGAGGTTGTAAACTCTCCATCAATCTTTTGAAGAGAGGAAGGCTTTCAGTAAGCACTACTTTCATATCATTCATCTTCATTTTAAATGTAAGTTTCCAATCTTGTAAAAATCCATCGAATCCTTGTTGATCAAGAGTCAAATGACACATGTGGTTACTTAAGGTACGATGCGCCATCATGAACGTTGTAAGTATAGATTTCACATTGCTTCAATGACTTACACTATGAATAAAACAGAAATAACAATCATGTTCCACTGTAAGTTTATTCAACACCAGACAAAATTCACAAGTACAGAATACACTTCATAAATGATCATCAATCATTCACAAGAGGCAAAAACATGTTTTACATAGACCCATGCCGTTGACAATAATATAGATACAGTTCATAAACGTCATAGAGACTACAATGCCAGCGTGAAGAGAGTTTTGCAATGTAGGTAGCTTTATTTCTAGTATTACAATGGGATGGTGGTCTGTAAAGGTGATGTCTCTCACCGAAACATATAGCCATGTCAAAAATCATTTCATCTCTAAACTTCTTTTGATCACAATGCATATGATAGTCTTGTCTTACACGATCTACCCAACATGGTAAATATAAATTATCAATGTGCAACTGAAGTGTTGTTGTTTCTCGTTCAGAATCATTTCCTAATATTTTAACAATATGAAAACCTGACAGCCACCGTTTGAAATCACTTATCAAATACGTTTCATTTACAAATCCAATATGAATCAAAATAGAAGGATCAAGTCCATGCACTTGACGTCGTGACCATTCATCTTTGTGTGGAGGACAGTAGGCAAATCTATGATATACACTAACAACAGTTTGATCACTTTCTCTCATTGCAATAGCACTCAATTCCTGCATGGGTGTTCCCTCACTGTCTATGAAGATGACAACCTACAATATCAAAAAGACTTCATTACAAAATAATACATTGAGCAGGAACTTTACAAGGATGTCTGTCCTTTACATAACAAAAGATACATACAACATGATGACAATGTTTTATTTGAACATAACGCGCAAGACCGCGTTTTCCACATTTACTACATACTAACTGATTACAATACTGATTACAATTCTCTTTGGTGGTAGCACCATCTTTCTTTGATGCGCGACGACGTTTAGGTTTAGTGGCAGGTTCTTGACACTCTTTGACACATGAATCAATCAATGACTTTCTCAATGTGATCAAGTCCTGTTAACTCAGGTTGATGATGAATTTGAGCAATGCGCAAGTTGAGAGAAATCAAATTACTGTCAGATTGCTGAGGTCCCACATAAACAGCAGGCACCTCAATATGAAATGAATAAAAGCCTGCACCTAACGATGAAAATTCTGTTTCAACTGATTGTTCAACTGTCACTCCTGAAGTGACTTTACAATACTTGTTTTGTAAAATATAGCAGCGAGTGCCGCGATACAATGGTTTATAATAAGAAGTTTTCTTTTCTGGCCACAACTGTAATAGTTCAGTAGGAATAAGAGCCTTTTGCCTCACAACGTCTTCTAAAATGTCAAGCTGCTGACGCAACCAATTATCAATAGGGATACTCAGGTTTTGACCTCAACGGTTTACTTGCGTATCCACTTTTGGTGAGTATACCGCCGGCGTTTGAAGATAGAGTCGAACACCGTTGTGGCGCACTTGTTGTTTGTAGGTAGGATAGCCGTGAATTACATTTTCAATTTTCGGATTCCACAGCTCGAGATGTTGAGGATTCAGTGATGCAGCAGTTGGAGTAGGATTCATGGCCATGGCAGTCTGTAACGAAAGAATACCACTAAGTACATTCATGATCATCAGAGAAAAGAAAATTGTTAGCTTAGCAGTGACATATGAGGTGGCCCTTAAGAGGACCTTTTGGAGCGTCCACAGGATTTAAAGCTGATCACCAAAGTCTAAGTCTTCGTCATCGTCCAGTAAATTAAATGTCTTGGGCTTAGGATCCGAATTGAGTTTCAATTCCCTAAATGACTTAAACGTAAAGCGTCTAGGTGGTGGAGGCGGTGGTGGCGGTGGTGGCGATGGTTCAACAAAATAAGCTTGCACAATCATCGGCCACACACTCTCCTGCGTCTCTCTTCTAAAATGCTGGTAAGGTTTAGGCCACACCGTCATGACACTCACTTGTAAATTTGCAAACAGGATTGATCAGACAAAGTTGAGAGGGGAGAATGGCTTCAGCAAGTCACACACGCTTTCCAAGTCAAGAGAATGCAATGAAGAGAAAATGGGGAGATGACTGTTTTATAGGCTCCTGCGAATCCACATTTGACACTATGAGAGCCAATCAGAGACCTCCGTTTCTCCCCTGACTTCGTTGCGGCAGGGAAAAGGAGGCACGCGGACGTCTAACTCATGAATGCTTTCCCCAAATCTTGTAGTCGAATCTAGTTTAACACATTGAGTTGAATATGAATGTGTTTTATGCGACATAAGAGCAAGTTGGATCCATGCTCATGAGATGAATCTAGTCGAGATGCAATATTTGCCATGTGTCGCTGATAGAAATCTTTGGGATCATGTATCGTCTCTGCAGAATAGGATGCAAAATGAAACACTACACGTTCACCTGCATGTTCATCAGTCACTTTCTCAAATTCAATCTCTGCAACTAATCGTACTTTCACATCGTTATTCATCAACCTGTCCATGAGCTGTTGGAAAACGAAGTAACCTTTAGCGATAGCAAATTCTAAGTCTGCCTTTTCATGATGAAAGGAGATGATGTAGTCCCTAATCACACCACGAAGACTTTGTCGATGAAAACGTAGTGAACAAAATTCATTCGTAAACTTTACTGCTTCTGTCATCTTTCTTTGTTTCACTTCGGAGACATAGCATGAATGACATACAGGTGTAACATGACACGCTGATGCCAAATCTGGTCTCTGTTTTCCCATCCGAGACTTGCTTCACCCGCTAGAGCGATTTTCATAAACATTCTAACTCTGTCGTTTTTCGCCAAGGTCCAAAATTTTCAATAACGTCTTACCTCTAAATAAAGGCAGATACGAACAAGCCATGTTTTCCACTGAATTTGTCTCACTCCCAGCTTTCAAACGAGCTATTGCACGACTTTGTACGATGTCTACAACCAAAGTTGGAAGATCGTTGCCGAGGGGGGACGTCTTCAAAACTTTTTCTCTCCGATTGAGTTGGGAAGAAGTTTCTAGACCCAACATTGACCAAAACGTCCGAAATTTGCACTCCGTTTTCCCTTCCGAGGTCTCCTTCTGCCCGAAAAACGACTTTTCTCATCCCAAAACCACCAATACCTGCCTTTTTCAACTCTGACGTTTTCTTGCCATTTTCCTCCCTAAACCCAGGAAAATTAGTCCAAACTGAGCTTTCCGCTGCATTTTTCTCACTCTTAGCTTTCAAATGAGCTATTGCACGACTTCCTACGATGTCTAGAGCCAAAGTTGGAAGTTTGGCAGGAGAGGGAGGGGGGTCAGAACTTTTTCTCTCCGATTGAATTGGGAAGAAGTTTCTAGACCCAACATTGACCAAAATGTCGGAATTTGCACTCCGTTTTCCCTTCCGAGGTCTCCTTCTGCCCGAAAAACGACTTTTCTTATCCCAAAACCTCCAACACCTGCCTTTTCCAACTCTGACGGTTTCCTGCCATTTTCCTCCCAAAACCCAGGAAAATTAGTCCAAACTGAGCTTTCCACTGCATTTTTCTCACTCTTAGCTTTCAAATGAGCTATTGCACGACTTTCTACCATCTCTAACACCAAAGTTGGAACTTTGGCAGGAGGGGGGGGGACGTCCTCAAAACTTTTTCTCTCCAATGTCGCTGGAAACATCCTTCCTAACCCAAAATCGGCCAAAAATTCCGAATCTGGCCTCCGTTTTCTCATCCGAGCACTCCTTCCTGTCGATTTCCAACTTTTCTCATCCCAACACCACCAACACCCGCCCTTTCCTCACTCACTCCCTCACACATCACCTTCCTTCCCACCCTTGCCTCATCACTCTTCCTTCCTTCCAGAGGGGGGGAGGAACCCGTTTCTTCCTCTCGGACCCATTCCTCCCAACACATCCTTGGCCATCTCCCTTCCTGCCAGAGGGGGGGCTGAGTCAGCCTGATGACTCATCGATGACTCATCACTGCGCCGCACCGTCCTTGAATTTGCAATGGGATTACTACTAACATCAACTGGTTTTGGCCATTAAATATAGGAGTGACCGTGATTTCTTTCAAAGAAATCGTAAGAAGCGTAAACTACGCAAGTGGGACTGAGATATTCAATTCCGTCCAAGGTAATTTTGCCACCATTTTTGAATCTTAGCGTTTTCTGGTTATGATGCTGTATGTAAGTTAATCCTGTTTTTTGAATGGTGTGGAGTGCTTTCATGTTTAGTGTTAGGTAAAAGTAATAAATTACGCTTTTCTGTTGGTATTTTTGTTTCGGTTGTATTGTAGAAGAAAATTCTCTTCTCTTGCCTGATATAAAAATTTTAAATATATGTTCTTTTTCAAAATATATCTGCGATATTATGTTACCAAAATGAATGAGACTGTCAGATAGTTAGCGTTTGAATGATGCAGCTGATGAGACATGTCTAATATTCATTTTGTATTGGCATTCCAATGCACTGTGTAGTTTTGTGTTTTGCTCATCAATAATTATAATACTTAAAGCTAATGTTTGCGGTGGATTTCCTTAATACAGCTAAGCTTTTTTCTGTCCCTTACTAAAGTCCTATCGTTTTAGTATTTTGACATCAAGCCCCTTCTCAATTTCTTTTTCCATTCAACGACTGAATGAATATCCTCACCCAGTTCCTAAGCTCAAGTCTTTCCTTCTTTGATCACATGACTGCTGCAAGACTGTCCTTACTCATTTCCTAACCTCAAGTCCTTCTCTCTTGAATAACATGACTTGAAGACTGTGATATGTTTGATCTATGATTATTGACTTCATTGTTATGTCATGCTTAGTTTTATCTTCAATGTGCGGTGTCTTAACGTTATCGCTTCACCTGTCCAAGGAGAAGTGCATGCTATAAAAGTAAATAAACTCTATATCCACAAATTATTTAAATACTCCATATCTGAGTAATACAATTTAGATAATCCTCATAATCTCTGTATTTTTACATACTTGCGTTTCAGATGACCTATGCGAATATATGCAACCTTAATTGATTTACTATTGATATAAAAGCATTGCAAGCATTTAAATGTATGTTGTGTTAATGTTATGTAGGAAATTTACATTAGGAAATGAAAGCCCGTCCAAGATGTTAATATCGGGCTTTATCTGTGTTTAGAAGATAAATGCATAGCCTTCATGTCTACTTATACTGTAATAAACATTTTCAGGGCATCATTGATTTTGTGCTAATTAATCAAAATATAGGCTATATGAAAGTGATGTCGTTGAAGTTAGCACCAACTTCAACACCAACTTTTTGAATAGAGTTTGTACAGAATAGGAAACCACATGTTTAGGTACTACTGATGACGCAGAGTTTGTACAGCCAAAATTTTTTCCAAAATTCGAACTCCTTCACCTTCAAAATTCAAATTTAAATTCGAAAAATTGGTGCAAGTATTGGTGCTACCTGGTTAGCGAGTTTGTACAGCATTCCGATGGAAAAATTTAGATACAAGAGCAAAAAACTGAGTTTGTACAGCAACTTCCAAAACTTTCCTTACACGAACAACCGGAAAAAACCGCCAAAAACCGATTTTTTCAAAAAATGATAAGATTTTCCAGAAAAGTTCTTGGTGCTACATGGAAAATGAGTTTTTACAGTGCTCTAACCGGTGGAAGAGTGTTCTACTAATCCAGTCTGAGTTTGAACACACACTTCTCCGACACTCCAGCACTCCTACGACCGGTAAATACCGGTTATTGTACAGTAACTACAAGAATACTGCCCATTTATGAACAAATCAATTGGTGCTACATGGAAAATGAGTTTGTACAGTGCTCTAACCGGTGGAAGAGTGTTCTACTAATCCAGTCTGAGTTTGAACACACACTTCTCCGACACTCCAGCACTCCTACGACCGGTAAATACCGGTTATTGTACAGTAACTACAAGAATACTGCCCATTTATGAACAAATCAATTGGTGCTACATGGAAAATGAGTTTGTACAGTGCTCTAAACCGGTGGAAGAGTGTTCTGACTAATCCAGTCTGAGTTTGAACACACACTTCTCCGACACTCCAGCACTCCTACGACCGGTAAATACCGGTTATTGTACAGTAACTACAAGAATACTGCCCATTTATGAACAAATCAATTTGTGCTACATGGAAAATGAGTTTGTACAGTGCTCTAACCGATGGAAGAGTGTTCTACTAATCGAGTCTGAGTTTGAACACACACTTCTCCGACACTCCAGCACTCCTACGACCGGTGAATACCGGCTATTTTACAGTAACTACAAGAATACTGAACATTTATGAACAAATCAATTGGTGCCACTTGGAAAGTGAGTTTCTACAGTGTTCTAACCGATGGAAGAGCGGTCTAATGATCGAGTCTGAGTTTGAACACACACTTCTCTGACACTCCAGCACTCCTGCGACCGGTGAATTGTCGTTTTTGTACAGTTACTACAAGAATTCTGGGCATTTATGAACAAATCAATTTGTGCTACATGGAAAATGAGTTTGTACAGTGCTCTAACCGATGGAAGAGTGTTCTACTAATCGAGTCTGAGTTTGAACACACACTTCTCCGACACTCCAGCACTCCTACGACCGGTAAATACCGGTTATTGTACAGTAACTACAAGAATACTGCCCATTTATGAACAAATCAATTGGTGCTACATGGAAAATGAGTTTGTACAGTGCTCTAACCGATGGAAGAGTGTTCTACTAATCGAGTCTGAGTTTGAACACACACTTCTGCGACACTCCAGCACTCCTACGACCGGTGAATACCGGTTATTGTACAGTAACTACATCAGCGATGCGATGGTTTTGTTTCAAAATTCAATTGTCGGTTGAATCGCTATCTTCCACCAGTGAAACGAGATGAATCAATATTTTGTTTCAAGAAATGTTATTGTCCATCAGAATATGAACTCTGCATGAGAATTGTGCTCAAAACTTTGGAAAAAGCCCGAGTACGTCATAAAGGTCACGGGTGGAAAACTTGATGTAGGCGGTAACATGTCTCCAAAAATTAATAGCTGCACCAAATTCAAATCCTGACATGGGAGAAGGACGACAGATGAATATCGAGTTCTCAATTTTTACATACTCTATTACAGTAGGAAGCACAGCATAGAAAGGTCAGATAGGATGAAAATGACTTGCGACGTTTATGCAATGAAGACCGAATATCTTAGATACGATAATGATCGGACAGTCCGAAACGCATATAGAAAAACAACTACAAGGTATAGAATAGAGGAACATCTCTGAAAATGCCTGTACTAAGTTGTGTCAACCAATTGTAGTCAAATCAATTACAAATGCACTTAAAAATCACCGCAAAAAACAGCAATCTTGATAATTAGTGTTGCTTGTAATTCATCACTAATATCTGGAAAACAATCGAAGGTATAATAAATGTAACAACTGGATATACTAGCTGATAGGACGAAACAATGGAAACCGTAGAATACAAAGGGAAAAGGTTTGTCTGCATATGTGAATTTAAGGTACCGCGGTTATGTATAAGTAAAATCCGGAAAACAATCAAAGGTATTGTTAAGAAGACCGATTGCAGACATAATGTCGTATATTTCATTAACACAGAATTACGTTAAAATCGAGACCATCACTCACTACACAAAGGTCTGAAAAGCAGTCCACGATCATGTGCATAGCTGAAACACAGTGAATCTCAAGTGTCATGGAAATCTCACGTCACAGGTATAAAAGTAAGAATTGTACAGGCTTGCGTATAGCCTATACGATGAACCTTAAATGACCAAAAATGTGACCAAGCGATAAAGTTTTTGAAATAAAAAAGGAAATGGTCGGGATAAGATCAATTACAACAAATTTCATGAATGCACATGACAAGCGGAATAAAGTAGTGGTCAAAATATTTCAATTTCGTGTTCACACTCAAAAAAATGTTGAAGACTTATCGGTCAAACATGAGAGCAGGGGAGTCATAATCGTAGTTGTTGAACAGACGCTCTCTGTAATCAGTCACGCATGTTCAGATACACTACATGCTCACTAAGTAGATGATTTGAATAATTTCAAATGAAAGAATGTGATCACCAAATGTCTTAACGAGCGGTGTAGAAGGCAACCTACTGATTTTCAAGTTATGTCGTACAACGAAGTATAGCTCCTTCAAATGAAATATGCGTTACATTGCAATAACCGCAATGTAGGCTTTATAAACCTTGTATGTAGGTTCAACCCAACTGATAGAAATAGGAACTTGATTTTCTGAACCTTAACTGATGATGTTAATCACCGGATGCATCAAAAATTGATATCACAGTCAGGCAGGCTAGTTAGGCTCTCAGTTCAGTAGCCATAAAATGTTGACATATAAAACTTACGGGATATATTCATTGCTAATCTCATTTTTGTTGATTTGTTCATCGTCAAATATTTGAACAATTAGATCTTCTCATGTGCTAAATACTAATTAAATGATGCTGTATAAATGAGCGTAAACCTAGCAAACTTACATATACCTACTTTCATTTTCCTATGTGAAAGTTTGTAATTCTATGTGCCATTTAAACATAAACAGCCGCGAATAGATTAAGAAATACAAATAGGCTACACGCAATTCGCTGCAAAAGATGGAATTTCGACCATTCAGTCATCCGCCAAATTTTTAAATCAACATGTGATAGTTAAGTGACCTTGATCGTTGATTGTAGATGAAAATATTGAACATGCAGTGTATAAAAATATTGCAGGATTATAATTACGATAGGCTGGCTTAGGGAAATGCAACATTAGGTAAATGCGACTAGGTTAAAGCCAAAACCAAAATAGCTCATAGCCAAGAAACCGTTCAGTTTGCATCCATATGTGCCTGCATCGATAGCCAATCTCTAAGGCATTTTATTTCGCAAAAGTATTGCATACCACCCTGGCACTTGGTGAACGATTTGGCAGTTTTTGAAAATTGGGCCTTATTTGGTTTACTCTGCAACAAATTTTGTTTGCTGTCAAGAGAAGCAAGCTGGAATTAAATATGGGCGAACCTTTTACATCACAGTAAGATGTCAAGTTCATCCACACGTAATAGCGGATTCGATCGAATACCTCTTCATTATATTACGTAGCCCGATCGATTTTTGTAGTGAAAAGCAGGTCCGGGGTAAATGCGACAAGGCCCATCGAGATAGGTGCGACAACGTGCAAAATTTTGATTTTTTTGTCGCTTAAGTTTTTGATACACTCCTGCATGTGTCAATAAAATCGTCACCAAACATATTTTGAAATCATAGATGTCTCAAACGACAATAGGGTGCAATGATCAAGATCCAAGGCTTGTTTCGAGTTCATGGATTTCGATCGATAATAACAGCTAGATGCCATTTCGAGTCAATCAAACGAAAAGGATCTACGTCCAGAAAGAACGAGAAAACCTTTACGATATTTAGGCCTATATTCTGATATTCTTTTCTCTAATGCGCTCGTATATTTCTAAAATAGGCTAATTTTTTTTTGAACGTATATCAGTTGTAGCATTTCATGCATGTATCCTATTTAAAAATAGACCTATTCAGCTTCAAAATACGCTTACATACTATAAACACTGCCCATTTTTATCTCACATAAACATAAATCTACACTAGGTGACATGCCACGCGTGATTCAGGCGTAATTACGGAACACCCCAAACATCCGTGGTTAAGGACATTCTATTCTTCTACCCGCGTATACATGCGCTGCTTTAAGAGTCAGAAATCACTTGATCTGATGCTGTTAAAAACATGGGAAGATGTTTAAGAATACGCGCGGCGAGCGTTTATAGTTAGCGCGTCGTCCACGGTTGTCTGCGCTGCCGCTTGAACCACTAAGATGAACCGCTAAGCATGTTCTGTCTTCCCTGAACATGAAATTGAGGTCCTATCACATTGTTTAGCCTCTGATACAGGCAGACACATGAGACGCAAAGTCTATATAACAAGACTGCCAACTATACTTACATATATAACCTATATTGCAGCAATATCCCGCATATCCACGAATGTTTGGGGTCATGTGCAATTACGCGTGATTGAGCGTGGCATGTCACCTAGTGTATCGAAATAATGAGCTACATCAATTCTGCAATCACAAATAAACCAAGATCCACTTCTATATGTGAAAATGTCTATTCTAGGTAGCGATTAGGTAGCACTAGGATTTTCTTGTAAAGATCAGTTGCTCTATCACCAAGATAGGTGCGAAACACATCACCGTCATCTCATACTACATTCCCAACACATCATCGGAGTTTAATTCGCAACACTGTATCAAAACGTACTCAGATGCAAAAACACCCAGCCCATGTCGTATTTTTACCCACCCCAATCATGAGGTAAAAAAGACTTTGAAGTCACTTACTTTGACATCCAACTTAGAGAAACTTATAATTCCATGATCATAAATGGGCAGTATTCTTGTAGTTACTGTACAATAACCGGTATTTACCGGTCGTAGGAGTGCTGGAGTGTCGGAGTAGTGTGTGTTCAAACTCAGACTGGATTAGTAGAACACTCTTCCACCGGTTAGAGCACTGTACAAACTCATTTTCCATGTTGCACCAATTGATTTGTTCATAAATGGACAGTATTCTTGTAGTTACTGTACAATAACCGGTATTTACCGGTCGTAGGAGTGCTGGAGTGTCGGAGAAGTGTGTGTTCAAACTCAGACTGGATTAGTAGAACACTCTTCCACCGGTTAGAGCACTGTACAAACTCATTTTTCCATGTAGCACCAATTGATTTGTTCATAAATGGGCAGTATTCTTGTAGTTACTGTACAATAACCGGTATTTACCGGTCGTAGGAGTGCTGGAGTGTCGGAGAAGTGTGTGTTCAAACTCAGACTGGATTAGTAGAACACTCTTCCACCGGTTAGAGCACTGTAAAAACTCATTTTCCATGTAGCACCAAGAACTTTTCTGGAAAATCTTATCATTTTTTGAAAAAATCGGTTTTTGGCGGTTTTTTCCGGTTGTTCGTGTAAGGAAAGTTTTGGAAGTTGCTGTACAAACTCAGTTTTTTGCTCTTGTATCTAAATTTTTCCATCGGAATGCTGTACAAACTCGCTAACCAGGTAGCACCAATACTTGCACCAATTTTTCGAATTTAAATTTGAATTTTGAAGGTGAAGGAGTTCGAATTTTGGAAAAAATTTTGGCTGTACAAACTCTGCGTCATCAGTAGTACCTAAACATGTGGTTTCCTATTCTGTACAAACTCTATTCAAAAAGTTGGTGTTGAAGTTGGTGCTAACTTCAACGACATATGAAGGTGTACATAACAGCTTTCTAATATTCTTGAAATAATTCATTCAAAGAAATACCATAAATTTTATTTAATTAATAGTTATGGAAAACAAATTTTGTATGGTAGAGAGCACTGAGAATAATGTGCGTATTCTTATTACCTTATGGATAGCTGCTTTCATTCAATGTATAAGGAAATTAGCCCTACAGGGACTGCAACCTGTCCAAGGTAGTATTTAATTTATGTCAAGCTAAGTTGCTTAGTCTCAATCTAAATAAAAATAAATGTGTCACTCATCATCCTATGCTCACCTATCATTGGAATATTCCGGCCTCACACAGAAAATTAAAATTTTGTTATAGGTTTTTTAGGTCCGTTGGAAAAAATAGGTTTTTTTAGGTTTTGATAAAATGCTACTGTAATGAAAAACTCATGTTAATATGATTAAATTATCACCGAAATTCAACAATTACTTGCAAGTAAACGGATTTACAGTCCGTTACGTAACGAAAACAAAGGATGTTCTGTATGTAGGTTTTATTTAATGTAGACTGTCTTTAATGAACTTTGACCGAATCTTTCCGATCGAAGGTGATATTTTCACGTCAGGAATCTGAAAAATGAAGTATATTACTATGTACTGAAGAAAACAGTGTTGAATATATGCAGCAATCATCCAACGATAAACATAAAACGAAGCGAATAAACCAACTTATGAAACGCCAAGTTAAAGAAGTTTGGAAGTCAAACATTCAACTAAATTGAAATTGCCACTTTTATTCGGGTTTCCATCTGCAGTTATATAAATATACAATCTGGATTGAGATAGAAATTGTGTATAGATTTATTATATTTTCAGAATCTATCTTTGTTTTACTTTCTTTACTATTGTAAGTTATCTATAAAAACAAAGGAGTAGATCGATTTGTTGATTGGCAATGGTTTGTCAATAGTTTATTGTCGATAACTTTTCATTTGCGTCTGGCTCCATCAGTACGGTTTACTCGATATGATTATGACCACCAGTTGTTTCATTAGTCAATATTCTATACTTCTGAATACATTTTGGCTGGTTTTGATATTCTTGTTGAGAAAGCACATGACGGACATTATGACCACGGATGTATGGTACATTTTTAATTATACCTCTCATAAAATAGCAATATTCGGTGCCGTCTTAGTTCTATGAGTGGGAGAGATAACGTTATATTTCATTTGATATCCATGACAATATGTCGATGAAAACCTAATTAACATCTGTGACAATTTTCATACAAACGAATTAACTGAAGTTGAATTGTTGAACATTGCTGACTTGCCTACTGTAATTTTTTCAGTTCTTCGAGTTCTTCAACCAATTTTTGCTTTCGTTCCACGCCCATTTGTATTTGCAAGCTAGCAGACTGCAACCTCTCCTTCTTCATCGTCTTGGAAGAAATAAGGGATTGAATAGTGGCATTTCCTTCGGCGATTGCTGCGTCAGCCACTTGAATTCCAAGCTCCTTCTCCTTTATTATCGTATCAATTTCTTCTTGCTCATTTGATGATGTTATCATTTCCTCTGTTTCGTTGCTTTTCTGTGATTTCTGTGACTGCAGCCAAATCTAATAAGATTTCCTTGAATTCTTTACTTTCGTTCGGAAATCGTCAGTGATTTCAATGCCAAGATAACCATCTTTAGTCCGGTTCAGCATGTCTTTTACCCGCCTAAGAGCGACCAAAGTGCTTTCGTCCAAAGAGGTGCCATGAGCGTTTAGAATTGCTTGATTTATTGAAAACCCCTGTTCAGGTCTTGCATTTCCATGTGACAGGCACAGAGCGCATTTTACAACACCTTCTAACTGACGAAACTGTTGCATTCCCTGAGAATTGAGTGTAGAGAATACTTTCGACCAGAAACGATCTACTCACAGGATATGCTGAGCTGTACAATCTGGGGGTTCGTTGTATCCTGAAGCAATATGCTTCCAATATTCATTTTCTTTCTCTCGGTTTTTTTCTGGTACATCTGGAACCAACCAATTATCAGGGATATCCATCAACTGGTAAGTACGCCATTGACTTCTAACAAGATCGCATATTTCTTCCTTTGATGCCATAATACCGAAGATAAGTTGCGAGTGTCTTCTTGTACAATCAATCAGATTGAGTGCCATGCGGGAAATTGCTTTTATTGAACTTGAATCATGACGTTTTGTGGGAAGAACATACTCAGTGTCTTTCAGAAATTGATTACTCAGTGGCAAATGTTTCTGCAAATATCTTGTAGATTCCTGATAAAGTCTCAGTGCCTTTTGTCTCAAGGTACGCTGCTGATCTTCAGAGACTTCATCCGATTGCAACACAGCCTTTGCTTTGGTCCCTATGTCAATTTTTGCAACACCAAGACTATCGGATTTTACATCAATCTTGGCCAATTGTTTTCCATTGTTTGGATCGAAGACTTCACAAATTTTGCAATTATATTGCGAAGGAGTGCAACGAGGCCTTCGTATAGATATGATATCAATGGTTCGTTTCTCTGAAATTGAACAAGGGACTGCTCGTAATCATATGCGACAAAAACCACGAATGACATGGTTGCTCTTGAAAGAGGATTTTTGATAAATTCGACTAGTTGAATATACCTTGGAGTCTTCAAATGTGGGCGGAAACTTTTTTCATTTGGAAGGAATTTTGTTAAGTATTCCTCTAGATTGGGCCATTGCTCGAGGAGCCTTAAGCATGATTTTCGGATAGATAGCCACCTAGAGGACACATGCCGAACTCCAAAACGGGCTGGTAAATCTGTCACCAGCTCCATGGTTTCATAATCCTTCCGGAGACAAGCGGAGAATTTTAAGAAGTAATAGAACGTCAAATATGAAACTCTCAAAGTCGAAGTCAAGCGCAGTTAGACCTTTCCTAAAGGCAGTGTGTACTTTATGTAGATTACAAGTTCCAATGTTCAATAATTCCTTGTCCTCCTTGATCAGCTGGTCTGACAACAGTTTCTCGAACTTTATGTTTACAGTTGGGCCATCCATTCCGAGATGCAGTAACAATGTAGTTTGCAATCCCATTTGTCTCACAACTTCATAAAAATGATTTACAAGATCTTCTGAGGTGCAATGACCCACAAATAACGATCCTAAGTATATCGTCTGTATTTCATCACTATTTTTAGACCAAAACTGAGCGTATAAGCATCATACTGCTTTGATACCTGAGAACTCCTCGTTTCATCAAATTTAAAGCAGAATTCTGTATCTTTAATTTCAGCCTGATCACATTCTTTGAAATAAGGGGCGATCCCATGGACAATTACGTACTTCATTTTGGTGGCTCCTTGCTGGTATTCCTGAGCAATTTCAGAGTCCGGGAACATCAACTTGAACCGCTGGGAGTCGTCACTTGCACTGTTGAACGAATAATTACTAACTTCAATGACTGGTAAATTTCTGCGTTTTGTATTTGTTTTGGGGTAGTACATAACTTCTTCTGTGTTTCTGTGGTCAGTAACCTGCCAGTTGATAAATTTATGATCGACTGCTGACGATCTGTCTTATTCTTTAATCGCTCATGGTGTCTCGCTCCTTTTGCCTGAAGCTTCACTGCAGACAAGCCAAGATTATCAATACGAAAGTCTGATGCACATACAGTGCATCTCGCAAAATGCTCACTTGGTCCTGCTTTCAGAAATTTATATTTTTCCTCCCAAATTGGATTATATTTTGACTTACTGTGTTTTCTGGACATATTCCTAAAAACGAAGAACGTGAAATAAATGAATTAACTTAAAATGATAATAATCAAACAAGAATCACGGTACATTAAAAAAAGGTTTGAAGTCTGATCATTAGAGCACCAAAACCTCAAGTGAAAACGTTCTTTTGAATTGAATAAAATCAAACACATTTCAGGTTTCTCAATACTGAAAACTAAAATCGTCATTGGAAACATCTTTATCTACATTTTAAATAGCATTGAGAAAATAATTACAATTGATAGTATGTTCTAATGTTCAGACATTAATCCGGCAAAGAAGAGAAGTCGGTTATAAAATTTGACCTAATAATGGGGTCAAAAAATAATACCTAGCCAGTTCCTTTTAATTGATTAATTGAAGTGGAGATCGGCGAATCTTAGTTTTCCTTGTTAGCAGAACAAAACCAATAATTTATACATATATAACAGAAACTTTTATAGGTACTAATTCTAAAACTGTTTTAGACTGCGCTGCTTTGCTGGCTGCATATGACAGATTAATTATTGATTACATTTCCTTTATAGTATAGAAAATGCCACTGGCTTCACAAGAATATAGATTTATTTGATGAAATCCGATATTACATATTGTATATTACATGTACAGTAGTTTGATTTGATTTTTGATTTGATGCAAGTAATGTGTCTTTCTTTACAGATCAGCAATTTTTTCTCTCATGTCTAACGTAGGTTGTGGTCACATGTTCATGTTGGTGGTTAATCGTCACTCAGCCCGCTCATGTTGTGCAGATTGTCAGTGTATTTGGATCCTAGATGAAGAACGCCGAAATATCGGATTTCATCAAATAAATCTATATTCTTGTGAAGCCAGTGACATTTCTATACTATACTATGATTCCAAGAATGGCCAACCCAAATCAATTAGATTACATTTCCTTAAAGCTTTCTCTAAATAGGCCTAAAATCTCTGGAGTTATTCTAGTCTAAAGTATCAGTTAATCTGAATATCATGGATAAATTCAAGACGAAAATGTCGAATCAAGTAGAATTCGGTATCACCCCCGTACATGTATTGCTACGGTTCGTAACCACTACTTCGACAAATTCACATGAACAAATTCATATGAACTAGCTAATGTGATTCGTGTGAGAGTTGTACCTACGTTGTCATCTACTCGTACATTGAAAAGAGGAATCGTTCTTTCTTCAGTATAATCGATCGTTATTTAGATACACCGGATCTACCAGTCCTTTATGCAGTTTGTGGATTAAAATCATTATTTTCTTAAAACGTAGGTTTGATTATCATTTTTCTTGAATTTCACCTATTCTCGTGTTGTTATATGCTTTTGATGTTGTGCAGCATCACTCAACAATAAGGCTTTTTGCCTTTTAAGTAGTATTTATAAAATTAAAGAGAAACGATTGCACACTACTACACGTATATATCCATGAAATACTGCGCACTTCTTATACTTCAATATAAAATAAACATCTTTTCTAGTATTCAAACATGTGTACATGGATATATTGAGAGCAATAATATTGTTTCGGTAATCTATATTTCAACAAAATAGCAGCTTATAATTATATACAGTAAACATCGGTGATAACGAAGTCATCTGGATTGTAAGGAATTATTCGTTATAGCCTAGGTTTACTGTACATAAATCACCCAATGCAAAGAAAGAAAACGTCAAGAAACATATCCGAATCACTTTAAGCAATGTTAATTTAAGCATGTACATGTATTTCTACGGTTCCTAACCACGACTTCGACAAATTCACATGAACAATCGCGCAACCCATTCAGAATTAAAACAATCATATAATTAAGAGAAGAAGCACTTGTCCTCCACACATGGCACTTTTGATGCTTTTCGAAGGAGGAGACTGCGTTGGTATGATTCCGTGATGAGAAGAGACGAGGACTGGATTAGGATATCTTTCCAGCTCTAAATTGGATTGAGAAGACCGAGTAAACATAGTAAATCTCAGGAGAGCTGCGAGCGTTCGGCCTTCCTTCACCAGCGATCTACCAACAGTATGAGTTAAGACTCACTATTAGAAAGTTGCCAACGTCCGACCCTGTTCAACTAGAAAAAATGCAAAAATGAAAATTGATGCGTATTAATTTGTATCACATTTCATTCCATTTTGTCATAAGCAGTACAACTGAAAAGAAATCTTTCATTCATACATTACTGAATATTTATTCTATATATTCCCTACCAGGAATTATATTGCTATTATATACTTGCAAAAATTAAAATGAAACTCTTGCTTAGATATATTCCAAAAAACTGTTTTAGGTTTTATTAGGTCATGGCCCAAAATATAGGCTAATTTAGGTCACAATTCCAAATTTAGGTTTTTTTAGGTTTTTTAGGTCATGTGTGAGGCCTGAATATTGCTACATTGCTCATGCGCTGTTCACCACCTGTCAGTTGTTTCGTTCAGAAATCGGAGACTGTTGTATTCACTCAGCTGACAATAAAGATTCACATCAGCAGGTCGGGCTTTGACAAACTTCTATTCCTGTTCCAATCTCCTTACTATGAAAACTTCATTGAATGGCTGAAATTCGATCTTCGCTGACTTTATTGTCTAGACAGCGAATGATTGCCAGTGTGACGTCGATTCATACACTTGCCATGATGACTATGTTAGAATATTCATTTACCGTCATTCCACGCAGAGTTGGAATTGGAATTAATTCCGATCCGGAATTAATTCCTTTTTTTGTCGGAATTGGAATTGACGATATTCAAATCTACTGGAATTGGAATTGACCCTGATAAACCTCAATTCCACTTTTTCGATTGACCTGTGATAAATCTATTTGTACAAAAATTGAAATTGCAACGTCCAATCACAACAATTATTCAATATTAATTTTAAGACTATAGTTATATAGATACGATACGCAACGATAAAAGAAAAACGTTAAACTTACAGTTCACTTCTTAATGTTGAATTCACTTCAATTCGATCGGACTCATTTATACTAAAATAATATCATAAATATCAGTGTCACTTATACCGTCAATCTTCAATCGCGCTCGCTGATGTGTTGCTGTATACGCTGCTGTGTTGTTGTTCGCTGGCAGGCAGTTGTTGTTGTTATTTCTGTAGTTAATTTTCACCGCGAGAGCCCGGAGTTGTTCTAACAGCTGCTGAAGATGTCGTATGTGTTGTTGTTGTGTCAATTTCTCATCGTTTCTAAGTTAGGGTAAATGGGTGCAAGAGTCCGCATAGAGGTAAGAGTCCGCACCGTTTGATTTCTCAAAAAAGGGAAACATTCCATGCTTGCTGTTTGATTGTCCAATCAGATCATCATCCAATCGTAAAAGATTGTTGACCGTTTCACACGCTATCCGTCACCAGTTGTGTCACGTGCATCGCTAAGGTAAGTATCTAGCGATTATCTTGTTCGATAAAATGTTCAACTTTCACAAATGATGCGCCCTACTGTGTAATTTAAAGCTTGTAAAAAATTAACATTGCAGCATCAGTATTCATATCTTTATTAATTGTGCTGAATCAGCTGGCTCATGTGTTTTCTTGGTATTCATTTGAACATTCATATCAAAGATAAGCATAATAGCAGGGGCAAAAGTCCGCGCTAATTTTGGGGCAGCAATCGGCACTGCGTACTCCTCCCCTAGAAATGATATTGTTGAATTATCAGGTCATAATGATATAGTATCATGATAATGTGTTATCTAATACTCTCAGATATAATTATATTTTGAAATCAGTCTATATTACGGTATGCCTACAAACTCTAGATCGCATGTAGATTATTGTAAATTCATCAATTCTACATGTAGAGCTCCTTTTCTAATGAAGCATAGACAAAATAGATTTTATTCATAAGGCATAGCCGACCTAAGTAACTAAAATGATGCTTATGGTAGATACTTCTTCATGCAATTTCAGATAAAATCATCCACATTCTTGTTGATTTCAGTGTAAAATGCGTACCTACGATCGGAAGACTCAAAGAACGAATCTAAGTGAAGAACAGCGCATTGAAATATGCAACAGAATTCAAAATGGAGAATCTCGCCGGTCATTGGCAACACAATTCCAAGTATCCAAGAAAACTATCAGAAATTATTTGAAACGAGTAAGCCATATCGATAACTATTCTTTCCCAGTTATGTCTGAAATTTTATTATTTATTTCAGGATCAAGCGCCAATGTCGTTAGGAAGATTCCAGTCAGTGTTTACACCAGATGTAGAGCAAAAACTTTACGAATGCTGTTTAAAAATGGACCAATTGTTTCATGGTTTGACTTTAAAAAACCTTCGTTCACTGGCTTATGATATGGCTGAAATTTACGATATTGATAACCCTTTCGATAAGGATACCAGAATGGCAGGTATCGACTGAGTGAAAGGTTTTTTGAATAGAAATACCGGACTGTCAGTAAGAACACCTGAACATATAAGATTGTCCCGTGCGTCCTCGCTTACTAAACAGAGCTGTGAAATATTTTTCCGTCTTCTGAAAGAGTTATGCGATCGATATCACTTCAGCTCTGATCAGATATTCAATATGGATGAAAGTGGAGTCTCCACTGTACCCAATAAGCTCCCAAAAGTTCTAACTAAAAAGGGGAAGCGATCCGTCAGTAAAGTAGTTTCTGGGGAACGAGGCATAACTACCACCATAGTCTGCACAGTGAGCGCATCTGTTCAGTAGGCCTATATTCCACCGGTAGTGATTTTTCGACGCAAACGTCTTAAACCGGAATTGATTGACAATCCGCCTGCTGGTGCTTTAGGATTATGTACCAACTCAGGATATATGAACTCAACAATTTTCTCTGAGTATCTTAAGCATTTTCAGCGTCATGTTAGGCCATCGACAGCCCTGTGGGAACGAATCTTGCGAAAAACTGGCGAATGTCAGCTGCAGAATATCATGCTAAAGTTCAGTCATATTTGCGGGATATTCGCTGGCGAAGTTCGCCGGCGACAATTCGCGCTCTATATGTCACCTTTTACTTTTGACTTTCTCTCTTGTTTTCTTTAGTAATCCGCCTCTACAGTCGAGGCTCTATTCTCTCCCTCACCTCACTATCCCTCACATATGGCTAATCTATCTAAGATATAAGTGCAGACTATCATTCTTTGATAATTATAAGAATATAGAGAATCCGGATATATCAATTTTCATAACATCTCTTGACATTCAATAATTTACAACAATGACAAATATTTGAACAATATCATAGTATTTACTGCGACATTTATGGAAGACAAATACTTTTTTTAGTTTAAGCCTTCGTGAATTAAAAAAAGGTCCCTTTTTATCAGATCAGACTGAGTATACAATATATTTTCATGTGAAGGTAATATACGAACATTACTACTTACCACTAATTAGTTGCTACAATATCCACGATTTCGCCGGTTGGCGAAAAATCAGCTCGCATTAGTAAACAAATATCTACCAACTAATTATAGCAACTTTTTCGCCACCTGTCGTTTTTTAATTTTACACATGTTTTTGGATAAATGATGACCATTTTCACATGCGGAGATAGTTTTTACACGAAAATGAACCTTTAAAAAAATTATCCACCAAATCGCTACCTCGCCAGATAATCTGTTGATATTAGCAAGATGCGTTCCCACAGGGAGAGCACCCAGCTCTTCTTATTCTTGATAATCATATTTCACATCTGTCTTTGGAAGGCATTAAATTTTGTGAGAAAAATAATATTCACTTGTTGACTATTCCACCGCATTCGAGTCATAGGACCCAACCACTGGACCGCTGTTTCTTTGGTCCCTTCAAGAAATTTTACAGTATAGCATGTGATAATTGGATTACCAGTCATCCAGGGAGAGCGATTACGCAATATCAGGTCAGTACTTTGATCTCTGTTGCATACGGTAAAGCTGCCACTGTAGAAGTAGCTAGAAAAGCTTTTGAATGTACAGGAATTTTCTCCTTTAATTCTGAAATCCTTGACGATTCTGAATTTTTGCCGTCATTGGTAGTTGAGACGGTTGAAGAGGAGGAAGTAGATCAAAATGAAAATTGCATCGCTGTGAGCGATGCAGATGAAAAAGAGATTTCCAATAAACCATCTACGGAATATTCTCAAGGACCATCCACATCTCAGTCGTCTAACATGGTTTCTCCGGAGTATGTCCGTCCATACCTCAAAAGCAAAAATAGTCTTTCGAATAATAGGCCTAAACTGAAGCGGAAACAAGCTACCATATTAACGTCGAATGAAAACTGTCCTCCGAAAAAAGCCAATTCTAAAGAATGTAAACGTACTAAAAATAATGACAAGTCTAAGTTTCCAAGCAATCTCCAGCTGATAACATTTGCTGTGTTCGTAAGTCAAACTATCATCAGTCGACATGTGATTGGTTTCAATGCACCAGATGTTATTGTTGGGCGTGTGAAACGTGCTTAGGCAGTAGTGTGTGGTTTCTATGCTCTTGAACTGTTTTGAAATTATATTATGTATTTCATGTGTTTGCGAATACATAGTAAATGTTGAAATTACCTAGGTACTTTTACTATAGGCGATAGACGATGATGCATGAATAAATAAAATTTTATTATTATTAGGATGTGAAGAACATCTTGGCTTATTTGATACTCATGATTAATGAAATGAATTGATTATATGTACAAATTTTGTTAAATTATGAGATAAGCTGATCAATAATGAAAGTTCCTAATTTAAAATTAGCAGCAAAACGTACACAAGTTATATGAATACATGCGTACTTTTACCCCTAGATATTCGTACACTTGCTCCATATAGGGGGTAAGAGTCCGAAAATGACACACGTAAATAAATGATGTCGCATTCCTCAATTATGGGTAAAACTGATTTCTTTAGCAGCACATATTAATCTTTGGACACTGTTCTGATGCAATGTTCAATTAAAGTATTAACGAAAGAGGTTTCATGGGGAAAATATTCATCCACGCGTTAAGTGCGCACTCTTGCATCCACCTACCCTATACCAATTTTTGAGACTTGACCATAAATCCACTTTCTTTTGAAAATTGAAAGAGTTTCCTTTAATCTCTGCCCGCTAGCTTTCGACCCGACTTCATTTCGTTCTTATCACGGAATTTTTAATCTCCTTTTTTAAATACCATTAGTCAGTTTTCATGATATCATTTTTATCGTCGTTTTTTCTGTCATCAACAATCACGTTATTAGCACATTGAATTTCTTTCTTCTGTCAGTTTATTAATCGATTCATTCGCATCTCATCTCTCTCTCAGCGTCTGATTCTTTGCTGACCGTTAATTTTCTTTTCTTTTTTTTCACGAGATATTGAATATCTCGTTTACGAAACGAAAATGGCGTAAGCTGACCGCTTGCATATATACACGTACATGTACACAAGAAATATGAACTATGAACATGAGAACGCACATAGGAACGACGCAGAGAACGGCACACAGGAGCAACGAGTATAGGATAAGGGCACATGGGTTACACTGGAACGAACAAATGTTAGATACATTAGCATAATGCACTATACGCGACATGAAATTATCGGAATTGAATCTTATTATGGAATTGGAATTGAATTGAGCTGTTTCGACTGGAATTGGAATTGAAATTTCTGCTCTGGAATTGGAATTAAAAATTTCAGTGGAATTTTTCCAGCTCTGATTCCACGCACGTGAGTCAGCGGACTCTTACTGCTGTGATTGCTGTGTCGAGTGCGGCTTGAATGACAGATATCCCAGTGAATCGTGTCTTTGTCTTTCTGTTTTTAACTAAAGTGAGGATTATCAATTCCATCTATATTTCACAATGCCAGAAGATTCGAAAGGACTCCAACATCTACTTCAAACATGGTGCATCGAATTTCCTTTTCAATGTTTGCTTGCATCGTTTGGTTCTTTTTGAAATATAACAATGTATTGCGTTTTCAATCAGATTTTAGGTATAATGAAGTTGACCAATGATCAGATCAGTTGATAAAAACCGCATCTGCTTAACTGTATGCAACAGCTGAAACAGAGTTCATACATGTGTCTTTAAAATTTCTTAATGCGAATACCTAAAAATGAACTACATCCACAATTTTACCGTCTAATCAGCGATGGTGACAAAAATTAATAATCTGTCCACTCAGTAATAAGTGACATATTGTTTCTTAACCAGAAAACAATGCAAGATTCTTTTCTTAAACCTTTATAATTGTGCCGATCATTCAGCAGGCTAACTCACAACTTCGGATTGAAGTAAGTGCACCAAAAAACGCTCCCATAGGAGACGTGTCGCCAATTTCGCCCACCAACATAGTTTTTTAAGGCAACGAACAATCTCATGAGATTGTTCGTTCCCATGTTGAAATTGATATGAACGGATCGACAGTTTTTTTCATTTTACCTTTGAATAAATTGTCAGAAAGTGTTAGACCCTCATCTTCCTTCCTAAGCGTAGATAAGTGTGCACAATTTGCCTCGATTTTGACCCTCAAAAATCTTTCTACGCCTCTGCTCGAATTGGTATTGAGATAAAGTGTTAGATCTTCTCATGAGGTCAATTGACCTTAAAGGGCCTTAAGGCATTCACTAAAGCTTTGTATTCCAAGTTTAAGAACCGGTCATTTCCATGATAACCTGCTCGTCAACATTGCAATGATACAATCGGGTGGTAAGTGTTGCCTTGAGACTGTGGTTAGTGAAGTTGTTATCAAGTCCGGCCTTCGCGCACATTGTTTTCAGCATTTTTTGTAATGTATTATATTCCAATCGGGCGTATTGTAAACCACATCTCATCGGTGCAGCTCTTCTTACATTGCAAATACAATCTCAGGACTTCAGGACGATGTTCTCTGAATAGCTAAAAAAAGGTGAAAAAGCTCAATATGGCACCTCTCGAGTGGAAGATGGAGAGTTTTGAAGTAAGTCTTTGTTTTTGGATTTAGTTTTCTTTGTTTCAGTCTCCCTTGGAAGGTTTTGTTTGCTTTTTCTCTGTAAAATAAGCATTCGGATCCATTAACCATTTCCAGTGAAAATTGATCAACATTTAAATTGTGATCTTTACTTCCACCACGTTTTCCAAAATGCAACCCATTGAAATACAATAGTGTCTGCATTACTTGAGTTGGAGTCGAGTGGCCCAATTCTCCTTTTTCCCATAATTTTTCTTCATCCACTTCTGTTACAACAGGTGCTTGATTTTTGTGAATTCCAATATTATTGGATCCTCAAAATTTTGGGCAGTCGTCTTCCATCTCAAGAGTAAAGGCAAATAGTGAAAAATGGACACATAGGCTTAACTGGATTCTGATTTCCACATTTCAAATTTCCGTGTATTATGTACATAATAAACGGAGATCTTCATAATCACACTTTTATTTTGCATCTAAAACTACGCTATGATCGATTTCATACGATATTTTCAAGCATTATCCTATCGCGCCGTAGTTTGTTATATTGATAATGCCTTCAAATATCGTTTGATATCCTATACATACTTTATTAGATAATGAACTATGGAACTACGACAATCAATGAACTGTGTTAAATGTGCATATTTGCTAGATATCAATAATGAAATTGATAGTTTGTAATTTTGTATAGAGATTTCAAGTGATTTAGCATTTGATTTTCAACACTTTTGCTTAGGATTTCTTTCTATCTCAATTGATAAGGCCATATCGGTGAAATAGGCCTATATTTTGATAACATTTATTAATTAATTTTTGTGCGTTTTCATTAATTTCATAAAAATAAAAGCTGTCTATCCGGAGGGAATCCCATTAGTCTGTTGTTATATTTACTTTTAAAACTCTAACAACAGAGAAATGGGATTTCCTCCGGATACAGATACAAAATACAGGGTACAATATATTCTGTTTTTATGAAGTATACATCATATCTTCATTGCTTAAGTACAATAAGGACATCTCCCCTTTGCATGTGTAAAATCTGCATTTGAAAACACCAGCATATTAACAAAACAGTATATTCACAGTCGATGTTTGTATTCAACGCTCATAACAATATCAATACCATTTATAAAAGACATATAAAAGTTATATACACATTGTAGATAATTGGAATGTTCCAGACATTCGATACAAAAATATGCAGGGTGCAATATGTAATACGGGATAGAAGACAGCTTGCTAAAGTTAAGTAATCTTCATTTACGTCAAATACGAGTATACCAGAGCTGAAATTGAATCGGTTTTTCAATTTTATGTATTCATGCAATTGCAAGCGTTGTGAAAAGTGTCTGTTTATGTTCACAATATGGATTCTCAACAAGTCTTTAATAAATTCTAGCACGTTTTGCGAAAATACTTGTCACACTTTTACTTAAATTTTTCCTCGTTTGGGACCACGGGTTTTACCAATGGATTTTCTCCACAATTCGCGGTTGGGAGCATTACACTCCTTCAGTCCATACTCCTTGCAATTAGCAAAAACGCCTTCCTTGGACGGCCACTTGCTATTGGCCAAGGCAGGTTCATGCCACACGCCTTCTTGACCCAGTCATCTTCTGGCTTAAACTAGCTCAAATCATTTAAAACGGTTCCTTTCAAAGACACCAATGCACTTTTCTATGTACAGCAAATTCAGAAACGCTGCTCCGATAAAAAGCGTGGTGGTTGGTCTGCGCGAATGGGTTGAATTGGACGAGTGGAGGTTAGAAATTTGGTTAGCTGGTGTCAGCACCGTTAAATAAATTTGATGACATGATGAAGTTAAAAACTAGATCACACGATGAAGCAAATTTGATGACTTGACTGTGAGGCATGGTGCTTTGGTTGCTCATAACCGATCATGATGCCATAAACAATAAGGTGAATTTGCGGTTAACTTTTTGACCATTCATCATTGTCCGATTAGTGACATTCAAGTTCATCTCTCAAGCGCCCGTGCAAAGAGAGCTGGATTTGCTTCAGTTATGGATACTGTGAGATTTTGTGCAGTATGGAATATGGCACTGAGAGGATATGTCTATAGTACAAACTGGAGTAACAATTCAAATGCCATGAATACCACAGATTTCGGATCATCAGCAGAGTTTCATTCCAGATGAATTTTCAATATTTGACTTTTATCGTATAAGCTATTTCATTCCAATGCATGATTATGTCCTGCAAGATTCTGGACGACACTTCGGCAAACACACTGCTATTGTCACAAGCTTACAAAAACTTCTCAAAAAATTGAGAATGCTGAATTGGGTGACGTTCAGTAGACATATAACAAATACAGCTCAGACTTCTTCATCTGAATTCATGATTTGGAGAAAACAATGCAGAAACCTAGAAGGAAATAGTGCTTGATATTGCCTCATTGAACTTATAAAAATGCTTAGGCTGTATCGACTTATGAGGCTGAGACTGTTCAGTAACTTGGAATGGACGACCCATCGAAGTTCTGTGCATGAAGAACGGTTGGAAGCTTTGATCTTGCTGTAGTGTGACAGTTTGCCAGACACCAACAAAATGATAGGCAAGTTTTCTGCATCATCACGAAAGAAGAATTTTGTGCTTTGATTATCGCTTCAAAAACAATGCTACATGCGGTTTGACAATGTGACCAATGACGACTTGTCGACTTGGACGAACTTTCGTTGCTACTATAAATACCGTAAGACAAAAATTCACTTTATACTTCTTATTGCTTTCGAATAAACAATTGAGGTTCTAAGAAATAAAGTCTAATGCATGTAAAATGAAGCTGATGGGTATTTCATGTTAAAACACAATACTACATTTGATGTGGTGCCTGCCACCTATGTTGTCTTTTTGTTTTAATAGTTGTCATTTGATTTCATTTTAATTATATGAACTGTCGATTTCCTTGTGCTATAATAATGCATCTACATGTATATTCATCATTCATGACGATTTTCAATTGATGTTATTATGTACATTACATGCACAACATACAGAATGATTTCCAATAGAGTTTTCCACGACTTTACCTGTGTGACACTGGACTAATGAATTCGTCGAAAACCTCCTGCGAGATGATGATGAAGCTTTAACGTCACTACTCCCCATACTGGGGGCTTGGACGGTGCTGACACAGTCAGACTTTTCTGGAGTGTTGTAGTACTTTTAGTCCGGATGCCCTTCCTGCCGCCTTCCAATGACACTTTCGGGGCTCGACCTCTGAACCGAAAGATCGTTAGGCCAAGCACTTGACCACTGTGCCATGGAGACCACCATCCTATGAAATACAGGGTGTCCCAGAAAAAACGATACCAAATTTTTATGCAGTTTGAGTGAATGATTCAAGAGATGAGGCATTTAGTAATTCTGTGATATGTCAGCTAAGATTTTTAAATGATATAGCATTTAGTGTCATGTATTTAATACACTTGTACGTACATGTATTGACAGCCAAAGTGTAATTATAACTGTTAAAATATTTTCAATAAATAAATGATAATGTTAGTTTGAGTCTGTTAATGATGCGTTTCAATATTTTAATCAAGTCTGTAATAAACAATAATCTTCACGTTTTTTTAGTTTGCCAAGTTCTGACTAATTTATGTTTAAGCCGAAAACTAAAATTCAAAAAATTTTACGGTTTGGTATAAAAAAGCATAATTTTTAATTAATCATTTTAGCCAACTCATTTCATAAACTCAATTAAATATCTATGATGTAGAATCTCTTCACAAGTAAATTAACCAAATTAGATATCTGTAATGCAGAAACAAGAAATAGATTTCTATGATGTACAATCTCTTTCAAAATATAGATATCTAGACACTGCTCTTATATGGTGCCATTGTGGCAACTTGTGTCAATTCAATTTCATACTTCACTTTCGACTGTTTTATAATGGAGCGCAAAGCAAAATTGGTCGCTTGGGCTGTTGCATATGAGAATGTTGAGAAAGCCAGAAGAATATACTACGAAAAATTCAATGAGGAAGCGCCGGGTAGAAGTACAGTTCACAGATGGGTACAACGCTTTTTGGAATCAGGTGACATCAATAAAAGAGCCGCCGGTAGTGGACGCCCTGCGAATGCATCAGGGGATCATTCTCAAAATATCGTGCAAGAGGCAGTTAATGAAGATCATAATGTTTCAATACGCCAGATTGCATTGGATACTGGTATTTCGAAGTCAAGCGTCGGTAGATGTTTGAAGAAATTGAATTTGCATCCTTACAGTTACACTATGGTTCAAGAATTGACAGGTGATGATGATGGCAGGAGGTTAGAGTTTTGTGAGTGGATACGACTGAAAGTGAATACCAATGAGAACTTTTACAAGCTTATTGTTTTCTCCGATGAAGCATTTTTCCATGTAAATGGCACTGTTAACAAACACAATTTACACTACTGGAGTGATAGCAACCCACATGTCAAGCTAGAAAGATTTCAGGATCGACAATCAGTGACCGTATGGTGCATGATAAGTTGCACAGGACTTATTGATTACGACGTTGACTATCAAACTATGAACGGTGAAAGATATTGCCAAATACTGCAGCACAAAGTAATTCCTTTCTTTACACAAAGAAGGCACTCGCAGAAATTATATCAACAAGATGGTGCACCTCCCCACTATAGTATATCAGCGAGAAAACTTCTTGACGATAAAATGCGTGGTCATTGGATAGGTCGGAGAGGTCCTACTGAGTGGCCACCTCGGTCACCTGATTTGTCGGTTTGTGACTTCTTTTTCTGGGGTGCCCTCAGAGACAGAGTGTACAGGCATAGACCAAACAACAAAGATCAACTGACTCGCAGAATCGAAGAAGAAATTCAAAATTTTCCTCAGGTGATGTTTGACAATGCTCACAAATCATTCCTAAGACGAGTTGACGCTTGCATAGGATCTAATGGTTTACAATTTGAACAGAACTATAGTTTGAAATGTGTATTTGGCATGTGACTTTGTGATGTATACACGTTTATGTAAACTATCAACCTTAGAACGAGTAAAAATATAAAGTTCTTAATGTTGATACAAAAATCTTTTTGGTATCTTTTTTTCTGGGACTCCCTGTATATCAAATTGATTTTGTCCGCAAGAGCGTACGAGGAACACTTACAAATTCATTTCTTACACACCCATTCGTCTTCTCTCATCGCTTGTATACGACTTACAATTCCCAATAGCCCAATGATCTTCTCGAGCAAATAAGCTACGTTTCCCTAACAAAGGTGAAGTCTACAGAGACAAAAGCAACACTCGCTCCTGAAATGGACAGAGTGGAGGGGTAGATATCTCCTGAAAAAGGATCATCGTGAGTTTCTGGAATTCATATGACTAGTGGCATACAAGTGCCGAAACGACAATGAAATTCTTCCTCTTGATCAAATTAGATAGCTGATGCAGTTTATGAATTGGCTCCATGGAATACATTCAGCTCTGGTATACCTACAATGACATGGTCAGAATATATCTCACATTTGATGATATTTGTTCAAATGAATCTCTCCGTTTCGAACAACACCGATATCTCCCTCTTCAGCAATGTCATCAAGATTTTGAAATTCCATTTTCATATGAAATTTGACTGCTTGATGACTTACCATTATTCGGATGGCAAAATATCCCATTATAGTTTCGACAACAACAAAAATGAATTCAACTGCGTGAAATGTTCGTTCCAAAGGAGATAGGATCATCTGTTCATTGAAAAGCAGAAAGCATATTGCAGGTAGTTGAATTAGCACTGTTAGTAGCCAAGATCCAGCAAGTTCAGGTACCTGAAATATAGAAGTGAAGCCATAATTGCAACAATAAAATTAAGCTTCAAAAGCTACTATCACTTTGTGAATATGAATATGACAGCTATTTTTTAAATTTTAAAAGTAGTTGATCTAAAGCCATGTCTGAAACAAAATGCGTCATGCTTTTCATTTTTGTTGTTTCAAATGCTTTTATCCCAGATTTATTTTCCTTGAAGAATAGATTAAATAGTTCGGCAACCTCAAACGCTGTTTTGATGTGTGAAATCAAGCACCTGTAACGCCGATTACATGTCTGCAAGTTTGTTATCTTAAAAAGTCAAATAAAGCGATGCTGCCACTAATTCAGTCATACGGATTATGCATGTACGGTGAAGCGCAGCCTATTATCAGTGATTGTTATTAACGCATATGTAGGCATGTTTCGTGCAGAACCGACCCTGTTGAAGTGACTTAATTCAAGAAAAAATGTCCGTTTGAGTAGCTCTCACATACTTAAAATTTAGTCACTTCAACAAAGTCGCTTCTTCTGAGTTTGAATTGAGAAACTCATCAATGATATCCTTCGAACAAGAGTGCACTTTTTGGTTGTGAAGAAGGAGACTTTTTGTCTTTTGATGTCTCCTCGATTTCGGCTCGCCTTTCAGTAGGGGCATTTCCTTCTTAATTGCATCATGTACATAGTAGTTTGTAGGTCATCGCCCTTCGACTTTCCTCATGAATAAGGTCAAGACGTTTGAAATTAGGGTGACACCATTTGCGAGGGGTTTGCAGAATCTCAGTGCATTTTTGACTTCCAGCAGCCTTTTCGCAACATCTGGATGGCTTGTAACAAGTAACCCAAAAGCATTTGAATGCTATGAACAGGAGTGTTCTTCTTCCAAATATGCGAACGCCGCTCAGTTAAAGAATATTGTACTAGTAAAATAATCCATGAACTAGTTCACTTCATCGGAGAACAATACAATCGAACGAAATTTGGGGTAGACACTTGCGATCACATATGAAATAAACAACACAGACTAATGCACACTCATTCCTCATACCTCCCTTGTCTGCGAGTAGTCGCTTTATTCTACCTGAGTGTCATACTCAAAGACGAAATTCGTTTGTGTTTTCTGCTTGCAATCGTTTCAATAACTTACATCGTCGTTAGTTGAGAACGTTCATTTCGACTTCTCGTCACATTCTTGGTATTTACTTTCCACTTAATTGTATTTCTTTATCGTTCTTTTGTGAAACTGCTAATTTATCTGTTAATCTCGATTTTCATTTCCAAGAAAATATACGCCTATTATTATTATTATTCATTTATAGAATTTTCGCGGTGTTACCGGCATAAATCTACATGTACGGACAGTATTCCGAATCAACAATCCAGAAGTACACCCACGTTTCCCACGAATTTTGAAAAATAAAATTCCCGGTTTTCTCCCGGATATCACAACGCACGTAGAAGTTGCGTAATACGTATCACCCCTCCAGAAACTTGGATGCTAATTATGCCTTTTACAATGATTTACATGTCTTTTACAATTGTGACGCGTTATTTATTCATTGATTATAATTGTCATGACAACTGATGTGTGGTGGTGAGTGCTTGATCCTGCCAAACGACACAGTCGCATAAGTGGCTCGTAGCTCAGTTGGGTAAAGCACATGTCTAGATGACCTTGGTCGTAGATTCGAATCCTACCAGCCGCACATCTTTTGCATGGCAATTTGATCTATTATTCATTTAATTTCACTGCTGTTAAATGCAATTACGAACTCGTTGTGAAACAGTGCTATAATCTTTATAGCAAATTCGCTAATTACTCAGTATTGAAAAATGCAAGCGGTTAAAACAAAGGACGGTATGAAGTATTCTTAATAGAAGGTTGGAAAGGAGCACTATAATATGCTTTCATTAAATGCTCACCAGTCGCTTCTCTGTCTCCAATTCAGAAGTCATTTTATAAACCTAGCTTTGTAGCTCGTAAGATCTCCTCAATGCGTTTGCCTTGGTTACTAGTGAGATTACTTGAGTCCCTTTCCCTCGGTTTCATCGCATGTGAGTTCAGCATCACTTTTCAGGAGGGATGTAGCCACTTTCTTTCAGATCTTTGATGTTTTTCTCAACCATCTTTCGTTTTCCGTCTTTGAGGAAAAATTCGTCGATGAGCCACTATTGATTGAAAATCCACGTTCTACTTGGGCCTGACCATGGGATAACATAAGTATGTTTCTTTAGAACGCACCACAGTCTTCTGAATTCACCTTTCTCGCTCATGAAGTTATGATGAAGTTTGTCAATCCGTTCATCTTCATTATCTTTGAATGTCGAACAATAGCGAGATTCATCTACTTTCTAAAATTTCTCATGAAGATCATCACCACATAATTAGATTGCTTAGAAGTGCTAGAAGTGCAAACTGATTCAAAACGATGGCACAAGCAGGAACTTACTAAGTGGGCAAAAAGAATTTTTTAATACCTTGCAGAGATAGGAAAAATTGTAGTGCGCCGCTTGCGGATTGCTCTGAATTCCTTCAAAATGTTTTGTCAACCGATTTGTGGTTGTTCTCATTTTCTAGATCAATTTTTGAGCACTTTTTAAAGTCGGCTTTCTCTAGTAGTCTCGATTTTATGAATCGAGATGACAGATTCACTATTATGCTGGAGAGGTCGTCGTACAAATTCAGGTTCAATGGTTTCTCATCCTGATATTTGCGCAGAAACCATTCGACGCCTCGCGCGATCGATTCGATGAAAAGCAATTTAGCAGCACCGAAAACCTCATTCATCCACTTTTCAGCAACAGTGAACGATTTCGTTTTTGGCTGAGCTCTTTGATTTAACAGCTTTTATGCATTGTCACGCTAGAAAATATGGCAAGGGCATGGTCAATAGCAAGGACTTTTTCGACCAAGCGATGAGAGCACTATTTTAGTAGGTAATGTGTTTCTCCGCTTACCTCTTCCTAGTCTTCTCGGCGAGCTGGAAACTTTTCATGCGATGTAGTCAGAGCTTCAAAAATTTCACCTACATTCCAGTTGGATGAAGTCATCGCTTTTCTAAAGCTCTTATGAATGATACAGACAGCACGATCCGATATTGATAGATTTTATTCCGTGTTCTTATTCTAATTTCTTGATTTTGATATAAGATAGGTACTGTCTAATAAATTGCTTGAATCACCGAAGTCTCCTCAATTTCTTCCGACTTTCAAAATTTCACTTTTTTGGATTAAATTTGGTTGCCCTAATTGGCATGTTTCTTGTTCTATACAAGAGCTTCAGAAGCTAGACAGGTTACGTATAGAATTAATCTTGGGGGCTTACTGATAAGCCTGTTATAAGCCTAAAAAAGATCAACATGTTCGCGCTCTCAGCTAGTGCACACATGATCATCTAGTGCGGCAATCTTTTTCCAACGTCGTAGTATCATTTACACTGAGATCACCAATGTGCAATGGACACACAATGAGATTCTGTAGGAATTATATTTGGTTATTTATTGAGTTTGCAGTGGATACAGTGAGGAAGTGATTCGAAATTGGGGCTCCTGGTGCAGGTAGAACTTTGTATCTGCGCAAATGTAGAAATATATTAATGTATAGATAGAAAGATATATTTGTGCCATACTGCAGATGAAGACAGATATTTCTCGTTAACTGCTCATTTTCTTTCAAACAGCATATCACTCATCACCAAAATTTTGAACAGAGTGAGCATTCTGATGTATTCAAACGTTTTCACAAAAAAATCAAGAGTTATAAGCAAGAATAATACAAGAAATTATTTACAGTGATTTTTAAGATAGTCCAATCAACGACAGCATATCAAACAATGAAACTCTACTAAATGATACGTAACTATATTCCGGCATATGAAATCATATAATGTGAGATCACTTCGGAGAAAGAAATTGTATCCCTTTGCAACATTAATCGCTTTTGATCTCATGGCATTACTTGGGCGAGGAAGAATTTTGTTACACGACGCAAGAGCTTTCGCAGAGGATTATGAATAGGCCTCTACACACATGATCATGAGCAGAGGATTATGAACATATCCATCAAAATGGCTTGTATTTTCACAAGATTATTGACAGTGCAAGTACAGATGTGAACATTAAAAATAGAATCTTCTTCTACTTCTTTATGCGACATATTCATTGTTGAACTTGAACAGACCCGTTGGAGATTGCTCGCCATAACTTGCGATCGCATGTCGCTGCATTCAGTTGTTGAACGCTGAGTCCTGATCACTTCGCAAAGTTATTGATGTATTGGGTCCTTGGTTGGCATCCTCCTTCTATGCACTGATGTGCGCAGAAGGATAGTTTCCTCTTCCGAATATGTTTCAGTGGTAAGGGTGTTGTGGCGAGTTGTTCAAAGATGCTGGTAGACCGGTGTTCTCTGTACAGGGCAACCACTTGGTACGAAATTTTTAGTACGAAATGGTTCAAATTGGTACGAAATTCGGGCCCTGGTTCGAAAAAGTGCGACTATGCAGTCAAATATTCTATCATTACTACTTAAATCAGGGAAGAGAATCTTCCGGATTTCTTGATGGTCATCCAGGTCATTTCTGAGATTCGCCAGAAAATGCAATAAAAATAGGATTGGTAAGGGTGCAAGCAAGCATGTGATTCTTCCAGTTTTTGCCGGATTTCCGGTTTTCGGCGATGAATTCGGCAACTCTTGTGAATCAGCGGATTTCGATGAAAAAACATATGGTTTATGGGTATGGCTATCATGAGCTTTTCAGGAGGAAACGAAAAAAATCTAGGAAGTCTTGTTTGCCTTGTCCTTCAATTATACAAAGAAATGAAATGCTTCTTTTATCATTTCATTGAATAAACCTCTTGTCGAGTAGAAAACTAAGAAACTTGCTAGGTTATAGAACACATCTCAGGGACCCCTCAAATAGAACGGGGATGGGAACAGGGTTCCATCAGATGCAAAGCCGCAAGGCCCCTCTGATAAGAGGTTGTTAAGGGGGGGGGCCTCGTAGAAGAGATCTTCCGGATTTTTTGTGACGCCACGATCTCATCCCTGTTAAATGCATACTTACTACTCATAATTTCTACATGGTTCGAAATTTGCGCTCGGTTGATTGGTCACCCGGTCTCTGTAGCTGATATGTAGCATTCTTCCCCAGAATCAAATTTCTGCTGCCACGATGCTTTTCATATTGCTTTCAGTGTCCATCCTTCGACACCATATGAGAGAATTGGCCACACAAGTGTTCTCAATAACCTCATATTAATCTTTGTTGGTAGCGCTCTCTGCCCAGTGCCCACAGCTTGCTCAATGTGCGCATCCTTGCCTCTGCGATACCGATTCTTATTCGTACGTCTTCTGTGCAAGTTCCATCGTTCTTCTTGATTGAGCCAAGGTATTTGAACCGCTCCACTTCCTGAATTATCTCATGTCCGATTCTAACCGCTCGATTTGCAGAACCGATTCGCATTACTTTTGTCTCATTTGCGCTAAGTTTCAGTGACATGTTCTTCCCCGCGGTGTTTACTCGATCAACTATCTCTTCCATTTCAATGTGGTCTTTGGAAAGCAGGGCTGTGTTATTAACGTATCTAGCCTTGTTTACCTGTCTACCACCAATGTTGATGCCAGAATTGCGGAAATCAGCTTCTCTCATGAGTTGTTCGGTGTACAAGCTAAATAGTTGAGGTGAGAGAATGCATCCCTGTCGAACACGTGATTACAACAGGAATATTTATTGAAGTGAACTCAATTTTTCATCGTTCATTTCAACCACCGACATGAGGATACCGCTGAACGATAGTAAACATGATCAAACATAAAACAACAATCCTCTAAGTTGACAGAAATGCTTAAGCTGCAGTTGAAATGCGAGCATTACATTGGAATATTTCCTGTGTGTGTCTCGGTGAAGAAGGATTTTCTGAATAATCTCTGAGTAAAATAAGGAACGCTTCCGATCTCTAAGTGTATTTTAATGCTGTTCTTATGAATTACTATTTTACGATACTTCTTTGAATTTCAAAAAAAACTTGTTTAATTATTGCATAGTTGACCAATAGACAGGAAAGAATTTTGAATACAACAACAGTTCAGAGGCAAAACTCTTCGTTTTTGACTTACATGTAGGTCTATTTTCTAAAGCAGTGTTGAAAAGTTGACAGGCATAAGACGTCCAGATCGGCCTTGTGTAAGATCGACCACAGAAGGCGCTGGACGCCGAGAGCCTGTCAACTTTTAGCACTTTACCTTAAGGAATCGGTCTAAATCAGAAGGTGAGGAGATTTACTTCTCAACTTCTCTGCAGATGTAGGTCTAGACTCACCTTCTCTGTAAGATTTCCGAGATATCCAATATACAGACGAATCGCCTCCAAGATGGAATATAAAATCAAAACTGCAATATTGATAACTTGATAAATGGAATTCAGATACGTGAACTGGAAGAAAAATCATAATAGTCACCAATGGGTTAACAGCTCTTGATTGCGATATTACAGTACATTATCGATTCATGAAATATATTCTAATATAATATATAATAATCCGAATCTTTTTCAGCAAAACTCCATCGCTATTATGATAGACCTACGAGTACTAAAAAAAGAAAATGTCCTGCGCTCAATTCTGTCGACTGCGATCTGCTTAATCAGCAGCGAAGAAATGTTGCGTACCGCTTAACTTTATCGACAACAATGAAGGAATCTCGAGAGCAGTGCCAATTTGAACACAGAGGGATGCATCACCCTTACATGTGCGAATTCGTGCATCGAACTTTCTTTCCAGATAACAATATACTTAACCTAATCCTATGTGACATTGTTGTGTTCATGCCACATGTGACATGGTCCAGAATCATTCTGCAAACAGTTTTTACTGAAGATGTGTGGTGACGAGTATATTTTGAAAACATTAGAAAACTTCTAGTTTATGCCGAAATAATTTCAGGGATGAAAACGATCAATTAGTTAGCTTGAGTCTTAGATGACATACGTGACTAGTGTCGGAGACCACACACAAATATTTGTAAACATAGGAATTCCAAAATTTTGAATATTTCATCGGTTTAAATTAAAAGGAGTACACATGTTATGTATGAATTTGTATAAAACATTTGCATACACAAAAAGCAATATGAAATAACTCTGAATTGCAACAAAGTCCTTCAGAAAGTAGAACAATGTTAATCAACAATAATTGAAACATTTTAGTATTTACTTGATGCCCATTAGTGGTCAGTACGGCTATAATCCGGCGTGGCATTTAGTCAATCAATGACTTGCAAAAGATGGGAGGAATCTCTTGAGTCCGAGCTTTAATAAATGTTTTTCTTCAGATCACTCAAAGAACTGGAACTCCCTCCTTTTGAACAAAGACTGACCCATCGCACCTCTTTGAAGTAATCGCGCCCCAAAATATGACTTAAGATGCTTTATTCAGTGAAGGACTAACATATCTGAGACAGTAACGTTTTCCTACAGGTCGACTAACTCGATTAGCAGCTACGCTAAACTACTTTATGACTGTTTCATCAGAGAACATCGCAAGTGAATTTGGTACAAA
>CAJQUW010013747.1:0-16386 GCA_907163375.1 Prostheceraeus crozeri | reverse complement strand
CAGTTTGTAGTTTGGAAAAAATACCAGATCTTAACGGAACATCCTAGGCATAACGGGTTCAAATAACATGCCTTCTTTCAGTGAGATATTGATAGAATTGTGGAATTATCAGTTGGAAATTTTAACGTAAACTATCAGAATTGACCAGTACTTATCCCTTTCTGAAAACTAATCTTTACTATAATCTCTTAACTTTTTCTGTACACACATTGTCTATCATCACAATGTCTTCCTGAGCATGCAAACGCCGTATATGGTCTTCTCTCATTGAGGAATCCTGTAGATACTGGGGATGTACGATTTCTACACATGAATTGCAGCAGCCACATCATTTATCTCAGGCCAATGAAATCCAAAAGAACTTTTTTGATTTATTTATTTCAGATTTTACAGCTTACGTCTCATAGCTGCAAACTCACCGGATAGAAACTTTCATGAAGTTTATTTTCAATAAATTTATCGGTATTGGATAATACTTTCCTCGGATAGGCCTACTCAAAGATAACCCTACTGTTTGCTGATGAAGACAACTGCAACCCATCAACCAACTTCGATGTTGAAAACTCTAAAGGAGGACACTTTTGGTATATTCTATCCCATCCTTACACCCCATGCCCAATGTTTCATGTCCTAATTATGCTTTGTAGGCCCACCCAAAGACCTGTTAGCTTTAGATTGATAAAACTATTACCGGTGTGCATGAGGACAAGCGTACGTAAATCAAATGAGTAAAAATCACGTTGTTGCCAATTCTAGCCGAGGCCTTGGATATCAATAACAAGTTAAATTCTGTAAATTTACTGCATTAATACAAATAAAAAGTCCAATTTCCTATATTTAAATAGATCTTATTTTAAGGACGCAGCCTTTTCTTTTATTCTTGGAAATGAGACATGACAATTATCCAGTGGATAGTGCAGAAAGAGAACTTCTATTCAATGCTTTTCCATGTATGTATGCAAGTAGGCTCGCTGCATCAAGAAGCCAGCTTCTTTACAATTTAAACCATTACAAACTTGTTCTTAACAAGTGTAAGCAACTCAACAATTACAGGTATTGAATGAATTGATGTGGATCAAGAAAAGCAACATGTAAAACTTTTCGAAACAATTCAAATCTCAGCACATCATGATATGAGACGGCTCCCATAGAACACAGGCGTAGGCATTTCTGATCATCAGCACATGCTATTTGGCCAGAAGAAAATCGATGACAAATTAGATTACATTTTGACGATAAAAAATTGAAAAGTTTGGCTATTTTCACTTAAAATCGCTCCTGCTCAGAACAAAAAATTCTAATGTAGGTGCTCTAATTGAGCCATGTCAATGAATATTATACTTGAAAGAGATCAAGGAACTTCTATAAAATATGTTCAATACAAAGCATGCTACAAAGCTCCGCGCTGTCATCACACTTTGGATCATGGCACAATTTGAAATATTTGGAAAAATACAATTTAGTTTTCAAGAACATGAGCACAAGATTGTACCGGTAGGCTACATGTAAAATCATGTAGATTTTGTAATTTGTAATTTTGCAACAGCTTGCAATAATGTGTCTTGTCACACAAATTCTGAAAACCATTCGTAAATACCAATCTGCAACATCACGTCAGCGTCATTGTAAAAAGCAGAGCGATAGATAGTGACCACTCGACTCTATGTCACTGATTCTCTTTGTGCTTAACTGTTGACCATCTTTTACAATATACGTAATCTTTCATATAAAATATTTTCTCTGTCAAACATCACCATGGAAAGCAAGATTGAATATAATTTGAGTTAAATCACTCCATTGCTGGATGTGTATTTAAGAGCTAGTTTAAAGCTCATTTCAAAAGTCCAGGGTGCTGCCAGTTTACACACGTAAAAGCAAATTTATGTACACGGTAATAAAACCATGGCTTCTGGACGGCAAACTGCAGACCACAACACGCTTCAACGGCAAGTTTATTAAAGAATATTTTTTGGGTAATTCATGAAGAGGGCACACATGCAACACTTGCAACACGTGGTTTAGGGCAACATTTGCATCTGCAACACGTGCAACACCCTTGCCGGCGTCCCTGGTTAGGCCTATGACATTCCAGCACATTCTCTCTTAATGAATGGATGTCAGAAAATGAAAAGCTTGGCATGTAAGAGGTGCAGTGGCCTAGACAACAGATATTCTTTGTCCTGCTTCACGGAAACAAGTAGAACAGAGGTGATCACGGCGTTCTTAAAGGCATGTGAAACACTTCATTATGGTGTGCAGCCTGAGAGTAGCTACACATACTGCTGCACACCTACTTGAAAACTGAGGATTTACAAAATTTGAAAGTTGACCAAGCTCGCAATGTGTAATGCAAAGTCATCTCCCCTATTGTCAGCGTCAGTATTCCGACTGTGACAGTTTCAGGACGCTAGGACGTTCATCACAGATAACCACAGCCGCACAGATCATTGTTTATTGAACATGCGTGCGACTCTCTTATCAACTTCCTTTGAAGATCATCAAAACATGCGCAATACATCTTCATATTGTTTCACACAGCGCAGACATGTCAATAAATGATCCTCTGTCTATCAGACCCACTTAGCGGACATGTCGACAATGTCGCAATCATCAATCCAGTCCTACATTTGCTTTAATAACATCAATGAGTGAATTAAACACTACTTTAACACTAATGGTCAACAAAAATAAAACCTGGAATGTTCATAGCATCAATTTTGATTCCATGGAAATTCTCTTGATTAAATGTAGTTAATTAGAAGGAACTGATAAATGCATTTCTGACGTGTGTGAAGTTTGCCGTACCAATATCCGTACCACATCTCGTACACTCTCCAATATACACATATCGTACACTCGTACAATATCCGTACACTCTCGAAAACAGCATTTACACATAATTTTAGAGTGTGCCAGCTTGTGTTACCAGTAATTTTTCAAAATAATGCAGCAGTTTGCGAGAAATCGTCCATCAAAACTTCTAGGTGGTACGGATGTGAAGTTAGCCGTACCAATTTACAGAAAAATTCTTAAATCGCATCTTTATGAATTTTCAACCACATCGACGTCTAAAAAACACGTCTAAAGGATGTGCCACCCACTACTTTGCCAAAATTCACAATAGTTACTGAGAAAATTGACAAAATCACCTCAAAGTGGCACGGATGTGAAGTTAGCCGTACCACTTGTGAAAATCGCGTGTGCCACTCGAATCAACCCACCCAATACACTTATTAGGAGTGTGCCAGCTTGTGCCACCCCTCAGACAGCCCCAACTCTGCGTAGAATCCGCACAAATGCGGATCTTCCTCCGCAGCCAACGCCCACAGCCCATCCGTACCACTTGTGAAAATCGCGTGTGCCACTCGAATCAACCCACCCAATACACTTATTGGGAGTGTGCCAGCTTGTGCCACCCCTCAGACAGCCCCAACTCTGCGTAGAATCCGCACAAATGCGGATTTTCGTCCTCAGCCCATCCGTACCACTTATGAAAATCGCGTGTGCCACTCGAATCAACCCACCCAATACACTTATTGGGAGTGTGCCAGCTTGCGCCTTCCTTCAGACAGCCCCAACCATGCGTAGAATCCGCACAAATGCGGATCTTCCTCCGCAGCCACAACCACAGCCCATCCGTACCACTTATGAAAATCGCGTGTGCCACTCGAATCAACCCACCCAATACACTTATTGGGAGTGTGCCAGCTTGTGCCACCCCTCAGACAGCCCCAACTCTGCGTAGAATCCGCACAAATGCGGCGTCGCCTCCACGAAGTCTGGTTATAATGATTCAGAAACTTTTGTTCGATATCTGAATCATTTTGATAGACACAGGACGAAAATTCCAGGCAAGAAGTGTGTTTTACGTCTGGACGGACATGCTTCACATGTTTCCATCGAAGCTATTGATTTCTGTATTAATCATGACATTGAGTTAGTTTGCATACCACCTCATTCAAGCCATAGATTACAACCGCTTGACACGTATTTGAATGCAGTCCTCAAACGCGCGTGGTGCAAGGCCCTTGAAAATTTTCTAAACGAGAGCGGAGTCTCCGCGATTACGACCGAAAATTTCGCTTCGCATTTTTGTGCTGTTTTCAAAGAAATTGAGAAGAAAAGAGGTCTTGTTGTTGACGCATTTGCACATTGCGGAATATATCCATTGCAAAATACAATCAGTGATCATGAGCTCTCCGTTTCAAAGTCATTCCTTTCAGAAGTTGAAAGTAAGATGGAAATTGATTCAGTCAAGCCTTGTGATGTTCAAGATAATAAATCTGAAGGTATCTTAATCAGATCTCTAATTCGCAGCCCTAAGAAAACTTTGAATCCTACACATACTAAAGTCCATAACATTCACATCACGTCTCCAGAAATTAGGGAGAAAAAACTTATAGTTCGAATGCTATTTGATCAAAAGAAGAAATCATCGTGCCATTTGATAAACGATGGACAACAATCGCTATGCACATCCAGAGATATCGAAGACAGTATTTTGCAGCCCTCAACGTCAAAATCTCCAAAAAAGGATTCTACAAAGCAAACGAAAAGAAAACTTGATAACAAGGAACACCAATGTTGCTGCTGCGACGCAGCTTGGGAAGAAACGACAGAAGATTGGATGAAATGCGAATCTTGCAACAAGTGGTGTTGTGAATCCTGTTTCGGCACTTTCTATTGCTATAAATGCGCTGTAAAGTTTATGTGAGCCTTCTAGATAGACTGGTTTTGTCTCACCTTTAATAGACTACTTTGTTTTTTTAGATTGTTATGTTGAATAAAGAATTACTCGACTAAAACTCACTCTACAAAACCCTCCCAACCCGTTTACTTCGTGGTGTCCATATCACCCAACTCCTTTTTTCCCTTGACATTTGTATCCCTTTCGCGATGCTATATATAAATATCATAATGGATTTTCATTCCCTTGAGACATAATGTTATAGAAAGGCAGTGCCCTAAGCTACAATTTAGCGTATTAAATGTATACATTCGTCTGCTTATTACTTAGAATTTAGACCCTAAGCAAAAAGTGTCCATATCATCCCATTTTACCTTATGCGCTCTGCATTTTCTAATGTAGAACGGAATTTCTATGAATCAAAATACATGTAATCCAATGGGCTACCGTGCTACATTTTTTTACCCTACAATTTTCGTTTGGGCACCCAAATTGCAAGTAAGCTTAGATGATATCTTGGGTATAGATAAATTGAGAATGGATAAAACTATATCTGTGTACAAAATCAGGTGAATTATGTGAAATAATTACCCGGTATATTTCATAAACTTGCAAATTCTATAAATAAGATTCACAGTTGGTTATCAATCAACGATGAACAATGCATAAAAACATATACACCAGGAAGGAAATAGACAATGTTGTTTAGCGATGTATGTTAATTGTCACATTGCATTGATCACAGATCTAGAAAGGGATAGATGGACTGCTTTCCGCGTTTCCCTATTTCAGCCGTGAAGCCTGAAAACTTCCCATCGCCGCCACGCCTGCTCCCGGTATATAGGCAAGAAATGACGGCCGCTGAGCTGATCGCAATTGACACCTGTGGTGTTGTTTTCAATTGATGATGATTTATTTGATAAGGGTGACAAAATTTGTGTACTTAACGAAACTGGGATGAGTGCATTGAGATACAGAAGGGGAGAGTGCTGACTAGCCGCTTCATGAATGAACACCGGCGTGCGTCACCACCGATGCACTGACTGGCAAGAAATGAATGTGCGCTAGTGTTTAAGTCTGCCCGTCAGTTTCATTCATTCAATTTCGCTTGAGTAACTCATTGTGTTGATTAGATCCTAACGCCTCATGGTTGCGTCGTGCTGCGCTTTCAATTGTACTAATAGAAACACTCCCAACTGTGGTATTCCGTTTCATCGCTTCCCACATTCAAATCCTCCTCTACTTGAAAAATGGAAACATGCAATTCGAAGAGAAAATTGGACACCGTCGAATCGAACTTATATTTGTGATCAACACTTCAAGCCGGAAGACTATATAACAACAGCAAAACGGCGGTGTTTAAGGCCCAATAGTGTACCCTCTATTTTTCAATTTTCCCCAACATCTCAAAAACAAGTCCACTCCTCGCAGAATTTTAAAAAGACTCCCAACAGTAATTGTCGACCCTGAACCTTCAGTGAAACGAAGAAAAATCTCCGTCAGTGATGAAGTAAGAACTCTGAAGTTGGAGGTTGTTTCTATGAGACGAAAGATGAAAGCTCTAAAAGAGAAAGTGAGGAGAAGAAATAAAAAAATTTCAACCATGGCTGACTTGTTCAGTGAGTTATAAGAGCAACAACTATTGAATATTATTGATGAAGTACTTTTAATATCAAGCGGCTTTTCTGGAATGAAGTAGGAGATCTTGAAAAACGAGTTGAAAAATTCGAACGTCGCATCTTATGGTCACCGTTACAGTGATGAAATTATTCGCTTCGCAATTACTTTGAACTTTTATTCTCCACGAGCATATAGTTATGTCAGAAGTGTTCTCTGTTTGCCACATGCTTCGACACTCCGATCCATCGCATCATCTGTAGAATGTGAACCCGGCATTATGAGTGAAAGTTTGAAATTCCTCTCTGAACTGACTAAAATGGATCCTTCAAAAAGCGACTAGGTGATTATAGCCGATGAAATGTCAATTAGAAAGGAAAGCCACTGGGATTCAGCGAGTCATTGTTTCACAGGTTTTGTTGATTTCGGTGGTGAGCTTTCCAAGAAATCTCGCTTCGTCTGCTCTGGTTATTATGGCTGTAAACTTGAGAGTGCGATGCAAATTACCCGTTGCATATTATTTCACACATGACTGACCTGGTGAGCAACTGTCACGAATTGTAACTGATGTTATTAAATCAATGTGGGAAGTTGGATGTCGAGTTCTTGGCTGTGTTGCCGACGGTGACTGGAAGAATCGTACTGCAGCAAAAATCTTGGGAATCACCACGAGATAAAGAGCAGCTTTCCTCATCCAGTTTGTAGCGGTGACTCCGTGTACTGGATTTTTGACACTTGTCATTTATTGAAGTTGATGAGAAATTTGATCGGAGACTACAAAATTTTGTATTTAGGTGAAAATGGAAATATTAAGCAGATCAGGTGGGATTATTTCGTGAAATTATTTGACTTTCAAGAATTGGATACTCTTTTTCTTGCAAATAAATTATCAGGTGACCACATCAATTACGCAACCAAGAAAATGAAAGTGAGTTTAGCGACTCAAACTTTGAGCTCATCAGTCGCAGATGCGATCGATTATGCACGAGAAGATTTGGACATTGCAGAGTTCGGCGGAAGTGAAGGTACAACAGAATTCATTCGAAAAATTGATCGTCTTTTTGACTATTTGAATTCCAGAAATCCTTTTGCTCGCGGTTTCAAGGCGCATTTGAAAAAATGGAAACAATCTCTGAGTGGGAACCGTTTCTGATGTCCATGATGACATTTCTTCGAAATTTAAAAGGTCCGAATAAGCAACCAATTTCGTCTTCTCGCCGACAAACAGTGGTGAATGGATTTTGTGTCACCATAAATTCAACCATCGAAATTACAAAGAAGTTATTATCTACTTATATGCACAGATATGTGATGACATACAGGATGAGTCAAGATCACCTGGAGCTCCTCTTTTCCAGAATCAGGAGAAAAGGAGGTTGGAATAACAATCCAAATACACGAACTTCACTTCTTGCTTGAGAAGCCTTGCTCCTGAAGAACGCGATCTCTCCCTCCATTTCTGCGAATTGCCTCAATTTGAAGACAGTGATTATATCGAGTTCAACGTCCGCCGGTTCAGAGAAAGTCAGCCGCCAGCTGAGAATGTTACGTCGCAAGTGGAAGTGCGGGAAATATCTGCACTTCTTAGTGATTCAAATCTGTCATCATGGAAAAAAGAAGTTTTGTTTTACGTCACCGGTTTTGTCGTCAGGTCATTGACATCAAAAATTGATTGCAATTCATGCGTTGCAGCGATGTATTCTTCAAATGAAACCCCCACAGCACATGTCTTTTCTTCTTAGAAAGAATAGGGGTGGGCTCGTCACGCCTTCGAAAGGCATTCATCGCATTATATGCGTAGCGGAAAAAGTTTTCCGGGTTTTGTTTCCTGATGCTGAACACGGCAAAGAAATTACAAACTTGCAGATTTCTTGATCTGAGAATAGAAAGTGAAACTTTGTCTCTGTTAAGACCCGAGCTGTACCGCTTGTTTCCATCTTTGACTGATCATCTGAGTGATAGTGCATTGGAGGAATCCAATCATGTGATCAAACTTGTTCGCCATGTCGTCTCTTCCTTCGTGAAAATTCTGCTTTATAACTTTGCCAAACGTTTCACTAAAAGAGCCATTTTTATGAATAGACCTTCAATAAGGTCAAAATTGAACAAGCTTACTCTGTTCCGCAATGAGTAATCAAATGTTTTGATTCGCTACTTTATAACGCGATAGCTGCCGCTGAGGAAGGAAGAAGTCCCGAAACGTCCGGCAAACCCCCCTTTTGTAAATATTATATTTTGGTCAATAAAATATCTGCAAGGAGTGACAGTTTTGCAACAAACATGAAATGGCTACTTTATAGTTCTACAGATTATTTCATAAAAAATGGATCACCCTTAAACATCGCCTTAACTTCAACTTTGTCTAACTCCGCCAAACTTGAGCGAATTTCTCAGAAATTTGGAAGATATGCCAGTTGTGCTTACTAATATCATTGTTGGAAATTTCAGGCATGAATATTGAGTGGTTTTCCTGTTATAGATAAAAAAGTAGTAGATAATTTGATCTTCATTTAGGAATGTTGCACAAAATCATACCTCACTCTTATAAAATTACATTTGTTTCCTTTGTTATGTAATATGTTGTTCTACAAGCCAAAAGCTGTCAAACAAAACAAAAATAAAGAAAATCGGTCAATCAGAGCCAGTATAGCACCATTATTCATCAACAATAATGTAACTGCTACATGTGATTAACTGGACTTCATGTTCCATAGCTTCCTGACTTCGTTGCGGTGGTGTTGGCAGCACTCCTGATTGCTTTCATGTAGAAATCTATCTCTTACCGGTTGAAAACAATACAAAGCACAAATGAACAATAACGAGATCGCATTCACAAAAGGCAAAGTGTCAGCCTTGCTAGAACTAGGCTTTTCTTTGCGAGCTACAAGCAAGCGACTAAATGTCCCTTACACAAATGCATCAATGGCATAATGATGATTTTCGACAGCCCGTCCACGCAAAACATCCAAACGTAGAGACCGCCTAATTTTGAGATTTGTTAAAGTTGATCCAAGTCTCTCGTTAACTGAGATGGCTGCACTAGACTCGTCTATTTCTTATTGACGAAGTCACTGGCGACTTCTAGTGACTTATTGAGTCGAATTTCAAGAGCTGTAAGAGGCCCTCTCAGATCGAATTATCAGATCAGCATACAAAAAGACGTCTCAGATGGGCAATGAGTCATTGTCACCGGCGAAATCAATGGGATCGGGTTGTCTGGTCTGATGAGGCATCAGTGCGTCTGAAGGATAGTGATGGTCGATTGAGATTATCGATAAAATCTGATCAGGAAATTCCGAGACATTTACATCGTCCCCGGGTACAAGGTGGTGCGACTCTACTGATTTGGCTGGCATTCAGAACAATGGCCGCTCTGAACTTCACATACAGCAAGGAACCATGAATTCTGAACGCTATGTGAATGTTTTACGAATGAACATTGGCCAAATGACAGATCAACTTGGTGATCCATCGACTTGGTTATTTATGGATGATAATGCTACGTGTCACAGGAGTAGAAGAGTCAACTTATGCAAGTCTCAATTAGGGCTTAGGACATTATCTTGGCCAGCTCGTTCTCCTGATCTGAATCCCATATATTCTAAAACGTAACGTTCGTCGTTCACTGCTATCTACAGATGGCGTATCACAACTTACGTCACTGTTAATATCATTGACAATAAGGGTAGGGCCACAAAATATTAGCTTCTTAAGAACCGTTACTGTATCATAGCTTATCAGATTATATAAGGACATTTAAATATATTAGGGACATGAAATAGCATGAAAAATGCTTTCTGTATCATACTTATGTTTTATTTAGTCAAATTTTAGGATGATCCACTTTTTATGAAACGGACTGTATTTTACAAAGAGAAAGGAAATTTAATTTACCGGGTGCGATTATCTTATCACTGTCTTATTGCATTCTATGTACTGTATTAACATTGCTTATATTTAATGATATGAATAACAGTTCCTAAAATTTTATAAATGGTCCTACCTACAGTGTGAAGCAATGATCTCTAAATCTCTTTGAAATGAAATCAGATCGAGATTAGATCTCATCTGTAGATCGAGGCGTAGAGCGCATTTGATCATTATTGGCTGTATCGGCGCTGCCGCAAATCTCTTGCCAGTCAGTGCAGAAACTCGCAGCACGCGTGATTGTTGTCAGTTAGCTCTCTCCCCTTCTCTATCTCAATGGATGAGTGTCATAACACAGTGTGGCGATGTCGCAATACTTCAACAAGATAAAATTGAATTTGACATGCATTCTACCGACGCTAAATGGCGATTTTATCATTAAATAAAATCCTCACGCCCTATGCAATTGCTATCAATTCTCCTACTCTTAATCCGAAACATGTGTTCAAAAGGCATAAGAAAGATAAAATTTTCGAACAGGTTTGCAAAACTGTTTACAGAAATTTCATTTCTTGAGAAATGGTTACCTCATGTTGTGTTCCGCGATGCCAGAACCGTGCTTCGAAAAACTCTAACATTTCTTTTCACGCCTTTCCGTTCTCAAACCCCGAATTGTTGAAGAAGTGGCTTCATAACATTCGACGTAAGAACTTTACTCCCTCTAAGAATTCATCACGCGTATGCAGTGTTCATTTCACCGATGATGACTATAAAAAGGGCGTAAGTGTTATTCATGCAAAGGGAACAGTTATGGAACTCGCCCCAGAACTCGAAGGAAGCTGAAGGATGACGCAGTGCCTACTGTTTTTGAAGCGTTTCCCCCCTTTATCTGCAAACACCTTCCAAAAAGCGTCGATCCCCAAAGCAGCGCAATCTTTTTGAGCAGTCTTTTGATGCAGACTATCTGCCGAGTCTCAGTCACCAGGGCCATCATTGGAACCCATGGATGTGGATCAAGACTCCAGTATCCTGCGCAATTCCAAAACGCATGGATCAGGCTACTACAAGTTGGTCGGTAAGCAAGATAATCAGTCGATTAGCGGACCACAATGTATACAAAGCTAAAAAAAATAATATATAACACATAAATATAATATTTAAATCAAAATACACTTATGAAATTTTCGTGAATGCTGATACAATTAATTCTATAATTGGCAGCTTACTAACACTCTGGGCTCGGCCCTCACCATTCCCCCTGGCCAAATTTCTATAAATCAAAATTACACTGTATGAAATTTTCGTGATATGCTCATACAATTATTCTATAATTTCAGCTTACTAACACTCTGGGCTCGGCCCTTACCCGTCCCCCTGGCCAAATTTCTATAAATCAAAATACACTTATGAAATTTTCGTGTTTAGAGGCAAATAAATTTTGATTTACCGAGTTTTCTTTTGAATAAACAACGTTACTTCTCGGGCATGCACCTAATTTTCTATTATAAGCTACATTTATGTAAGCAATCATGATGAGTGAGAAAGTATGACATTGCAGGTCATCAGGAATTGTCAACATTCCTATGATTCGTTATCAATTATTATCGTCGTTGAAAGTTAATGTGCTTGTTATCATTTTACATTCTCACAGACACGTGCATGCCGACATTTGTTTCTTGCCTACCTACCGGGATTGTGCGGGCGCGCGTGGCAGGGAAAGCAGGCTTTACGCAAATCGGGGAGTAGTCCATCTATCCCTTTCTAGATCTGTGGCATTGATGGAAATAGCATCCTCCTGGAATTTTTTTATTCAATGTATTCTGTATGTTTGTAGATGCATCAATTTTGATTGCTTCGTTAAGAATTAATTTGTCATTTTCATCATTCATCAGTTCATCTGTTTCTTTACAATTTATCTGGTTTTGTTCTTACGCTGATTATTCATGGCTTTGGCTAAGTCCATTGACATCTCAATTTTTTTTCTTCTGCTGAACTCGTTTGTTACCTAACCCAGAAATTGCGCTAACATGTCCACTTACGCTTTTTATATCATTTTCAGCATGTTTAGTACCTAATATAGAGCAACATGAAACTCTGAGACAATGATCTGTGTAAGTTTTACTTAAATTGCAAAATTTATTTATGTTTGACATGTAATCTTTGATAGTATTTACACCAATCTTTCTATTTTCGAACCAAGTTTCGTCGTCAATGCAAAATGAATCCCTTGGACGTTGCCAAAAATACCTGTTTAGAGGATTTAATTTCTTTATTGTAATGCAAAACTATAGAATACGGACAACTTAATAAATTGGTTTCACGATCAATCCGCCATTAGGATTTCTCCGAGGTCACTTTTGATGATGGTTTTGGCAAGCTCAATCTTTTTTCAAATGTATGTTACCCATTCTTTCCATTTATTCTGTCAATTGAACCCAAATAGCATCTTTCATGTCATTCCATCCAGATTTTCATTCCCTCTTCTTGCAAAAAAACAAACACAATAACGACAAATACAAGCCACTGAAGTTGTTGGTGGTACATTATATCTCAAGCCTGCTTGAAATCAATGAAAAGTCTTTTTCATTTATTTGGTCATCAGTGCTCTGTGTCCCCACGTCCATCTGCCTTTACCTTTTTTCAAAAAGACATTGGAACAAATTTCGCTATGACACATGGAAAGTCTGTTTTCATCTTTTATAATATCAACTTTCTGTCCAATCACACAAATCCTCCAAGTTTCTACTCAATGCACATTTGCTGTAGTGATCAGATACGTATTTCTTTTGTAATAATTCTTCACCTATTGCGTAGTGAAAACTGTCAAATCTACTTAAACATTACTCTGTACGAATGATCTTTAAAGCGGATAATTTCTTTTACATCTACAAGTAGATCTTTGTAACGCAATAAATGGCTTAAAAATGAGTTTGTAGGCAGAACTTTGCTGGGTAAACAGTGTCTCTTCGCAAATTTGATCTCAGAGTAATGTCATTTGTCATCTGTAATTTACGGAATGCGTCTTTTAGCAGAATTATTTTCAAATAGCTTGTTAATCGTACAGCTACACCTCATGCAAAATGTCGAGTTACTATATCGGTTATCACTCGGAAATTGTCAAAATGCCTAGGAAATGCGCATGACATTCAATATTTGGATAGGCTATCTTAATTGTATAATGATGCCATTCTGAAAGCTAACCAGCAGTTTGTGTTGCTTAGCAGATTGTCTATATCGTCACTGGTCCATAGAGTCATTGACATTTCTTGATCCTTTAGATAATAGTGATAATAAACTACTCGACATCTGTACAAACCAGTCAGGATAGTATGTCGTCGTTACTATCACTATAATGATGACTGTTGATCTTCAAGCTGCAACAACAATGAGCCTCTCATATTGGACAGGAAATACTTCGATATGAATGGACTCATCCCATATGTTATCACATAGATAGACATATACAGAAAATCTTATTCAAACTCCTCCGAAACTGCAAAAATAACAGAATAATATTTCTAATGAAAATCTTCTGCATCAGACACACGACTATCAGAATATCGAGAATCAGCGATGGAAAAACATAACCATCTACAAATATTGTGCAAGCAACAATGATAAAAATAATCAAGTATAGCAAGATGAGCACCACAAAGTTGTGATTAACATTGCAGCACTTTCATCGTAATGATTAATTTAAGGCCAACAGGTATCTGTTCTCTTTGGACCCTGAGAACACCCACTGTCCGTCCTTCCATCTGATGCCACTCCGAAGGACAGATTCTTCCATCAAGTTAGAATTCCTTTTACATCCTTGAACGATTCAGCAGAAGAAGATCCTCTGTGGCGACATTCCGCAGAGGTCAGAAACAATGCTATCGAAGTCTACTGAGTGACATTAGCACGGTCGGAAATCAATTGCTATCGAAGTCTAGAGGGACTAGAGGTCGGAAATCCAATGCTATCGAAGTCTAGAGAGGACATAGAGGTTCGGGAAAATACAATGCTATCGCGACAAGTCTAGTTAGAGAAGACATAAGAGGTTCCAGGATAATCAATTGCAATCGAAGTCCTAGAGAGGACATAGAAGTGTCGGAAATCAATGCTTTTATCGCATGTGGTCAGAGAGGACATAGAGGCTCGGCAAATCAATCTCTATCGAAAGTTGTAGACGAGGACACAGACGTAACAAATCAATGAGCTATCGAAGTGTAGAGAGGACATAGATGCGTCGGAAATCAATGCTATCTGGCCTATACGGACACAGAGTTACCACCAAAATGTGTTCACAATCGTTGTCAGCTGTTAGGAATCATCGTCCAAGCGGAATTTGCAAGTGCGTCTCTGTCAAGGTCTATCCTTTGAGAATATTTTGAAGTTTGCTATTCTGTCTTTGGTTTCTCTTGTTTGATAGCTCGCCGGATCGACAAGCTATGTATTGCGCACAGTTCAGCTCGATCAGTCCATCACACAATCTCACTTCTCCATCGGCTTTCATGACTGGGAACGATATGGAGAAAGTAACGTATGGGATAGGCAAGCAAAGGCAACGACAGGAGACGTTTGATTTCGTTCATCAACCTTCGATTTTGGTATTGTACACTCAATGGATGGTGTCTCTCTACGAATGTAATTCGACAAGGAAAAAGTGTGACAGTAGATGGAATTTTTACGTTTGTCCATCGTCATAAATTGCAAGTCCAATGATAACGTCCAGGCCCAAATTATTCTTGCCATGTTTTAGCGAAGAGTTCTTACCAGCTATTCTATACACTGTCAGTCACGTGCATAGGCCACCTGTCTTCCTTTGAATTACTGTGTTGCACTGATATTATAATATACATTCCGGAATTCTCTCTTTGATGACAAAACTGAGAGTAACAACATAAGGAAACACTCTAGATTGTACAAACTCGAAGAAATCGTCCAACTCGACATCATACAGACTCACAAGTACTTGTGATTGTAATAAATTTAATGCATATTTTTCGCATGTGTTATTATTTTACTCAAATGTCTTTTCTCATTATTTATTTCATTCATTTGCCAATTATATTTCCTCACAATTAGGCCTCGATCAAAACATGATGATAGCTGACACTGACGATCGAGTTATGCGTAGAGTTTTGTATTCATCATGCATGTAATTAAACTCTAGAAGTTCAAAGATGAATCGCTGTAATTTGTTTCTTACACTTTTTGCATTTTCTCTCTGCTAGATCACAATATAGTCATTTTTATCTTTGAGTACGAGAGGCCTATTTTTCTATTTAAATCGATTGGTTAAGGGAGCTGACGAAACGGAAATCGTCGTTAATAAGATGTAGATACTTTTCTTCATTCTTCATAACGTCCAGTAAGCCGACATTCCCAAAAAATCAAGTCGCAAATTGTCGAAAATGCTGAGTCATCATGCGCTGAACGCAAGACTGCAAATTGTGAAATGCTGAGTCATCATGCTGAACGCAAAGTTGCAAATTAGTGAAATGCTGAGCTCATACAGTCGACGGAACGCAAGTGCAAAATGTGATAATGTGGAGTTCATGAGGCTGACCTCTCAGGCAGCGTACCAGTGCGTGAGGGACTATGGCCAAGGATGTGCTGGGAGGCAATGGGCTCCAGTCGAGGAGGACAAACGGGTCCCCCCCCCCCCCCAACGACATCAACGTGCGACTAAATTGGTTGAAAAGACCAAAGTTGTTCAGAATCATGTGGATACAAATCTTATACTATCAAGGTTTCAGGTTGAAATTCCGTCACCAAAAAAACATTTTTTCGAAAAAAAATTTTCACTACGGTGGTCTCGACACTTAGGGAATACATTTTTTCGGTTGAATAAAAAAAAACAACATTTCAAAATCGTTGGAAATGGAGAGCTCCGAGACCCATCCCATCGTGTTTAACGTCAAAAGTTAGGTCGGTGAAGTTTCGGTGAAAAAAAAAACCGCCTCCCCCCCCCAAACGACTCAAACCTGACTAGAAATTGCGGCGTCGAAAAGACCAACAGATTGTTCAGTAATCATGTGAAACAAACTTCTGATGCAAGGTTTCAGGTCTGAAAACTTCGTCCAAAAAATTTTTCTCGATAAATTTTTCACTATGCGCGGTCGGTCTACAGACACTTATAGGATTTTTTCGTGAAAAAAAAAAATTTTTCAAAATGTTGGAATGAGCTCCGAGACCCATCACATCGTGTTTGTCGTCAAAGTTGGGTC
>CAJQUW010013746.1:0-107022 GCA_907163375.1 Prostheceraeus crozeri | reverse complement strand
CAGACAGAGAGAAAGAGAATATATAGAAAAAATATAAAAATATTGGATGGCAATGTCCAACTGACCAGATTGACAAGCATGCTGCTTCATGCGCATTATGAAAACATTTACGACATATACACCGAGACTTAACACTATTTCTCGATATATCAACCTTCCATTTATGAATATCAATTCAACTATTCATTCAACATAACATACAATGTGAAGTCTATCAATGATCAAGTCTTACTTACATAAGCTTTCAGATGTAAATCAACTGTGATACTCTAACTTGCACTTACATATAACAACTATTTCATGTGTTCTATCCTATACACTCAAAACCTGTAACGACATTTATTCTATTACACATTGAATCTGTAGACATGATGCATTACATTATCTTCGATATCAAATACTATCATAAAACCTTTAGCAGTAGCTGACTTAAAACTTGTCCTGATTCCCACATTCATGTCATCAGTTATTTTTCTATCACATACTCATCAATATGAAAGGCTTGCATTTACTTAACTCTTCATACATTCGTGTCACTTAGTTGCTGTTGGAAATAGCTCTTCATGAACAGTTGGCACAACCCTTACTCAAGTCATTACATGCTATTCCTACTTTCGCACACAGTGCCTTGTCTCCATCAACAAGTCACTTCTATATAACTTTTACATGAACTACGTTCATAAACGAACAGTCCTAATGCTGTGTGATTATATCTCGAAATGGTACTGTTGTTTATTCTAACTATGTCACTGATTCAAACAGTTTAGTACACTACCTATTCATTAAAATTTGCAATCTCAATCTTTGCTTTCGTCGAATATGAACCTCCAGTTTACATGCAACAACTATGATGTGTCTTCTATCTTATACACTCAACCAGTAGAGACATTCATTCTGTTACATCCGTGAACATGACGTGATAAAATTCATATCATCTCAAAACCTTTTAACAGCGCTTGTCTTCAAACACATGCTGAATCCCACATAGCTTGTTTGTTACACTACCAATTCATTTCAATGCGAGCTAATTTTGCATCACTCATTTCATGCAACATAACACTTTACTTATTCCTACAACGCTACAACTATGTGTTCTAAACTCTATGAGATCACTTTCACTTCTATCTAACACTTTCTCCATCATATAAATAAGTGAATAAAGTTGATCATACATTATCTGACTAAACTCATTGAGTCACATTCTACACGAACAGATATTCCTAACATGGATCATATAAAACGCTAAGTCTTGTAATAGGGTTGACTATGCTATGGACTTAGTGATTTATCAATGTAACTTGCACTTCTAAAACGCTAAATCCCTAAATCTTAACACAGGGATACCTATCCTATGGTTATAGTGATTTAGGAGTTTTGCTGTATAATTTAGTAAACTTATGTCTCTGTCAGCATATGACTTTTAAAATACAACACTGACTGATGAATGATGTTCATATATTCCTAGCTTGGATAACAAGAAACTTTCATGCGTTGACTAATATATATTTTCCTAATCAACTCTTTACACACTTATTATTCCAATCACTAAGATACATACAACTCTTCTATTGAACATGCATCAATCACCTTTCAGCTGACCGCATCAAATGTAAAGTGTATAACATAATGAGTATGTAACTATCCCTTATCAAAGATATGAAACCTGTCTTTTCACCATGAATTAAAGTCATTTTATAAAGCGTACATATGCATCATGTGTAGCATGTATTCTACACTAAAAGAGATCGCTAATTTGTGTTATATAAAACCCTAAATCCCTAAATCCAACGATAGGTAACCCTACCCCTTAGATGATGGACTTTAGCAATTTATAGGTAAAGTATAAATAAAGTGACAAGCATTTCAGTGTTTGTAAGATAGGTAAAGTGGAAAATACAGTCACAAGCATTTCAGTGTTTGTAAGATAGGTACAGTATAAAATAAAGTCACAAGCATTTCACTGTTTGCAAAGTTAGAAATAAAGTTGATGTTTGTAAAGTTTGAAATCATGTTAGAATCCTTTCAGTGTTTGTAAAGTTAGAGATAATAGGTTTAACAAGCACGTTAGAGAGTTGACTGTACTGAGATCTAAGGATTTGATGGTCACATTAGAATTCAAGTGATTGAATGTCATCTTAATGAAGATAGAAATGTGTTTGTGGCTGCATGTGGTACAAGTTTGGCTTCCCTTCATTCCATTTCATCATTTATCCTTCCCCTCTGCATTCCATATCCGAAGATATGTGACGGGCTTGGGACCGCTTTAGCTGCATTAGAAGGAAGTTCTTATAAGAACTCATGATGCATTCACGAGGAAATGTGGTGAAACAGTGTTGTGTATGTGTGCATGATGATTTTATGAACTACTTCACTCGCTTCCACTTCCTCACTTTACGAGTCCTCACTCCACATCATCTCCTCTCTTTCCACCGTCTCGGCCTCACTCGCCACCGTCTCGGTCTCACTCGTCACCGTCTCGGCCTCACTCGCCACCGTCTCAGCCTCACTAGCCACCGTCTCGACCTCACTTTCCGCCGTCTTCATCTCTTGCCGTTGTCGACGGCTCATGTCCTCATTCAAGGTGAAGTATGAATAATACTTCACAAATTCCACAGTGATATCCTCACCGTAGATATCATTGTGGAATTCTTCTCCACGGTGTACGATGCGAAATGGCATCACACACGCTCTCGGCTTCTCGGACATGACTATGATAGTGAAATGCAAGAGACTCTGCTTTATATGAGAATGATACAGCTTTTCAAATGTCTGGTTCGCGCAATCATATTGCTCTAAACTTATGGTTGGAGGAAGAAAAGGGAAAACATATTTTCATTGACTGCCATCCTCAGCCACTCAACAAACTTAGATGCATTTATCGCATGAATCTCCCTTCCGGTGCGATAGCAATGAGCTGTGTGGGAATCAGCTAGGTGGGAGGTTTGAGATGATGATACGTTCCTGTATCCCTGTTCGTTGGACAGATGCGGTAGAACATTCAATGTGTTTAATGTGACAGACGGGTGCCAGAGAGAGCTTTATCATTCATCTTTGTGTTCTACTCTATCTGCTGAGGGGCAGCGCGACAGACAGGCGACAGAGTGCGCTCGTGATTCTTTGTGTGCACAGGAGGGTTATATGACATCTGTTTCACTGATAGGTTTTATGATAAACATTTTAGCTGCTTTTGAATGACAGCGTGTTGAATATTGCAAGCAATGTTAAATGTCAATCCGTGTGTCATTTTCACATCGTCTGCATTCGCACAGAAAATCACTTGATGCAGGTTTCAATGTTGATTCTACAAGCAACGCACGATTCGTTTAGAAATGAGACACGTATTCATTTGTCATGCACATGAAAAGCAAACTTTGATTCTAGCCTTTAATGCTCATGGACAGTCCTAATGTAATGTTCGCTGTTTCATGCTCATGAAATAATTCCACTGACTTGTCACTCAGTCTTAATCATTCAATGACATTGTATGCTTTGCTGTTTCCTACTGATGAGCGTGTTATGGTCTTCTACACAGACTTGTTCATTTTGTTAGTTCAATGGTCGAGTCGTTGAGCTGCATCCAAGACTTATGCGTTTCTACAGGTTTTTATATCAACTTTAAACGCGACTGCAATCTATGAAAGTTTTACCAACATGAAGTTGTTGTCATAAAGTTTCTTACACCGCGGTTCATGTTTACGAATTTCATTTTAATGTCAGAAAGTTGAAGTTAGAATATATGTTCATCTGTTTATGATGAGTGTAAACTTTCTCGCTACAAAGTTCTCCTTTACAAGTTTCCCGTAAAATAGTTGTGACACTTGTATGTTTCCCATAATCTAGCAGGTTGATTTTTATCTCACACATGTTTTGAGTGTTTCCTAACTCATATACATTCGACTTACAACGTTACAGGTTGTTATGTGTATACCTGTATGCTGTCGATGCAGAGTGCAAAAACGTTTAACACTGTCTTTATTTACAAAACAGTGTACACACGCATTCAATTTGATAAAGGCAAACAACACATTTAGTAAAGCTGTTACGCTAACGAGTGTGACTGCAGACGCATTTCATAAAACTTTTTTCAACGTTCGCTAAGTTTCACAACAGCATGTCAAAGACTTCTTACAAAACTTATTTCAACGTTTGCGTTTAGACTTTTAAGTGAACATGTGCTTCACGTATTCTACACGAGCGGTTGACGCGTGTGATATAAATCCCTAAATCCAACCGTAGATGACCCTACCCTTGGTTTATGGACTTTAGGACTTTAGGACCCACACGATTTAATGTCATGGAACTAGCTCTCACACACTCAACGTTTGTGACAAGACTTTACCTGGTTCTATAAAACATTCAACGCCTACTATAAGACCTTTTAACACTGTGAAACTATCTACACAGCGCAGTAAAACTTTCTAGCGCTGTGGTGAACACTGTCTTCATATAACATTCTAAACTCTCAGTCTCACTGCAGTAGAAAGCTGCTTTTAGTAAACCTGATGAAGTATTCAGCAATCTAACAGTCATGAAGTTTGAATTTTATAATAGGGGAACATTTGGCAACTGTCTCCAATAAATCTTTCCAACACTGTGAAAGTAAGTTACAAGACAATCTACACTGTGCAGTAAAACCTTTTCAATAAAACTTTCTAGTGCTGTGATGGGTTCAGTCAGTCATAAAACTTCAATGATCAAACTTAACTTTCACAAACGTGTGTTGTGGTAAAACTATTTGACTACACTAACGCTTACATTTCATGACGCTTGTAAAACTATTTGACTACACTAAACTTTGCTTTTGCAAACCATGATACACTTTCTGACTACACTCACGAATAAAACTTCGATGATCAAACTTTACTTTCACAAACGTGCTTCGCGGTGAAACTATTTGACTACACTAACGCTTGCATTTTATGACATTTGTGTTTCATAAAACTTCGATGATCAAACTTTCCGACTATACATCAACCTGTGTTGCAGTAAAACTTTTGTACAACATGATGCACTTTCTGACTACATTCACGAATAAAACATCGAGAAACAAAACAATCTACACAGTGCAGTAAAACCTTCTAAAACTTTCTAGTGCTGTCCAGATGGATGTACATTGACTGCAGAAATATTTTGCTCATACTGCTCTCATGAAACTGTTTTCAGCGTTCGCTAAGTCTCTAATTTCACACAATCACAAAACGTATTTCAACGTTTCCGTTTAGACTTTTATAAAAATCATTTCACTTGACATATACTCTTATAAAAAGTCATTTAGACTGATGACAACACTCTCATTACAGTTTTAAGTTTCCACTTTTAGAAAAATCATTTAGGCTGATTTATGATACAGCACATTTACAACACTACATTTAGTACATATATTACATATATAGTACATATATTACAACACAACATTTATTTACAACACTTTATACTTTTATAAAGCACATTGAAACTCACGACAACACTCTAACTTTCCTGCTCTACCAAAAAATTATTTAAACGGATAACTATACACTTAGAATTTATGAAAGTCAACGTTGCGTTTCACAAACATCATCTGTCACTGGATGTTCTTGCACTACACAACTGATTTTTACTTTTCAATACTGAACTTTTATTCTATACACTGAATGAGTCTTTCATGTTGACTCTATCATGCTTGTTAGTTTTCTCCATCCTTTATTTGATTTTATAAAACATTCCTATCTGTTGAAGTGTGGATGACATAGCGATTCCTATCAACAACGTTTCATGATAAGAGATTGCTTTCTACAGAAGAGAGAAGCATGTGATGCATGAGGTGGTCTTCCGTTTGATCATCCCTCCGTGAGACAGAACTTAAAAGAGCGGATTCTCCACTCAGTGCAATAGAGATAGATTACCTTCGACAGATGGTAACCCTGACGGTCACATTGAGACATGAGAATTAGAAACCTTTGACTTAGTCAGCCCTTTCTTTTGGAACACGTCATACTTTGACTCGGTAACAAGTCAGATGTTTGACTCACTCGGTGCAATGGAGAATTTATAAGGAAACCTGCGACAGATAGCCAAGTGTCGCCCTGACGTTCAAAGCGCTACGTAGAGGAATAGAAACCACAACGACCGTTGGAAAGTCGGATTAAGGAAGTTTAAACCCCATGCAGCACTTATCACTGCGGGTCTCACGCCGTCTTGAAAAATCGCTGATGGACAGGACATTATTAGACCGAAGTTCTCCTTGCCATGCATCTTTTGAGTGGTTTGGAATTGGCCTGATAGCAGAGCCACCGACACTTACCAATGTGAAGAACTATATCAACTTTCCTCTATTTATTTGATGTTTCCTACCCTGTGAATAGTCGACATAGCTCATCCCATCAGAAGACTTGCTTCTATGACATCGCAAATGCCTTGGTTGAAGTCAGGAGGGTCGAAAACCCTGGAGAACCTCCAAAAATAGCATATTTAAATTTTCGGTAGTTTTGCACTACCTATGAAATTTTATAAGTAGTCTATGACTTGACCCGAATCATGACCTTTCAAACAAACGTTGAACAAAGTCCATCCGATTCCTACAAGCAGAGAACCATGCCTTTTAAGTTTAGGCCTACTACGATGGTCTGATCTCCAGGCCATCTTCTGGCTCTCCACTCACTCTAACACCTTAGGTGAGTGCGGCAATCGAAAAGTCTGCCTTGGTTTCCTACGGAAACCTGGTTTTTGGAGTCATTTGATGAGAGAGAGAGGGAGGCGAATGACCTTTTCTCTTCTCACCACATGTATCTAATGACATAGTGTCCCCTCACATTCTACAGTCAGAGATCAGTGGTAGCGGTGGACAAAATACATCCACTTCTGCACGACATGACACAAAACATGCTCCATCCTGGACAAATTCCCTTCTCTGCTTGTAGTCTCACCCTCTCTCCCGGAGAGGTCAGGTCAAGGTCACTCCTCCTGCCTCTGCTTGTAGTCTCAACCACAGAGAAGTCAGGTCAAGGTCACTCCTGCCTCTGCTTGTAGTCTCATCACAATCCACTCAGTAATACATCACGCCTTCACATTTTCCCAATTTTAGCACTACATATAAAACCAGCAGTAGTCACATCACGTATTTCATGACGAGGAACGTTAACCTAAGGTCACGCGAGGTCATCACCTAAGGTCACGCAAGGTCACGGGGCTGAGTCAGCATGATGACTCATCGCTGCACCGCACTGCGCTTGATTTTGTCAGGGGATTACTACTCGGAGGCCATTCTCAAGCGACTGCACTGTATTGTTGAATCAACGATTAACACATCTCACATGAAATCACAGCAATATCAGACGGATTGACACTTACATGGTAGCAAACAAAAGAAAAGAGCCTGTTAACATCTAATGAACAACACAATACTAACTAGCATAATAGGAGGACTGTCAATGAAAAACCAAGCTCAAAGGTCATTCAACCAGTCATAGGTTGAAAGATCAAAACTGAATGACAATTACTTAGGCCTACATTAAGACTAAGTGACACAAAAAAAATTGACCAATATGCAAGACCAAAGTGATGAAAAAAGCTGAATAAGTAATGCAATACTGAATTCCAACGAATAATACTGAAAGAGTAATACTAAAAGCAAATAATCACAACCACAAGGAGGAAATATAATAAAGTTATTGCAAAATAAATTCAAGATAGAATCTACATAATACTTACTACTACTAAATAATACTGAACATTTAATACTATAAAGAGCTAGATAGTACTAATACTAGAAAAGACTACTTAAAACAGTCTGTCCCAGCTGGCACTGACGTCACACTTCGTTTTGTTACTGCTGCCAAGGCGCCTGGTCCACAGAGCCTCTTTTGTAACCCGTTTGCGCCAGTTCTCTTCACGGTCTATTACGCGAAGACCTTCAAAGTCTAAACGATGCTGGTCACGGAGAAGATCGTCAGTGTTTTGCACAATGTGGGTGTTCAAGTGGCATCAAGATCGGTCCAGACTCTACGATCGTTTCTGGTAAAGAAAAGATCAGCACCACCTCTACAGCTCGGTGTTGTTTACTCCTTAGAGTGTGCTGACTGAGAGTGGAAGTATGTGGGTGAGACACAAAGGCCAATTGAGGAGAGAAAGAGGAGCATAAGCGTGCAGTCCGCAACATCGATGTACAAAGGTCAGAGGTGGCGAAGCATGTGCACCAGCATCAGCATCGTTTAGACTTTGAAGGTCTTCGCGTAATAGACCGTGAAGAGAACTGGCGCAAACGGGTTGCAAAGGAGGCTCTGTGGACCAGGCGCCTTGGCAGCAGTAACAAAACGAAGTGTGACGTCAGTGCCAGCTGGGACAGACTGTTTTAAGTTTCACCACCAGATGTTTATTCATTTTTTTCATTTATTTATTTTTTGCCGATTTCTTCATCTAGTATTAGTACTATCTAGCTCTTTATAGTATTAAATGTTCAGTATTATTTAGTAGTAGTAAGAATTATGTAGATTCTTCCTTGAATTTATTTTGCAATAACTTTATTATATTTCCTCCTTGTGGTTGTGATTATTTGCTTTTAGTATTACTCTTTCAGTATTATTCGTTGGAATTCAGTATTGCATTACTTATTCAGCTTTTTTCATCACTTTGGTCTTGCTTATTGGTCAATTTTTTTTTGTGTCACTTAGTCTTAATGTAGGCCTAAGTAATTGTCATTCAGTTTTGATCTTTCAACCTATGACTGGTTGAATGACCTTTGAGCTTGGTTTTTCATTGACATTCCTCCTATTATGCTGAGAGAGAGAGAGAGAGAGAGAGTAATGTTTATATTCAAAAAAAATGAAAATCATACAAAGACATAAGTAAATACACGTCAATCAAATTTTTACACGTTACTAAAACAGAATGAATGAAAGTTATGTCGTTGCACAGAGTACGCCGTAAGAGCATTTAAGTCATGATTGATGAAGTCACATAGTTTCACAGTTCCACACAAATGCAAAGAAAGGACTACATAAGTTACACAAAAAAAATTATCACATATACATGTAGCTGATCTTCAATCTATAAATGTATTGTTTTCAATGATGGAAACAGCAGGAAAAAAGGAGTTCCTCCTTCGAGTAGTTCGACAAAAAGGTTGCACAAATCTACCAGATCGGGGGATTCTCTCAGGACACATAGAGTGCAAGGGATGATCGTTGTTGGAGACTATCTTATGTAGAAGCTTCAAAGATGCTTGTATACGCCTTCCTTCCAGGTCATCAAAAATGTCACATTCACAATCGGAACCACATACAATACGATGAGCTCTACGTTGGAGTCGATCAAGAGCATTCTTGTCACCAGTTGACATCCCAATCAATAGGGGAGAGCAATATTCTATCACAGATAGTATTAGTCCTTTATAAACAGAAGCCAGGTGTGAAGAGTTCAGAAATGGACGGAGAACATGGAGGGCGTACAATCGACGTGACGCGGTTCTGATTACAAAATCAACATGGTTGTGCCACTTCAAATCAGAGGATAAGACAACTCCCAGGATTTTAAGGCTATCAACTGATGAGATATCAGGAATTACAGGACGGGGGCATGTAGTCATCTTTGGAAACCATAAAAGTTTGCTTTTCCGCATGTTGATTTTCAACCCAGCTGACATGGACCAATTCATCAAGTGAGTATGCTCTTCTTTGTAAGATGAGATTGATTCGGCATGAATAGGGATAATCACCGTGCAATCGTCGACGTACTTGATTATAACGCTGTTCGCGAACTTTGGGAGCAAACTTCCGACAACAGCATTAAACAGATAAGGCCCGAAGACTGAACCCAGAGGTATACCAGAAATAACAGGTTGTTCTGAACTTACACACTGATTGAGCTTGACTGATTGAAAACGACATGTCAGATAGTCACGGACCCAAAGACAGAAACCAGAAGGGAAACCATTAGAGATCAGCGTTTTGAGGATAATATCGTGACCAAGAGTATCGAATGCCTTACTGAAATCGTAGGCAAGTGCGACAACACCCATCGTCTCTTTCTTGTCCAAGGTTGCTGTTATGATATCGTGCATACATATAAGTGCAGATGTGGTCGATGAGGACTTCATACCTCCAAACTGATAAGGCCCAAAACTATTCCGGAAGAGTGGTAAAACACCAGAGTTGAGAATCAACCTTTCGCAAACCTTTGCGGGAACAGGGAGAAGGGAAATAGGGCGTAATTCTTCAATCGATGGCGGGCTAGATTTTGGGACAGGCACTACACGACTGTGTTTCCATGACTGTGGAAATTTCCTCGACATTATAGATGTCTTAATAATGTTAGTGAGAGGCTCAGCCAATATATGAGCTGCTTCCTTATATAGCACAGTAGGTACACCATCCAAACCGGGGGCCTTATTCGATTTAAGCGAGTGTAGACACTTGTAAACATCATCAGTACATACGGATGGGGACCAATCGTACTTATCTTGTAGGCATATAGAGTCACAATTTGGGCGAATGCTTTGAGAAGATATGAAGAGGGAGTTAATGTCTTCAGCTGCTTGGACTGGGTTAGGGAATTGAGAAATCAGTGAGTCGATGCATGAGCTTTTGGAATATTTTGTACCTCTGATTTCATTCACAATATTCCACATATCTTTCGGACATTGACTAGCCCTGTTTGCCCATCTGAGTTTTTCGACGAATAATAGCCGCTTAACTTTTAGGCTCAGGTGTTTGTAGACTGAATAATTACCACAACGATATGCACGCCATCGCTCGTTGATCAGCACTTTGATAAGCGGACTCACATAAGGTTTATCATTTGGAGACATGGCCACTGTAGTCATAGGTATTGTTTGATCGAAACAGAACTTTACAGCATCATTGAAAATAAAGCACTTTTCATCAATTGTCAAATTACTGTCATATAGTAGAGTAAAGTCGATATACTCGAGTGTACTAATAAAGGCTTGTATGTTTGACTCACGTAAATCACACACAGTTCGCATGGTCTTGCTTTGAGTTGACGAATGCTTGTTAGGAGTACACAAAATAGTTTTGTGGTCGGATGAAGAAATCGGGGGACCAACATCAACATTACAAAGGTTCTCCAAAGGTGAAGACACAAAAACATGGTCAAGGATTGCATCACCCCTGGTGGGAGACTTAATTAAGTCTATTAAGTCAAATGCATGCAATACATAAGACACATCCAAACGGTTAAAGTCACCGGTCAAAATAATGTCGGAGTCTGGGTGAGAGGTAAGGAAACTGTCCAAGTTATTAGAAATGAAAGAAACCACTTCCGATGGATATTTTATGGATGATGAGGGTGGGATATAAATACAAACGAATATCATGTTGAGGCGGGGAAGAGTTAACCACACACTATTTGTACCGTATGAAGGACCATCAGGATAGAAACGCACCGGATTAAGAGAAAAGTTCGTCCACACTGCGACTCCTCCACCAACTCGACCATCATCACGATCATCTCTAAATACAAAATTGTTATTCACGTTCACTAGGATATCAGGAATGACGTCACTGAACCAGGACTCGGTTGCAGCAAAAATCTGCAATGCTTTTGAAGAGATAAACGATCGAATGAAATCCATCTTTGATATCGCATGGTTGACATTAGTGGATGCGAACAATGGGATTTTCTGCTCGCTACTCGATAAAATCACAGGCGAAAATGCTTAATGTCATCAGAGCGTTGGATTCTACCTTTTAAAATTACGACATCTTCACCTTTACTTCGGCGTTCATTCAATTCAGCCCTTAAATGTTTCTCCACTTGCTGTTGATGTGGAGTAAGGTCTTTCTTGATAAAAACTCCACGTCGGGGAGTGTTCTTCAATTTTTTCGAATTCTGTAATATTCGACGCTTCGACTCCATATCAGTGAATTTCACTTTTAGAAGGCGAGATCTACCAGTTTGAATTCTTCCCATTCGAATACATTTTGACCATTTAACATCATCTACAGAGATAGAATTAAAAATTTCCTTCAACTCTTTTTCATCATATTCTCTTCTTTCCTCTATCGATCCCTCACTTTTCTCCTCCAAACCGAAAACAACAACATTGTAAGCACGGTTTTGCCTCTCTTCCAATTCATTCATGAGATGTTCTTGCCATTGACCTGAAGACAGACCCTCCTTTATCTCATCAATCTCCTTTCTGTGCTGAGTCTGTACATTTAACATCGAAGAGAAACTGTTTTCAAGTTTATCGATGCGAGACATAAGTGTTGAAACCTTAGTGTTCAGTTCATCCACTTTACTTACAATTTCTGTTTTGTGCTCATCTAGAAGTGTTTTGATTACTTCAAGCGTAGCGTCATTAACAACAGAGTTAGAACGCGTAGTTCTTGTAGATTTGGTATTCTGGTTATCTGAACTCATTTGGACAAAACTAACGAACCCACTGTAGCCCAGAACACGGTACCTTTGAGACACAAAGCCCGCTGCTTAAACCACTACACCACGACAGCTAACGAGAGATCGCGAACAATCAAAGGAAAATCAGTCATCCACACAACTACCACACGACGAAGAATCGATACTCGATCGATAATTGCAAAATATTCGTGTAGGACTTGGTTCCAAACTGCCAGAAATAACAGCTGATCTGAACTTGCAGATCGTTCCAACTGACAAAACCAGTTGTCCACAGCAAGCAACAATCAAAATATCAGGCCAGCACCGGACGAGAAGATCACGTGGGCAGTGACGGCGAATCAGACGACGAAAAGGAACACTGAACGACCTTGAAATCCAACAGGGCACAAATGATGGGATATCTCCAAAAATATACACCAAAAAGTCCCCAAAGATTCACACAGCGAAGAATATGCAGAAATATGATGATCTCCAAAACAAACTCGCCGAAAAACGATGAAATACTTGCAAGAATCACACAAAGACTGAAAATCACAGCCACGACTCTGAGAGCGCGCAACCTCCGTCAACCAGTGTCTCAACATCCAGTTCTACTAGAATTGCTAGTTAGTATTGTGTTGTTCATTAGATGTTAACAGGCTCTTTTCTTTTGTTTGCTACCATGTAAGTGTCAATCCGTCTGATATTGCTGTGATTTCATGTGAGATGTGTTAATCGTTGATTCAACAATACAGTGCAGTCGCTTGAGAATGGCCTACGATGTAGGCCGAAAGATCTCGCGGTAGAACAGAAAAGTCTCCACTCTATATCAATATTATCATTCTCTAGAGAATATATATTATTGCCGTTCAGCAAAGGATCGCCTAGATTGAAGCCTAATTCATTCATAAGAGCCTGAATATAAGACTTACGAGTATTACAAGAACAAATTTACGAGAAATCCATTTCCTAGACAAACGTAAAGACAGAATGTAAAGTAAATGTCTTAACTGAGTGATCAAAAGAGTCTCCTTTAACAAAGAAATCCCTTGCTTGGTGATAGGTTTTGTGATTACACCGGTAAGGCCGGCGGCCGGTTTCCATCTCTGGAGTCAACAATGTTGACCCTACAACGGTGTTCGCGTACTTAAGCTGTCATGAGAAAAATGTTGAATGATGTTTGAAAAAGCACTTTTGAACATGATTTGAATAGCACTTACATTATTCTTACTTCTTGCATCGTAAGGATTCTAAAGAGACCAAACATGAAAACTTTTAATGAAAAATTTCAACTTTTTATTTTTCTACTGCTCATGTGTGACAAGATTGGAAGGCATGAGAATCGATTGAACTCAGTCGCAATTTAGATGGCTCGTTTTTTATGAACAGCTCTCTTTATTGAAATAGAACTTAGTATAAGTGGCATAAAAACATGCCAGCTACTCCTAGAGAGGTGTGGAGAAGGTTTCTACCCCCAAAAACTGGGTAAAGAAATTACAATGGAAAGATAAGGACAACAGACATTTTGGTCTATAAACAAACTTGAAATTCAATTTTTCTACATCATTCACACTTTCACTGCACACTAGCTCACCGTCTTCGAAGTTCACCAATAAATGAATGACGATGTCGACTGATTCCAGGTTTTCTTCCGACCGAAGTATGGCATGAAAAGAGGCAATGCACTTCGTTTTGTCGTCAGCTAATGGTTTATAATTTGCGAATTGCACTGACTATTGCAAGCTATCTTCCACGCAGCGACATGGCAGCTACCGGTAGCTGAACAGTACATTGTTAGTTAATACAAATCGGAGGCGCTTTGTCACATTTGCAAAGGCTGTGATGTTTTGACTAGAAGGAGTTTGAGGCTTAATAGTTGCAAGTCAAGAACGATTGAAATGTTTAGTTTTTCAATTGATGCAGTGAGAATTCAAACTGAAATATTGAAGATGAAGTGATAAACATTCAAATTCAAACTAATGGGTACTTACATTGACAGAATAAGTAAGAATAAGTTCTATGGCTTACGTAAACCACAAGCGGTGTGAGCGTTGTACATTATATCATGTCGTTTGCAATTTAGATCTCGAGATATACTTTTACCAATGTCGTAGGGTATAAACAAACAATTTCGAAGAGTACGTTATCTTTTATCGAATTTTTCGAACTTAAAAATTGCTAGGAAAATCCAATTGGTATGACCATGCCGAAAATGGCACTTAAGCATTATTTTCAAATTTCAAAATGTCATTGTATTGAAGTTCAAATGCACGGATTTTGTGGCGTATCCATGATTTCCGACCATTATTTCCTAATTCATATAGCCACTTCTTTGAGGTTTTAATTTGACGGCATATTTCGTTATGATTGCCGTTATGATTGAAGCTGGGACATACCCACAACGAGTCATGCATATTGAACAAAATTTTAATAGCTCTAACCAGTGGCGGCTCGTGACATTTGGTCCAGGTGGGGCATAAGCATGAAATTTTTACATAATCAAAAATCTAGTCTAAAAGGATCTTATTTTGTAAATGAAAAGCAAAGAATATGTTAGCAACATGCTATACATGTGTAAGTCTATGTCACTGCATTTAGTTACACGTACGGTTGAAGCAACATTTTGTCCATCATTCAGGCTTTGAATAAAGATTACAGATACCAAAGGGTATTGTATGCTGATTCATGGACTGATCGCTGGTGCTAACCTCGCATCACCTCACTCAGTAAAAAGGGAATCACAATGCATTGTCTGTGCATTGACGGTTAACCAATCAGAAGCGTTAGGGCTCCCTCTCGAGTGCCCATTATGTGACGCATTCATCGCGTGTTAATTCTGTCTATTCGCTCAGATCGCGAAATGAACCACTCTCACGTTATCTCAATCTCGATGCTTGGGCGCGCCCATCAGTCTTGAAAACGATTGATGGATTCTGCTAGCGTCACTGCCGCGCAAATGGAATAGATGTAAGAGCCTACATGAAGTATAGGCCTAGTTGACATTTATGATGAAGAAATGGAGTCTACTACTGATGTTGCTAGTTATTTAAGTTAGACAACATTTCAACAGGTGGGGCAGTGCCTCACCTGCCCAAATGGGCGAGCCGCCACTGGCTCTAACAGATAGCATATTAAATATAACCAATGGATAGCCTACCCATAAGATGGCAGGTTGTTCGTTCCAAGTGATAACGCCGTGTAACAGAAATAACTAAGACAGTTACTACTTATAAAAATGTAGGTAAAGATTTATCAACACAATAATTTATCAAAGAAGTCTGATTATTCTGAATTTACAAAGCTGTCAGTGAACGTCTTAAATTGGTTCTCCGACTTTCCGCTCTACATTGTTTATCTTCCACCTAATTGAGTCTTCAGCGGCTGTCTGATGCTCAATTGTTGCATGTTGGAATACGGCAGACTCTCATATTGTGCATGCTCTCTCAGTCTGGATCTCACTGTTCGTTCTGTTGGGTCGATATATTTCTCTTTGCAAAGAACACATGATACTTGATAGTTTGGAACACCATTCGTAGTCAATATTATTTTCAATGAAACCCTTCATGCAGGTCAAGGAAACTCAATCCGCCACCCGCTCCGGTATTTCAATAGCAAATTTAATGCTCTCATTAATGGTATTGAAACCTGCAACCTGCGTATTCTGAAGCATCTGTTCTTCTCGTTCAACCGGATCGATCAGAATATCGTCTATGTACCTTTTGTAAATGTCGGGATAAAAACCAGACCGTTGCGACGGGGAATTTAAGGCAGGGATTCAACTTTGTCCATAGTAATAATTGCAAACGCCGGAGCAAAGTGCGCAGCGATAGGGCAGCCCTTGATCTGCAGTTAGACTCTGTTGTTGTATCTTATTTCGTAATTGTAGCAAATAGAGCAAATATTCAAGCATCTTCGCAGATCTTCAGCCGCTATACTTTGTTGTCTATACTATGCCAGTTTGCATCAGCAGACTCCATGACAGCCTCTATGCCGTACCTGATAGGAATACTCGGGTAAAGGCTGACAATGTCGAGATATGAAACTGTGGTCATCTGTCAGACTCTCTCTTTTACATTCATTCAGAGTTTCAATCAACTGACTCGCGTTGGCAATATTAAACGGAACTACCAATAGTCTAGCCAGTTGAGTAAATATCGTACTCGCAAACCAGTCAACCTTCTACGTTGCGGTACCTGTCACAGAAGCAGTACAAATTTTTGTTCGATGAAACTGAATCACTGCAATCATTACATTATCTAGTCAGTTAGACTACATGATTTATGTTTTGTAACCAATACAATCACAAGTGCTCATGTTCGCTAGTTTGGTCCACTATAATCTACTCAATGTACTAACTGAGCTTTGAGCCAGCTAACTGGAATTAGTAGCAAAAATCAATCTTTGGTTAAATGCAAGTTGTTACATTTTATGATCAACATTTCTCTGAACAATTTACATGGCATTTAAGCATTCAACAGTCACATTTTCATTCCGCATCATTATGAATCTCCGATAAATGCACGATTGAATCATTCAATAGGTCATTCGCTTACAGCTGTGTGCTGTTCATATCAGAATTCAGGCCATCATTTGGACATCCAGTAAAATTAATGATTTTAGTCCTGCATCTCTTTCCATGAGACTGGTCGCATTCATTTGGTTGAAGGATCGATGAACTCGGATGTGCGTGTCATTCCTACTAGGCTTCTTCCACAGATAAATTAGTGGTACTCGTCTCCCAACAATAGCTGGTTTCAACAAGACCTAGCGCCGCGGCACACATATCACGGAAATCAATGCAAACCTTGACTCAATCTGGAATCCGAGTTTTGAAATGGCCTGGCAACTCACCTAATCTCCCATCAATAGAGAAAATCTGGAGCATTCTAAAACACAGAAGTAGAAAAGAAACATTGACAACAAAACAAGAACTGATCAATTCCTTGTTACGAAAATGGGCAAGAGATGATGCTAAGAAGAACATGTGTCCCGATTTGGTTATCAATGCCCTCCAGGTTAAAGGCTTGCATCAGAGCAAAATGTGGTCCTTATTTACTATTGATTTGTTTGACATGAATTTCGTGAATTCTGTTACCAATTTTTGTTTTTCGTTCGAGATTGTAGGTTTATGAAGTGAGAAGTAGAACTTTGCTTTTCATCACTTTTTTTAGAAATTTAGAAGTGATTCAGTTCCATCGAACAACACTGTAGGTTTCAACGGGCAACTGCTCCCGCAGGATTTGTGGTCTTCCATGAAAGTGTGGAACGAACCTGGTTGGCTCCCACACGAAATAAGCTTTTCTACGTCTCTCGTTGGCAAATGTGAAGGTGCTATGCTCCATATCACTCTAGCAGGTCGGGCTTCGATACTTTTCGGGTTGCTCTTATTTAGGAGTTTGCAAGTAGAAGTATCTCGTAAAATATTTTTATTCGATTCAATAAAATCACTTTTGTTCGCATTCACCAAATTGAGCATTTTAGGTGACAATGTCAATATGCATACTGTTCTGGAAGAGAGTTCATTTGTCCATTGTCCATTTTGGAACAAAATTTGAGACCTTTCTTTAAAAAACATGACGGGCATTCGGCGTCCTGCGCCTTCTGAGGTCGATAACAGCGTACTATGTTAATGCACAAATGAGTCACTGTCAGCCTCAGGCGAAGTACGGCGAATCTCCGTCGCGCATTTTAGAAAACATTTTTTTACAGATCGGGAAGACCAATAAGTTTTCTTTCTCTCAGAGGGTTACACAAAATGAACTGCCTAGCAGTTAAGTATGAATTATACGTTGCATGGCCAATAATAAGTGATGACATGTTTTACAGTGAGCTAGGAGACCTAGAAATCACTTAGAATCTTCTGCTGAAATTAGCTGAGAAGCTTTTGCGTCCTAAGAAGGTGCTGTCGGGATACCTGTGAAGTAAATGAAACCTGGAATATTTTCGTAATAATCACGACAATGTCGGCAACCAGCTGACAAATAACTCAACTGTGCTACTGTTGACCACATTGATCAAAGTCATTTAACTGAATTCTACCAACTCAAAGATTAATTGATTAAATCTTCAAAGGGATTTGATAATGAACAAGTAGGTACATTGTCAGCACATTGGTGCCCAAATTATTGAAAATCTCGGAAATCGAAATGGGCGTAGACTAAACGCTCCCGATCAACCGGATAATTCTCGATAAGGTATTCTATGCATATTGCCAAATGCCACTTCTGAACGCAGTATAATTCATTCATATCATATCTTCTATAAATTATAAGTCACTGACTAAAACATAGGAAAGCACAGTGAGTCACTTGTCAATGACAAAGCTGAATTATCTTATGATATAGCCAAAATTGCTGTTACTTTGACCACTTATTCCTATTCAGACTCTCACTGTTATTCATAAAGCCCCAAATGAGTACAGAGAGTACTGAACCAGGGTGTTGGGTTACTTTTGGTCCATTTTCTTTTCTATTTTGTGTATGTGCTTGTTGTCTTCGAAATTATGACTGTGGATGACTGAAGTATTTCTTGGATGAGTGCAAATGTTAAGAAGCTATGTTCCTACGATTATTGCCTTCCATGGACTTCTAAAGCCTGTCTATGTGCTCTACTTACTTGCTACCTTATCTTCACGATTGCCATCAATGCAATGAATTTTGAAGTTTGAAAACTGCAGTTAATGAGCTCAAAAAAATTTGCTTACCACGCACCCGTGTTGTGAACTGCTCTTTCGTGACGGTCAATGACTAGTCGGTAAGTTTTTTATGCTTGCATTTGTATTTGCACATTGTCCCGATCTTGTATCTTTGTTTCAGAAACCGCCTCCGAGTAGAAGAATTCAAAACAAGAGTTGTTTATTTTTTCGAAAAGACGCGTGTTCGACAGTCAAAATAGTAAATTTTACTAACTACCACTAGGAAAAAAGTCCCCACTCTTATTGAGTTTGAAACTCATTTTAAAACTCTTTGTGTTCGAAAGCACAACACTTATTTCGCTCTCATAGCACGCAATTCGCACTCAATAGCACTTCCACCCGTCGATAGATGACATACGTCGGCATATCTAACCCGTAGCAACACTCTACGTCGGTTACCCGTCGGTTCATTCTTTCAGTCACCTTTGCAGGCCTCTGCACACTGATAGACTTTGTAGTCAGCGAGAGACACAAGAATGAAAACGTGAACAATGTACTAAACGATATCTCTCCTAAAGATCATCGCCGCTGCTTGCTGATTTCATACGAAGACGTGCGAAACACTGCTGAATCCCTTGTGCCAGAGGTTGCTTTGATGGACTCTCTATTTGATGAAGTGATGGAGCTGAACTTAGTGCTCTAGGCTTCCTCCGATAGTCTTTCAGCTATTTTGACGTCGGGGAGATGGGCCACTTTACTTCGAAACCGCTCACCTGCAAATATTCGTTAGATTGTCTCGGCAGTCGGCAGTAGGGCCTCCTCGCGATACCAACGTCGAACGTGGTAAATGAGAGGGTGGTCTCTTTGATGAATATGCAGTGGAGCGAGGAAAGAAATCGTTTGAAAGTAGACTCCGTGAAGGCAATCGTTCAGGTAGTGATGAGCTACCATATTAGTTGCAAGGATATGCACCAGAAACTCCTTGCAGATAATTCTGAAGAACATATGATAATTGCTAAAGAACATTTTGTCTGGTGCGAAATAATGAAATCATCATAGAAAATTAAATGAATTTCTGTTTTATGGAAAGCATTTAGTGCGTTTTTGATTTTTTCCTCAAAATCTAAATAATTAGTACTTGCCATCAGATGCAGTATTTTTGACAATATTTACAGATGTTAATTTTGAATTCTAGCTTTCCTATAAGAACATCCTTTTTCAACCAAAATTATTCTATTTGTATTCTTCGGTTGCTGGGTAAAATGTCTAAAAAAGAGATCTCGAGATTGGGAGCAAACATCCAACCTTGCAGTTCCTCATATATTGAAATACTGTTGGCGTCTATATAGGGCGGGGGTTTTTTGTCCTCCTTCCTCCACGACCCACTCCCACTGAAAATGTCCCTACTTTTACTTGCGCTACGATGGCAACCCTACTTATCGCTCACGATTATAAAAATGACGATTCGCATGCCAAAGGAAGTCATGACATTTCCATGCAGAGAATGTGCAAATCAGTTGATTCGCTTTTATAATCATCATCATTGAAGTGAACAGAACATGTGCGTGTAGCTTCTTGCCGTCTGAATAAAGTTAGTTCGAAGAATGTTTGGTCTAAATTGAATTCCTAGGTCAATTAAGAGGATATCGATGAAAAATGTCACAGTTTGGTGTTTGCAGGATCGCTTCTTGTTTCATTGTACCGACTTCGACATGCAAGAACACACCAAGCCGTCATTGCATCAGCACTCGCGCACTCGCTACCTGAGACAGAAGCAACCCGAGTGATAATTTTGCTGCAGGAACAATGAACAACTATGTTGATCGCTTGATAGGCGTCTCTTGTTCCCATACAGTCACTGCTCGTCAACAATGCACACTCGTGTCTCAGATGGTGCACGAGATCTGCTGTACACTGAATCACTGAATTTAATATTGATATTTCATCCTTTTAGCACTCAACAAGCATTTTGGCACTTCTGTGAATCTAAGTTTGGCAATTCTAGTGTGCTCTTCTGTTTAGTACTCAGATTCATACTTAAATATGACTTTATGATTTGCAGTGTAGAGTGGAGGCATTTTATTCAATAAGAGTTCGGAAATCTTAAATACGAATCAAGATGAAACCCAAACTATGAAGAAGCCTTGCCAACGAATGGAAAATGACAACAACCATCAAGAAACATCCATCTAAAATGAGTTACTTTGATTGCAGCACAGCGCACCGAACTTGCAAGATACAGGACAGGATATTCTCTTCTTCTCAAGAAGTGCTGCCACCGCATGCGGCTTAGCAGAAGAGTGGCGAAGTTTGCGATGGATGTGGCGAAGAGGAGGAGGCCTGGAGTACAATCTCAAATGGTGCACAAGATGGATGTGCAGCGGTGCACTTCTTTCCCTACTATCCACTCGGACTTCAACTAAATTTCCATCACCCAGTTTTTATATTTTAAGGCAATAGGTCGTCTCTAGCGACTGACGCTTATGTGTTTATTTAGCTCCTATAGTTTATAACAACATCCTACATTGAACACTGGTGTGCTTGCAAATAATTGCTCCGTTCATGTTTTCATGTTCCATTTCGAAGCGCTTTCTAAAATTTCATGAATTGATAAAATTCTGAAATGTCCGAAAAGTTCAATTTTGCGGAGACGATCTGGCGGCAGTGATCTTGAGACGACGAAGCGGTGACCTGCGGTTTCACACCGTGTCACGTTAGGATCGAAAGTTATGTCGAAAGTTTTGGCGAAATTAGATGCGTCATAAAAAATTCTAAGTTGACCGTTTCAGGTTGTTTCATGCTGTTTCATATCATTTCACATAAATGAACAGGGCCCTACAGCAAGTGTATAGTTCCGATTAAAAAGAATGTCAGCATGCAGAGAAAAGTGTAATATAGAAAGATTCAGTTTTTTGCCGAGATTGCGCTCTTGTGTGGTCTAAAAAAGTATTTCATTAATTTTTGAAATTAATTTAGTGCCTCAAACGTATATAAGTAGCATAAAATTTATTCAATATCAAAAGGAATTAAATTTGCTAAAGGGTATCAGTTGCTTAAATTGAAATTATGCTGATTATCAATCAAATTTCATGGACCGCATTATAATGCAAGTCTTCATACAGACGTTTAAAGAGATCTTATTCTGCTTCTTGATTCAAGTTTGCCAACTTAGCGAATCTAGGTAATAACTTTTTTCCATTCGGCTAAATGGATTATTAATCAGCAGACTGCATTCTACAGTCATTGAAAATTACTGTGCAACATTAAGTTACAAATGTTTAGAATATTCCATGCAGACAGAATTCAACTGTATTTATACATGTGGAAAAACTCAGTTTACATGGGCATATAATTCACTGAATTAATTAATTCATTTCTTATCTATTATGAATAACATTGTGGATCCATTTGCATCTTTGAAGTTGACTGTGAGAATTGTCTTTGACTGCTTTCAGTGTCAATCTGTTTGTGACATGAACAAGCTTAAGAAAAAGCTCCTATTGATAAGGCTGAGCATTTAATGTGGTAATCACTTCCATGAAACCAACTTAATAAACATTAGGCATATGTTTACGAGGTCATCATGACACGGAGGAAGCGAATACTATTCTTGCTTCTTTATTGTTATCATGATTAGTCAATTCCGCGTTAATTTCTCCAAAACAGTAAAGAATTGCAAATCTCACATTACTCTCACATCCCACAACTAGTCACAACAAGAGTTCATTTAATAGAATCGAAACTCCATGCACAGTGGCGATTTAATCAATACTGAATTGCTGCTCTACCTTATACTTGCTCTTTGGGATGACGAACTGAAGCATATTCTTCATGACAAAAGAGAATTAATTGTTCACTTTAATTTCATTTGAATGCTAAAAACAGATTCACATGTCAGATGCGAGTGGCTTCTTCTAGCAGCACTTGTATTTACATCAGTTAACGACAGGATGGCATGCAGTTTTGAGTATTCATGAACGTTGTGCAAAAAATTTGGATACTTTTATGACTACAAAACGTGTAGCATTTATAAGCATAATGCGAAAATTTGAAAAATCTTCAGTAGGAGCATTGTCATACACTGTTAACTCAAAAAGGCCGTATGAAAGGTCCGAAAGGATACAAACACTAGGTCCAATTTGTCACTATATGTGCACCCTCCAAGGTCCAAAACCGAAAGGTCCGGGACCGATGGGTCCAAAACAAGAAGGTCCCAAACTCGATTTTATGGGTCCGTATGTAAGGTCCAATTTGTCACTATATGTGAACCCTCAGGGGTCCAAAACCGGAGGGTCCCAAACTCCATTTTATGGGTCCGCATGTAAGGTCCAATTTGTCACTATATGTGTACCTACTTGGGTCCATATACAATTATACATCTATCGGTCCATATGTTTGGACCATCTCTAAGGCACAAATGAAAACTAAAAAATTACACACAGTGATGATATATATAATGCAAAGTATATGATAACTACAAACAAAGTACATGTATATGGCAAAAAGTATATGTAGGCTATACAAAATAATCTCTTGATGTTAGTAAGAGTTTCAAATGGCTCGTCAATATAGAAAGAAGCTAGCAACGAATTAAACACATGCTTATAGCAACGAATTAGTTCCATACTCATAACGACGTAAGAAGATTTCGCACTTTGTGCTTGTTCACAACTTTTCGTATGCCAACAAGGCTCTCCAGAAGCTCAACAACGTCTCTATATTTCACGGAACGTTGTAGATTGAAGCACAGAAAGCTCATTACCATCACAGATATAGCTTGTATAATGCATTCAACCTCAATACGGCATCCAGGCATCCATTTACATAGACATCGGGAAAGTCTTCGATCATCCTGCAGCCTTCATGCTTTTCGAAGAACGATCCGATCGGAACTTGCAATTTCATGGCGGAAAATTCCAAGCCGCGCTTCAGCTTCGTTTCTGAAAATCAACAGAAATTTTGTTTTGAAACAAGTTGTATTATCAATTATATCAAAGAAACTGTTTTTTGACTCGGATTGGGATTAGACTGGAGACATGAGCTTTGTTAAGTTGATAGGTCATGAGCATGGGTGATCAAGGTTAAAAATGGTGTAATCAACCATTGGATTAATAAGACAGTATCTGGTGTTATCAAACTAATAAAGAACAAATAAACATTCACACATTTGCAAGGGCTTGTAAAAATCACCTAAATGTCAAATTTTAAGGACATCTGCACATTTGCAAGGGCTTATAAAATCACCTAAATATCAATTTTGTATGTCTCCAAAATTTCTTGTTCGACAGATTTGTGTATTTTTATGCAGCCGACAATACCACAGGCACGTAGCTAGAGATTTTGTAATGGGGGGGGCATGCACAATCCTCGTCTCGTCAGTGAATTTTGCAGTGATTAGTAGGCTCCCTACTAAGAAATTGCTGCTCTTAAATCTGGTCTCTGAAGTTAGGCCTATTTCGAAAAACAAAATGACAGTGTTATCTAACTGAAGCTTACTATTTTTGCAATTTACAATTTTTCTTGGCGTCGACGTCATCTATTTTCAGATGTCCAAGCCACAATCATTGTTACACAATTTTTCTTTGCGGGTTAGTTGAAATGAATTCTGCCAATATGTGTACACCGTTTTTTGAAAATCCTAGTAGGCCCATATGTCGCATTCCTAAAGAATGGACTTCGCAGTATAGAAAAATTACATAGGACATTGAAAGATTTTGTAGACGACAAATGTGTGATTTTCACTTAGACCATAAAAAATATCTTTTTCCAAATTTAGGAGTGGAGTTGAATTTAGATGCATGATTCACAGCACATGGGAATCAAAGGAACGCACGCGCTTTGCGGTCGCAGTCGATGAATCTGTTCGAACAAGAAAACGACTGCTAGCTGATGACGTCAACACATCACTCCGGGAACGGTGACGCCGTTGCGTGCACCGCTGTCAGTGAAGAGTGAGCGTCGTGTGTTAACATGGAAATGGATTGAGATCTAACGATATAGGATGGGGATCGACTCCACATGTTTTCCAATGCATACATTTGACTGTTGAGTAGTGAAAACTGTGCCCTACTTGCGAGGGATAGGTACATGGATAGGTACATGTATACTTTAGTTATCGATAGGCACATGGATAGGAACATGTATAATTCAGTGTTATGAATAGGAACTTGTATGAGATCTGTTTTACTGGATAGGTACATGTGTTTGGTTCAATCGGTTGAGTACACTGTGTTTCGGAACGTCTATGATCGAACTTGTGTGGTTTGGTTCTGAGCACTTGGGTACGTACCGATAGACGTCCGTTGTTTGATTTTGAATGGGTTTGCTCAATTGCGACTATTGTGACTATTGAAACCATTGTAATGAAGATGACACATTGATTTTCCTTTTACGTAGACAAACTAAGCTATAAATATGAGATAGTTTTTTGATGACATACATAATGATGACTAGTATCCCAACGTCGTGGGTTGTCGCAAGAGACCTTGGATATTCCTTTAAAAGCTATAGAAACTGTAACAAATCTCAGTGAAAATATCAACGCTGGTGATTTAGTTGATCGACTAATGGATCTAGATGAGGATGCTATGAATCACAATTTGGATCGTAGGTGGATAGAGGATTTCTCCATGCTACACTGCAATGATAGTGAAATTAGGAGGATCAAATTGGAACGATATGGAAAGAAGGAGACATCTGACAGTGTTTTAATGAAAAGTTCTCCCAATAAAAGTGACTTCAGAAGGAAATTAGAAGAAGAGACATTTAAACTATTATGTGAACGGAACTGCGTTAAATGTTTTAAACAGGAACGATCCCTTCTCTTTTTACCATGTTCTCATAGCGTTATGTGTTCTACATGTTATGTACCCTTTGAAACTTCATCTTGTCCCCTTTGTGATGAAGAAATATCTTCAACAGTCACTGTATATCGTGCATGATGAGTCATCATGCAGGTCTGTGATTGGTCACTATTGTGTCTTTGTGTGACTTTTCTATATAAGGAGGACATTGTACCGTTCTATTTCAAGCATAATTTGAGGCTAATACAATGTCAATCAGCATGTCGTTCACTACCAATATTCCCATTTCAATAATTTACCGAAGTCAACTCTTCACCGGCAATATATTTTATTCTGCCGTGAATATAACTGGCTATAAAGCGGATTTGGTGGATCTGATGGAGGAAATAGTGAAGTATTTCCGCTGCGGAGAGGACGTTGTGGTGCAGAGAATGTTAATGAGAGTCGTGAACAACCCTCTTACACGAGTTGTAAGATTTTGGCTCAATGAAGTATTTCGCCCACTAGCTCAAACGGAGATTGTACCGGAATACTCTCGCTGTTGGTGCAGCAGTATCCAACGGAAACTCAACACATGTCTCCATGACATTATCACCTCCAGCTACTATGACGAGAAGGGTGAGAAATGCAAACTGGACTTGTTCAGTGGACCGCCATCAGTAAGCATCAATGTGGCTGCTCAAGGACATTCTGAGGTAATCAGTTTGGGGGCATACTATGCCAATATTTTAAAGACTTTCCATTCAAAGCCCTGCTGTATGTGCTGTCCAATTTCAAAACATCTAATGAAAGACATTGAGCAGCTCATAACTGCTACAAATCAGACTCTAGCCGATGTGAGTGTATATCAGTTTCCCTCTACAACTTGTTAAGTGTTTTATGTAATTTTATAAGTACCAGCAACAAACTCTGTGTGAATGCTTGTAAACTTTTGTATATAATGTTGTAAGTACTAAGCAAAAATTGTAATTGTATTATCTATTTCCATATTAGAATAAAAATGTCTGTAAAACGTAAGGCATCTTCTCGTCAATCGAAACGGTCCTTCAAACCTTCAAGTCAGTTTAAAAAGGCGTTGCGAAAGTTAAACAGGATACATGATAATAAGAAGAAGTGTAAATTGATTCAAAATTCAAGTGATGATTTCATTCGTGATTTAGCTTTTGCAATACACAAATGTCTACCTATTTATAAGCCTCTGTTGAATGCTGGCTCTTTGAATAGCATAAAAAAGTTTTCAAATCCAAGGAGTAGTGATAAGAAAAGGCGAAACTTAATTCAGCGCGGTGGTGGGGGGTTTCTAAGTATGTTAAATGATATTGGAAACAGTATTAATGGTGTAATCAATAGTCCGCTTGGAAGGATTGCAGCAACTGCTGCAATGTTAATATAAGGTTAGCGAATCATAAAGTGACACGTCATCACTTTGATTGATGAGTCATATGTAGGTGTATATAAGGAAGACGCTTGAATGATATTTTACCACTTTCAAGTGACAATTCATTTGCGCTGCTTGAAAGCTCCGAATTAGTACTTGTTGAAACATGACTCAGAAAATGTATACAATCAGAGAGGAAGGTGACGCTTTTGAGCAAGATCTCTTGAAGCTTCGTCCGACACGAAAGGTGCAAGGGATTGGAAATACATTCTACTTTCAAACCTTGAATTATGGTGATGATGGCTTTTATCTTCAAGTTCCATTCTTCCACAGTAATGGTATGTCTACATCAGGGTATAGCAATATGAGACAAATGCGAGTGACTTTTCCAAAATGGCAACAGGTGATTCTTAAAACTATTGACTCTTTCTCGAAAGAATGTGTTGAGCTGCCTGAAAGTGCTCCCACTCATTGGAGAAAGGCATAAGAGGAAGGAGTTGGTTATAAGGAATTGCCGGAATTCGATACACTGTTTTTAAAACTATCGGATTATTTTCAAGCATTCGATCTCTTTACAAACGCGATGGAATGTGAGGATCTCAAACGGGGCCGCTATATGGGCTTAGTGCACGTTACCGGACTTTATATTGGTTCACATGGTTCGACTGGTAAAGTAGCATCTTTACAAATGAAGGTTCTTCAACTAGTCTATGAACCACTACCAATTGATAAATGTTTAATTAACATTGATAAGACTGCTTCAAGTGATGAGAAGGAAGAGAGCAAAAAGCGAGGGCGGAAATCTAAAGATGGGAATCCTAAATTGAAGTTGAAGCGCCAAGATGCTGACTTGAAAACTTTCTATAATCCTAATTGTGATGAGGAAACACAAATGTTTTAATTTGTAAATGTAACTTGAAAGTTTCTATTCTGAATGTAAATAAACGTGATCTGGAACATGTGTCTGTTTTGTTGTTCTAAGCAAAATTAGCGGGATGATGAGTTTAATGTTAATGGAATTATAAGATGACAGATTTTCGTCTATTCACTGATCGCACAATGTGTGTCGCTGGACCAAGTCAGTCCGGTAAAATTACATTTGTAACTGAATTGCTACAATATAGAAATGAAATGCTTAACAAGGAAATTAAGAGAGTCAAATGGTATTATGGAATATTTCAAACACAACTACATTCTGCACTTCGCCAGAAAGGTTATGAGGTGAAGCAAGGGTTGCCATCAACTGAGGATATCAAAGCAGGTGACTAACTAGATGATCTATTACGAGAAAGCAAATCTTCAAAGGATGTAACTGAAATGTTCATTCAAACTGCACATCATAGGGAAGCTTTTATTATCTACATCACCCAAAACATCTTCGATGGAGAGAAAGAGCAAAGAACTAGAAGTTTGAATACACATTATTTGGCAATATTTAAAAATCCAAGAGACAGCAGTCAGATACATCATCTCAGTAGACAGATATTACATCAACAACCTAAAGTACTTTCAAAAATATATGAAGATGTAACAAAGAAACCACATGGTTATCTATTTATTGATCTAACCTAGGAATGTCCGGAACGACTTCGATTTCGAACAAATATCATACCTAATTCCACTGAACCAATGAAAGTTTTCTCGGTTCACACTTAGTTTTAAGCAATGTACTTTGTTGCCTTATTATTTTCAAACATGTCGTATTCAAAGATGGTAGTCATTTATCAAGAGGAGTATGTACAATTGACTACATTACAAAGTGCACAGGAAGTCAAAAATATAGATCAACCTATTACTAATCAACTTAAGGAACTAACACAAAAGGATATGGAAATTCAGAAGATTAAGGAATCTATCGAAGAATGCAGTTAGCAGCTGAAAACATTGACGAGAGGCGACAGATTCGTGACAAGTTGCGACGATTTATAACCTTGTCAACACCTCGACCATATCGTGTGCGCGCTGAGCGATTATTTGACTTCATTGATCCACATGTGAAGTTCAATGAGAGAGGAGAGATAATAGATGAAACAACTGGTGATCTTATTAGAAATAGTCACATAGATGACCTTCTGCAATATGCTGTCAGAGATGTAAGGCGAAAACTAGGTGCACCACAAGGGTGGTCATATTTTCAGAAAATTTTATCTGATCAAAATGTACCTCACAATATTATTGGAGGACCGACTGTGAATGAATTGGATAAGGGTCACTTACAAGATGGATCAAAAAGTAAAACACCCACGATGGCGGTCAAGCGACAGCTTCATGATCCCGATGATCTGCAACCAAAAAGAGCTACTAGGCGCTCAATGCGTGTTGCGAAGGATTATAGTAAATATTAAGCAAATATGAATTAAGCCTTGCCTCTCTCATATCATGTCGTTACAAAAATTTTGCTGCTGTTTGAAATCTGCGCTCGAAGGTAAAGCAGAAGAGGGCATAGAGGTTGATATCAATTGTGTTAGCAGTTGCTGTGCGAGTAATACGCGCGCAAATCAGAACAAAGACGATGAGTACAGCAGTGAAACTCAGAAAGATTTATTACGACTTAAATCATCCCGCAAGTTTCAGTCGTCCGGAGGTTCTAGCTCGTGCAGCAGGTGTGGGAATAGAGAAAGTCAAGAAGTGGTTGAGGAGTCAGCCGACTTACACTCTTCACAAAAATGCGAGAAAGCGGTTTCCAACAAGAAAATATGTTGTTAACAACATAGATAGTCAATGGCAAGCGGACTTGGCTGACATGCAACAGATATCACAGTACAATGATGGCTATAAATACATCTTAACCGTAGTAGATATTTTATCTCGCTATGCTTGGGCACGTGCGCTGAAATCTAAACGAGGACCAGAAGTTGAAGCGGCTTTTCAGAGCATTTTCGATGAGGGGCGTGTTCCGCAAAGAATACAGACCGATCAAGGGAAGGAATTCGAAAACTCTCATGTTCGAAGTCTCCTTAAAAGTCATAATGTGGAATTGTTTAGTGTCAAAAGTGCTTATAAAGCTGCCATGGTTGAGAGGTTCAATCACACACTGAAGACAAAAATATGGCGCTATTTCACTGCAAAAAATACACATGTTTGGGTAGGTGAGCTGCAGAAATTTGTTAAGAATTACAATGAAAGCTACCATCGAATCATTAAGATGAAACCAGTTGATGTTACCCCAGATAATGCGATGGATGTATGGCTTCGATTGTATGATAAGAAAGCGAAAAACACTTCCAATGAAAAGAAAATTAATGTTGGTGATACAGTTCGGATTTCAAAGGTTAAGTCTACATTTGAGAAGGGGTATCTACCTAATTGGACTGAGGAAGAGTTTTTGTGGATGAAGTAAATACAAAATTTAGACCCACCATGTATAAATTAATAGATTACCATGGCAATCCAATTGAAGGAAAATTTTACTCTTATGAATTGCAAGTAGTAGACAGAAGTGAAGAGGTGTATATGATTGACAAAATAATTAGGAGGAGAGGTCATGGCAATCAAAGGAAATATCTAGTTAAATGGAAAGGATATCCTGATTCATTCAATAGCTGGATAACGCACCAGGATCTACAAAATGTGGAGGTGGGAGACACTCGTAACTTTTAAGCTAATATAGCATGTGACTTCTTCCATATATGAGTTTAACATGTCTACTAACTTCAACATCATTCTTCCAAGCAATAGCAACCCCAAGATATTCCCAAGTAACAAACCATCTCTCTACTCTGTTGAATTCGCTAATCCAATTACTCTGCATGGACCCCATGAAGTTGCTCTAACTGAAATTACTTATTACAACGATATCAGTTTGCTAAAGAACAACTATTTTGAATTACATAAAGAAGTGCGAGAGAAGGATGATTGCTTTCGAATCTTTCAAAATAGTCTACATGGTACATGGGCTTTTCATCATCTAACTTTACATCCTTTTTCAACATCTTTACCATCTGTCCAAAACATGATTAAAATTCAAAAGGCATTTGCAACGTCAACTTTTGATTCTAAGGTTCCCACAATGAGCTTGCAAGATACAGAAAAGGAAATCGGTAGAATGTTTGAACGAATAAATGATCTCTTCAAGCTGACTTTGAATAAATTCTACAAACCAGTCATAAAGGGGTCAACAAAATTGATGAAGGAAGGGAAGCATGTTCTTCTTGTATTAGGTAAGGATTTGAGTCATACTTTTGGGTATTCCAGAACAACTTTCTCATCAAGGTATTGGTACAATGGACGTGGGTGGAATTCGGAGAGGAAAGTCACTGATTTTCAATGTAGAATTGTGCCATTGTATGCATTACAAAAAAGGAGCATCCGAGTAAAAAATAAATTTGAGGTCATTAGAAGTGTTGAAGACTTTGCAAGAAAGTTTCAAGGATCAGTGCCAGAAACGTTAATGACTTGTGAATATAAGAAAGAGAAAGTAACTTTATTTACTGTTGAAACGGAGGCAGAATTTATTGTTTTTACTAAAAAGACACCATTGGAAAAGTCTGAGTCCGCTGTTATTGAATTCGGATCTGAAATGATTGGGATGTTTAAGGGCCTTGAAAGCGCACCTTGGTTGACAGAATTAAATGATACATTCAAGGTTCAACTGTCCTCTTCTATACTCAAAGCATCAACAAATGCTTCATGGGATATCCACGTATACAGCGAAGACATATTGGGTGATGAATTGTCTACTTCCAGTGAACTTGTAAAAAGAGTTAATTTGAACATTGAAAGCTTGAAAACGCCATCTGATTTGTGTACAAAGTTAAATGAGTTTGGTGTAGATTACCTTGATGCAGATGAATATCACTTTTCTTATGACCCACATAAGAAACGCATGATTCTAAAGGTAGGGAAGAACTCTCTTATCAAGCTGGATAGCGTGTTAACGACCACATTGGGATTCTCAAAATCAACTATTTATGAAGGCACATCAATAGGCGATACAGCCCCATCACTAGAGCGTGATATAAGTAACTTATACGTCTATTGTAACATTATTGAATATACAAGGGTTGGCGACATTGAGGACCCACTTCTGCGCACATTTCCTCTCTAGTCCGTAAGGAAGCAACTAATCAATCGAGAATTTTTTAACACAATGTATCTACCAATCAGCCGAAATTTCATCAATAGAATTGACATATCAATTCATGATGACGCAGGAGAAGTAGTACCGTTCTGTGGTGCTGTTACTATTTTGACCCTACATATTAGGTCACGAGAATAAGGCTTTACGCTATTGTGACTTCCATAGTTATTCAATAGTCATAATGACAGGCATTTACAGTAGACCATCATATCAGAGCGGTTATCCCGTGTTTGTTGGAGGTAGACGACAAGTTGGAGGAGGCATATTTGGTGCACTAAGACGTATGGTTCTCCCAACACTCAAAAAGTATGGCGTACCAATCATGAAGCGTGTTGGAAGCAGGGCTTTAGATTTTGGTGCAAATGTTGCAGCTGATGCGCTTCAAGGGGAGGATATCGGTGAATCTATGAAAATGCGCGCGCAGCAATCTGCCATAGACGCATTAGATGATTTAACAAAGACGAGACGTACAGTTCGGAAGAAGCGTAGGAAGTCAAGACAAGTTGGATCCGGTCGAGTTACTAAGCAAAGACGCAGGAAAAGTAAAAAGCCGACTAGAGCAGCACGTTCTAAATCTAGACGTCGTGTGAAAGCAAGAAAGCGCAAACGAAATTCCACTGCGACTGGAAACAAGTCAAAACGAAGGAAGACAACATATTTGTAAAGCAAATACGATGCAGAGTATCAATTCGGCTTTGTGTTTCTTCGATTCTCCCCCTCATCAGACAGACATCATCTCCTCAACAATTGTAGACATAGTCCCCACAACAAATATCGATGGTAACCAGCAGCCTATTCAGTTTGATATACCTGCCAATCCTCCAGATTATATTGACTGTCAATCCATTGATTTAGAGTTGTGTATACAAATTAAGAAGACTGATGGTACAAATATCGATTCATCCAAGGATAAAGTGGGATTAGCAAATCTTCCTATTGCCAGTCTGTTCTCAGATGTGTATCTAATATTGAATGACAAACAGATTGAAGGAGAGGATCGAGCATATCCATATGGAGCATATATACATACAATGACTCAATTTCAAAAGCAAGCTAAACAGTCACACTTGCAAGTTTCTGGGTGGTATGATGATCAGCAAGGGAAATTTGATGATGTCTCAAATACAGGGTTGAAAAGACGAATGGATTTAACAGCGGATTCAAAGGAATTATACTTGAAAGGACCCGTCTATCTTGATTTCCTTCGTCAATCTAGATATCTGCTATCACAGGTTAAAATGCAAATAAAATTTATTCGTGCAAATCCTGAGTTCGCGTTAATGGCTTTTGGAGCTACAAACTATCAAGTCAACATAAGTAATGCCGTGTTCAATGTAAGGCGAGTAACAATGAACCTGTCAGTCATTAACGAGCATGCGACAGGATTGAGGAAAAACAATGCAATATATCCAGTTAATCACAGTGTGTTGACAAACTTCACAATTGGTGCGGGATCATCCTCACATGCCTACCCAAATCTTTTTTCCACTGCAATGCCAAAGGCGGTGTATATCACATTTGTGGAAAATGAGGCATTCATTGGTGCTTTTGAAAAGAATCCATTCAATTTCCAACACTTTAATGTTAGCAAACTAGCACTCTATCAGGATGGGAAATTTGTATCTTGCAAAGCATATGAGCTTAATTTCAAAGATGGCAAATTCGCACGTGAATATGGTTCTATTTTCACCGCCCTCAACATGTTTAATACAGATGATTCAAATGGAATTACAATGGATATGTACAAGAATGGCTACTTCTTCATTATGTGCAACCTCACAGCAGATGCAGATCTAGGTGGTGAAAGCGTAGGAGTTACAAAGCCTGGAAATCTACGACGGGAGGTATCATTTGAGTCACCTTTGAAGAAAACAATTACTTGTCTCATTTATGCTATCTATAATAGCAAAGTTGAGATAACAAGAATGAGAGACGTGACTGTCAGCTATCAGAGATGAGTAACTTAAGCAACATAGAAATCTTGAGGAAAAAGAGGAAAGCTCATCCCTACTCCAAGACAATATTTCTCAATGTCTTTTCTAGAGATAATTTACCTGATTCACTTCCTTTCTATCCTTGTTCACTTATCATCAATACGGATACCAACAATCTTCCCGGAAAACATTGGATTGCTGTATACATCAATCGTTATAAAGTTGCCGAATATTTTGACTCTCTTAATCAACCTCGTTTACATGACATCGCATTATGGATGAACAGGTTCTCCTGGACTGTTAGGAAAGTGACATCGTTCCCACTTCAAAGTAATACATCTCTAATGTGCGGTGGCTATGTACTCTATTTTGTCAACGAGAGACCATTGAAAAATAACTGTAAAAGTGCTTTAGAACTATTTTCAAAAAACTGTGATAAAAATGATGTAATTCTTACTAAACATGTTGAAACAGTTTTGAAATAAAGTTTTATGTTGTATCATTAACTTGCTCTCTTTTTTCCAAAACAAGGGTTTATAAGGAAAACAAAAACATATTCATATTTCATTATCTATTCACATATATACAAAATCTATTCACATATATACAAAATCTACAATTTGGTTTTCATGAAACATTTTTTCAAATCACATATGATGGGAGGTACATCACTTATGTCTTTGATGCCGGTTATCACAATCTTTCCATTATGGAACACATGAACATGATATGGATGCCACTTAGTCAATTGAGCTGCTGGAAATAACTCCACTTCATAAGTTAGATTATGTGATGATGTAACTTTACGGAAGTCATAGTGATAGTGTAATTCACATAACACGGTCATTGTCTTCACTTTCCAATCAGATAATGAATCACCAAGTAAATGTTCCAAAGTTAAGTGTAGATATGAGAGATCACCCTCCATGACCCTTCCAATACATTGGATTGTTCCATTCGGAAAGAATAGGATAGTGAGAGATTTATCCTTCCTCAGAATCCTCCATGTTAACATTGAGGGTCTTCCAAGATGTAAGCTCGTTGTCGGCTTCAATTTGCGTTTTATCAGTAACCATTGTTTTTGGTTGGGTATATTCCTCTCGATCTCTTGTAGATTGAGTTTTGACTTTGCTTTTGTAGCTAACATCCGATTTACAACTTCCAACCGTTTGATGTCCTCCATCTTTAATGAATGACGTTATCTGTGGTAGTATCTCCCTTGTAAAGGTTTCCCATGTGACGTCACTGAAACGAAAAAATCGATATTCAACATCTCCCGTTTTGGTGAACAGACGTATAGTTTGACTGATGAATCACACTTTATCCATACCTTGTCATCGAGAGGAATCTTGATCCGAGTCTTATGGTTGTCAATGAGATCCGCAAAGTCTTTCAGTGAAGGCAATGAGTCAATACTAATGCAAACGCCACGATATTTTCGAACACTATTTGCTATTGAATGACGAAATGCTATTCTTTTAGAATTTGTTATGTGAACGTTTTGAATGTCACTAAGTTTCCATGTTCTAATGTAATGAGGCATGTTCCGAAAGCTATGTTTCAAATTTGAGTTCAATGTTTGCCTAAAGTTTGTTATTTTATTAGCTCAACATATCGGAATGATGTTGAGTACAAATTCTTCACATATTCATTCACATTAGGACTACCTATTTATTAGTAATCATTTCTACATATCGGAAAGATGTAGAAATTTCAATTTAGTAAGACTACTTATGTATTAGTAAGTGTTGCTACATGTCGGAAGATGCAGCAATCGCAAGATCTATTACAAGTGAAATATTATATTGTTTTTATTTAGACTTATTCTACATCACCTGTGACAGGAAGGCATCTCCTTCTCTTCGACGGTGGGGGAAGACCTAGGCTGTAGTGTCCATATGGTAATGATAAATTTTTATCCAGCCAACAGCGCTTATCCTCCCAAAGTGGAAGACCTCGCTTCCTAAATGATTTTGTGCTAACTATGTGATTTTTTGAATTTATAATTGTCATATCTTCAGTTGTATCATTCTCACTATAATAGACACTCCTATAGTCATTATGTTTCAATTTTTTAACTGCTGCTCTCTGAATTCCTTTTGCACGTTTGATGCTATGATTCGTAGAGTCTAGATATTTCATTGAATACATTTTCGGTTTTAGTAGGATCATTTCCTCAAGCAACTTTCCAGCACACTCATCCTTAAAACAACCTAATCTAGCTTTGTTTGTAGTTGAGTATAGTCGGTGATGACTGTCATAGTTTGAAGAGTCAAACTTTTCACCGAAGTATAGAAGTATATCTTCCAGACGGACAGATGGTGATGTGTATAAACATAGGAAGAAACTGTCGGTATTACCTCCACAAAGCCGCGTTCTATTGATCAGTGGACACACTTTTAGATCATTGTAATATAATTGATACATTTCCAACTTACTATAGTCAAGTACTGCTTGACCAACATATATTAATTTATTTAAAACTATTGAAGGTTTGTACATTTCCATACCAACCAGATCTTCATCAAATATTTTATGTTGAACATAGAGAGGATGATTTGACAATTTCAGTAGTTGTTTCTCATTGTTGACTAGTTTAAATTTTTTCCTTCTCCTTACATTTTCCATTGTTTTACCATATAAAGAATTATTTTTGAATTTGTAGAATGACTTTTCGAAGTCAGTGTTTGATTGAGCCCTCTTTTGAGAGTTCATGTCAATGTATGTTTTTAACCAAGGCTTTTGTGTGAATTTTATGCCACTATGAATCTTCTTGATTCTCATGCCCATGGTCAAGTAAAATTTTAAAATTGAATAGTGGACTACATAATTTTCCCTATCAAATTGATGGAGCAGAAGTTTCTTGATAGAAGAAAAATGTGTATTAGGTCTTACTTTTTCATATAGATTTTTCATATAGTGTGAAAACATTCTCTTTTCAATCATCTGCATTTCTGGAGCTAATGGGAAATCGGCAGTGTCATCATGAATGGCTGCAGGATACTCTAAATCTAAATCAAAAATGTAGCCGATTTCACCATCATCATCTATATTTTGAACATTTTCTTCATCTAAATAATTATCTAATTCCCTTTCATTCAACCATTTGAAATTTGAGTGGGGTAAATTTCTACTGAGTGAAGAATCGTAAAGGTTATTAACATCTAAGTAGGTCAAATGTCGACTTTCATGTGTATTATTTCCTAATTCTTCAATGCGTGCACGCGCTCGGTGAATGTTGGTGAAAGTCATACCCCCTCTAATTCCTCGTTCAAATAGATTGTACATATTTTCATCTTGTATGTAGTGTGGGGGATCATTGGAAGAGAAATTTAGTGCTGAGGTAAAGCTAAGATGTGGTAGACTGACAAAATGTACAGGGTCGACTTCATCCTCACGTTGACTAAATGCTCTAAACACTTCGAATATGTCTGCCAACAATAAAACATCTAACTTCAGATATGCCAGCATGTAATCACCAAATGTGCTACAATTAAATTCAATCCATGCCTTGTTAGCGTGTTCATATTCACTATCGGAACAGTGCTCACGAGTAAGATCATTATAGAATTCAAATTGTGGTGGTAGACAGTCTTCCGTCAACGTGGTTAGGTTTTTGAAGTATGAATATGGAAACACTCCCTTCTGATATAAAACATTATCACTTAATTGTGGAAATTCTACCCTTAATGTCTCTACATGCTCATACGTTTGCAAGCCCTTGGCTAATTCACTCAAGGATGCACTTAGAAATTGATATGAGTCTAAGAATTTTAGTTTAAAGTATACTGTCTTCCCTTTGTATTCATTTACAGGGACACTGGCGGATAAAGTTATATATTTTTCAGCAGTTGCTGCTACAACATCTAATTTCCAAGATTTCATTCTTCCAATCGCTTTATAGCAAACGATGTGACTATCATAATTTTTAAAATTGTGGAAAAATATGGGGATCTCCCGTCTGTTAAGTCTTAACCGGAGATTGCATTTCCTACATAATGTTTGCCTATATCGTCCGGTGATATGATCATGATCACGAACTTTTATGACTTCATCGCTGAATTTCGATTTACATTTGTTGCAACATTCTGCATTCTCATGGCGTGCTTTTTCATCCGCTGACAGTGACATTGGCTGCCTAGTTGTTGCACATTGGTTGTCATATAAGTCTTGAGCTACAGTTTCTAAGTGGTGTAAGAAACCAATAATGCAATTTTCTCCCTCAAAGAGGTAATACTTGTTTTCAAATTTTGATTGAAGGGCATTATGCCAGACATGATAAGCTCCAATGGCCGCAGGTTTATGTATTTTATTATCAATGTAGCACTCTATATCTGCATAAATTACTAAAGGAGGACTTAGTTGATATTCCATGCTACTTGTTAGTACTTTTAGATCCGATGGCATTTTTTCTATTTGTGCTTTTCCTCGAATACAAAACTGGAAGTGTCGTTCTAGTGTTGTTTTATATGTGAATGACTGAGTGCATCTTTCGCAAAAGTATTTATGTCTTTTTAAAGTTCTCCTATATAATCTTGACAGCTTTGGAATTCCACAATAGTGTGCTGCTCCATTGTTTAGAATTAGCAAAATATTAACCGTTTGCCTACCAGTAAAGTTACTATTGTAACGAACACCTTTGAGTCCATTTTCATAAAAGTGAATGTTAATTTTAATATCATTATTTTTCTCAAATTTTGGAATATCTTTGATTGATACTGGTGTGGAAATGCCTTCCATATTTAGCTCAGATGTCCACTTACTATATGATTTTACTTCATTCCTTGAATATGGTACTTCATTATGATGCAATATTGATAAAACTGCATATAGAAAGCAATCATTTGCATTTGAATTAACATTAATGACAGCTTTGGAGTTTTTTAACTTCTTTGGTAGAGGAAATGATTGTCCACCTGAGAGTATTGGACTTGTTATTACATTGAACTCTATATTTTGTACATCATCTATAATCCAATTGCTACCCTTTTTTGTGAAGGCTTCAATATGATTTATTAGACTATTTAGATGATCCTGAAACCAAGCATCATAGTCATAAATATAGTTTGAGGATAATGAGGTAAAGTGTGCGAGAAAAGTTTCTTCTTCTTGAGGATTAGAACGGACATAACGAATTTGTGCAATCAGACGACCGCGCAATTGATAGCTCCTTAGTAAGTCAGATACTAAATTCCCTAACATGGAAACCATGCTTTCTAAGAATGATGTTATGTCCACAGTAGGTGTTGTTGGCGTGATATCATACACACGTGCATGGCCATTGAGTGCGCTTTCGCTGAGACTAACAGTTCCATAGTTAGTATGCATATTCATCTCACTATTTGTGTTATGTACATTCATATGCTGTCGAAATCTACTTATAGAGTTATACGTTTTGCCACACCGAGAGCAGTATTGCATAAAGTTTTGTATGTTAGTTGAAGCGCTGGTTGTTGGCATTGAAGTAGATCTATTTTAATTATTTGAATTTGACTCTGTTATGCTATCATTCGGTTTATTATTGCATACAAGTTTATGCCTCTTAAGATTATCCATCCTATTCGTCTTATATGGACACTTGCTACATTGATACGTTTTTCCTAACTTACAAAATTTTTCATGTCGTTGCAAATTGCCTATGAGAGTGAACACTTTTCCACACTTGGTACAGACAACCATGATTATTGATGAGGATTGAAATTAGCAAGCCCTTATATACATCTACCATCTAATGACGTCAGCGTCATCACCAGCCAATACCATATGTTCCGATCTGTTGTAAAGAGAAAACACATACAATTTCAACAATTATTTTTTTTCAAAATAGAAGAAAATAAAAGTCAAAGTAATGAAGTTAAAGTTTGACGCATTTTACCATACCACTATGGTAGAGTTTTAGGTGACTGCAGCTGTCACTACAGCCACCCAAATCGTCCATCCTCGTAAGGCGCACTTTTCTGATCCCATTTTGGGAACAATCGAGGTGGACAAGTGTCTCTTTATTGTGCTGTTGACTGGTGGTTACTTGGGAGGCCAACAGGAGGTTTGATTGAGTAATATTTCTTAGAGACTCAATCAAACCTCTATTGTCCTCCTTCAACTTCACCTCGCGGGCCTCAACCTCCTTCAGGCGCTCTTGGCAACGACGGAGTTGTATCTCAACGTCATCTTCTACTGTCGCGTCGAGATCGACATTATACTGCCGAACAGGGAGAGCAGCTGGAGGTGCGGGCGCAGCAGCGTGAGGGGAAGGATCTGCGGCTGGGATCGGAGAGGAAGGAGCTGCGGCTGGGATCGAAGAGGAAGGACGCAGTGGAGATAACGGAGCCAGTGTCATCATCGGCGATAAAGGAAGGCGCACACTCCAGCTCGGAGAAGCCCGGATGTGGCTGAATGACACCTCCTCCTGAGATGCACACATCGCGGAGTCCTGTAATCGAAAGAAACAATTGTTTATCATCTATTTAGCATTTTACCATTGATGAGATACAAAAGTGAATTTCTCTTACCTCCGGCTGGATTGTGACCAATCCAGATGTGACCTGGATCGGTTCCAACCTCTGTCTCACGGGGCAACGAGTCATTCTAAAAGATAAATCAATCTATTACAAACAAAAAACATATTTCAATAGAAAATTCTGTACTCATGCAGTTGACCAACTTTGATACTTACATTTGTAACAAGATCATCATCCTCATCGGAAGATGTCGGGGAAGAAGTCGCTGACGAAGTTTCCTCATCAGATGAAGTCGCAGACGAGGTTTCATCGTCCTCTGATGAAGACTCCCGAATCGAATAAGGCATTTCTTCATTGTCTTCCACCGATGTACTCGTCGCTGGAGTCGAAAGGAAACTTCGATGCTTCCTGAGGGACAGCGATCGCACAACCTGCAGAGAAAAATAATATAACATGCTCGCAACTCATTGAGAAGCATACATGTTCTTGGAAATACTTCATGCATTGAGAAATATTATTGACAAATAACTAAACAATGACACTTACGGGACTAGGAAGACACTTCTTCTCCGGTGTAGGCAAACGGGGTATACTGTTCACACCTGTAAACAGTTTAAGAAAAGATCATATTCAATTTCACATAAAGAGCTAATGAATAACTTTAATACTTACATTTCTCAAGCATTCAGCCGCTTTCTCCTCTTCAAAACTGACACAAGTCTGTTGAGGCAACTCACTCTGAAATGTTGTGACAATGTTGAAATACTTTTTACATGGTAGAATAATTAATGGAGTAAATGTATTCTCACATTTTTAGTGATGATCTTTTTTTGAATTAAGACCTTGGTCTTCTTAGGAGGAGGCATCTCATCATTATCCTGAAATATTTAAACGATATATGTTTTTATGCATAATGGACCAATAATTAGTTTATTCGGTTTTAAGAAGCTATCCTTTGAAGGTATTATGTATGATTGGCAGAACTCACCTCAAAATCACTTAAGGTGTCATCGATGAACTGTCGTGACTTGGGGGCTTTCTTTGGGACTCGGGACTTGACGGGTTTCTTTATTGCGGTAGGCTCCTCCACCTGTAAGAGGACACCTTCCATCGGCCTCTCCTTGTTAAATAATCGCTCCAACCTCCTCTTTTCAGCCTTTGAGGTGAGGTTGATGCCCTTCCTCCCATTTTGCTGAGCACATGGCGTGTGCTTTTCAATGAATGCCTTAGAGGCTTCGGTATTTGCCTTTTCATTGCTCCGTTTATGGGACTTACAACTTAGGCAGTACAGATACGTACAGTCACTTTTGAAGAGGCAGTTCTTGTGACCGCTCTTATTAGCATGACGAACGGGCAATTGACACGTTTCACAGAAGTGAAAAATTAGGCGCTGTCGTGCAAGACTCTCTTGTCGCACCATCTCTATAGAGGAAAAAAAATTTGATTATAATTTTATCTCTTATTAAATGAGAACTCATTTATATATCATCAACAAAACTTTATGAAGTACTACCTTGATATTGAATAAATCTTAGAAAGAATTGAAATCTGAAGTTGAAATTGAAACCGAAAGTCGAAAGTTTAATTTTCATTCGAAAACGGTTTGCTCATAGAAAGAGTTGAAATTTACAAGTAGCTGACTTGAAATTATTTAATTTCGAAATTAATTTAATGGAGTAAAAGTGAAATTTTGAAAATTTCAACCAATCCTCAATTTGTTTAATTAAACAAGCTTGAATTTTATACATCTGTTAGCAGATGACAGACTGAATATTTAAAATGGATGAAGGCCTTTATTTAGGTATCTTTTTATTTATTTACAAGCTGTGAAAATCTTGTTGATTCAAATACACTTACATTTAAACTGATATATTCATGTCTCTCGCTCAATGACTTAATATAGGATGAAAAATTGAAAAAAAAACATGGTTAATAATATAACATAAAGTGTTCCTATCCTAAAAACCCAAGCTTCTATATTTAAAGCTATTTGGTTATAAAAATTTAATAATGTTCCTACTCCCGAATATCCTATAAAGTAACACAACATGACAATGAAACTCACTTCAGAATTGTAATAAGAACCGGAGAACGGAGGAACGAAGAACGACGTCTGCTATGGACACTGAATTATTTGAAAATGAGTGAAAATTCGTTGTGTGCAACTTCTTTATATATGAAATTGACAAAGCAACTATGAACAAAGACCTTATGACATCACATCCTGGAATTGGTACGGTTAAACAAAATTGATAACTCAAACAAGAATTGGAACAGCTGGTTTATTTCTAACCTTAGAAATGGAAGTGCCATCATATGTGTTGAAAGATTTCTACATGTAATCAGTAGAGTGAATTCAAATTAATATGAACTGATGGACTGATGCATTATTTGATATATATGTTATTATTAATAGTCATATAATGATTCATATTTGAAGATATAAAACGTGTGATTTGAATAGAACATTAAATTTGAATTAAGCGCTAAATTTCGAAAATTCAAATTTCGCGCCAAAATGTGAATAATCAAATTTAAAGACTTTTTTTCGAAAATTTGAATTTCGCGCCAAAATTCAAATAGTCAAATTAAAATACTAGGGTTAGGGTTAAGGGTTAGGGTTAAGGGTTAGGGTTTAGGGTTAGGATTAGGGTTAGGGTTAGGGTTAAGGTTAAGGTTAGGGTTAGGGTTAGGGTTAGGGTTAAGGTTAGGGTTAGGGTTAGGGAAGCAAGAAGAGTATCTATGGCACCCGGAACCCATGGGTAAATAAATTTTCGATTGCGCGAAGCGCACTCGAATATTTATTTACCCTATGATCCGAAAAATTTCGAGGGCGCGAAGCGCCCGAGAAATATTGAGCCCCCCCCGCCGTGTATGAAGTGTATGAAGGTCAAAGGTCAAGGTCAGGTCTAAGGTCAAGGTCAAGTGTAGAGGTTTGTATATTATGGTCATTTTTAGTTGTAAAACTTTAACTTTGAAAATTTGTAAACTTAGTCATTTTTGTAAAAAAACTTGGAATTTTTCAAGTTGCATACAGATGCATACAACTAGTATTGATGCAATGATTTTTTCATCAAATAGGTACATACAGTATATCATTCGAATGCTCTTTTCATGCTGATTCTAATGGTGTATTGTATGACACATGTATGACATATAACTAGAGAGCTACATGTCTTTAAAGAATGGGCTAAAAACTTAGTGAATTAAAAATCTAACATTTGTCTGCTTGCATACAGTTGCATACAACTAGGATTTTCCCATCGAATAGGTACATACCTTATATCATTCGAAAGGTCTTTTCATTCTCATTCTTATGGTGTCGTGTATGACACATGTATGATATCATCCTGGACTGCTACAAGCATTTTAAAATTAACAACATAATTGTTTCTTTAAAAGTTATATGTTCCTATTTATTTCAAGTTGAAGTCTTCATATTTGATTTTTTGTTTCAATTCAGTTATTGAACATCATTAATTATAGATAGTTATTCCCCTTTCCCATTCAGACCTTAATTGAAGACCGATTTGTGAAATGATAAAACAAGTCTGTTCATATATACAAATGAATATTAAATGAAGAGATTAAGAAAAAAACACACTAAATGTCATCAAGGTAAGGAAAGGGTACAAGTTTTTTCAAGTCCACTTGCACATGGATCCTGGTCTTTTTGGGCGCACAGGGACAGCGACGTGGTGTGTCAAGGTCGATGACCGAAAATTCGAGAGCGGTTGTGAGGTTCCGCTCGTTCGGCTCCATTCGCATGAAGACCCGTTTCGTGTGGTCCTTTTTCGGGGCGTTCTTCACTTTGACCGTGACCCTTCCATAAAGTGGCGTTCGCATAAACTTCTTATTCATGTGACGCATCGTCTCGATTGATATGTCACTATCCTCACCATCATCACTCGAGTAGTCGGGCGATGCAGGGGCTTGGGTGAACACCACCGGCTCGTTTGGTGTTGTCGATCGCTCCATCGGAGATTGGGGAGGTGTATTGGTACGTTCCACTGGCGAAGTGGTACGATCAGCAGTACCGTTCTCAACTGCGGCTTTCTGTTTGCGATCCATTATGACTTGTAGATTTAAAATAATTGTAACTTGTAAACGTGAGGATTAGAACCTTTGATAAGAATTGGTACAAACCTCGGACTTATATACTTTTTAAACAAAGGAAATCCTAACAGCCAATCAGAGAGGTACCGAACTTCCCTAAAGAATATATAACCATATAAAGGATGTCATTGTTCCAAACTGTTAAGTACTTATCCTCAACGTTCCATAACAAGAAGCATGTCCTCAAAACCATTATTTTATTTTCAAAATGACAGCCAAGTCATTATGGGAGGTCAGTTGGAGATGACCATGCATCTCTGTTGCGGCTGCAAAGTGGCCCTGTGGAAAACCTTGACTGTGTCAGCACTTCAAAGGCGGAGTGGACTACCGGTGAAGTGTCCGGTATACGAGTGTGACCATGACTTTAGCAACAATCAGACATTTCATGAATGGTGTGATGACTTCCTGAAGATCATGGAGTCGCCTGAGGGACGTGATCTGTACCCATCATTTATTTTTAATGCATAAATTAAACTTACATTGTAAATCTCTTGTCTTTTTTAGAAAGTCTGTAAAAGTCATGTAAGTTATGCGGTGCAAATTAAGGTCTGAATACCGGACTGCTTATATAAATGACGCTAAAATCAGTCGATTCGTGAGATGATTCACATAGAAAAAATCGATTCGAGATGTGGAGAGTTGTGGCGAAATGGAAGCATGCAAAAGAACAGTTTGTAATCACCCAATTTCAGTTAAAGCACTTTCTGAAATTAACTTTATATCTTATCTATACAGACAAACTCCAGAATTAGACAACTTGATCGTTCAGTCAACACTTCCATAATCTAACTATTCGGTACAGTGCCGCTGTTGAGCTGAAATGATAATTTTCATTCCTGCAGCTTCCCTTGCTTGCCGATAGAATTTAACATGGGTACATTGGATCATGATCAAATAATATTGCTATTTTTATTATTCTTGAAGACATTATGTCAAATCATCATAATGTGTCCTGAATAAAAATGTCGGACAGCAAAAATTGAAAGTCACCATAGTTTCCAAATTTGAGAGTTATGATCTTCTACGGAACCTTCTCGTATGATGTTGCAAACTGCGACCCTTTCGCAACACATCTATTGTGCGCTAATTCTTCTTTCGGAGTGATGAAATGCGAATACAAATAGATTAATAAGGTGTGCGCAAGCACATTCTTTGTAGAGCTTAAAAGCGTACAAATAAAGATTAAATTATTAAAGAAAAAATCAAATACACGGCAAATACAAGTCAAAAAGTATTTGCGGAGACCTCCTGTGTTCCTCAAACATCTTGCATGGAGATAGATAGACCAATTTTCACATGTAATTCTTAATTCTTGTTGCATCTTTTCTGTCCTCTTGTCAACTGACCCTACAATTCGCACACCTAACCACCTAATTCGCTACCCTCTTGCACTTCAACTCATTTCCGAAGGCTGTGATGCATTCATGCATGTCTAAAAGACAAGACAACTGTAATCTACATTTATTTCTGTATTGAATGATAAAACATTTATCTTGGTAGTATTTATGCAAACATGGTGCTTGTCCTATACCGCGTCATTAATCAAATGGAACCTTACTGACGCTTCATTTAACTGTCACAAAACACACACCATGCATAAACGTGTGATTTATTTTGCTTCACTTAACCGTCAAAAATCTTTTATTAATGGAATGGCGTTCACGATCGCACGAAGACAGTAAAAAGTGAGTTTCAATGAAAACCAAAATGGCAGATCTTTTAACTGTCATTTAGTCCGTTTCATTAAACCGTTTTAACGTTATGTGACAAGCCACAACCACAAACAATGGGCAACGCCCATGGACATCTCTTTCTGACGACAGAATGAACAATGGAAACATCATCTCAGTTTTAATGCATCAGCAGTTTGATACAGGGCCATGAGTTCTCTCAATAGATTATAATAATGATGATAATAAGTATAACATCTACGGTCGTGAACTAAAAAAAATCAATTACCAACTGTGTTGGAACCTGCTGGACTGTTGATAGACCAGAACATGAGACCCGACAACATCAGTCTATCTCCTTGGGAATGGGAAAACCCATAACATGGGATGTCACGTGTGCGCATCCGTCTGCGAAATCATGGGCCTCTGCGACCTCGACCCTTGCGACAAATACCTTGACATCGACTTCTTCTTTCAACCTGCTTCCGTCGAAACTTATAGTAGTTATGGAAAACTTAATTTATCCGTTTCAAAAAAGCTAGGTTATCGAATCGCCACCAAGACTGGTGAAACGAACGCAGTTCTTTATTTACGTCAACACGTGGCTATTGCCATTCAGATAGGGAACTGCCCCTGTGTCTCGGAAACTCTTCCAGCTCCTGCAGCTGCTTTCCATTCCTATAATTGACTTTCAAAGTTTTTACATACAGCTTTTTGATACCAATAATTGTGTTGACTTTCATATAATATAATAATATTTCACAAAATAATGATAATAATAATCAGCATTTATTTGTAGATGAACAGCCACGGTTGATCATAATATATATAGTATAATTAAAGTAAATGTGTACCTAATTACCGTCTAGAGCATGGCGACAGCCTATCACAGTGATCGACTACTATATATAATACATCCGAAAATGTGCTGAATTTAAAGCAAGCATGAAGACCACTGTCCTCTTGGGTCTTCTCATCATCACCCTGTGCCTCTCAAGCACATGGGCGGCCGAAAAGCCTGAAACTGTCTGTAGGTGTCAAGTAAATATTTAAATGAATTTATTTTGATCATTGCGTCTCTTAGAACGTATAGCATTTTCGGTAGACTTCAAACAAAATTACAATTAGCAGCATGCACTAGTTAGAAGATGAATATATGCTAGGAGCCGGGATTTGAGAGAAGACTACCTAACCCATAGAAGTGGATAATAGTACACCAGAATGGAAGTTTGATATCTTGCCTATGCACAATGATGGAACATGGAAAATCTATGGTCTGCAGATCAGATTCGATCTAATACATTACATCATAGTCAAACTATTTGCCAAGTTGGTTGTGGAAGTTGTTGACACCTAATTGCAGGATTTTCATGAAGAGAACTTTAAGTTGGATGGCAGCATTGTTTCATGTGAATTAGCGCACTACCGGTATTCCATGGATTAATATACTGTGTCTATTTGTGGCAGTCATTGACAACTATTTTTCAATACTGGAATACGAATTGAAATTTGGTTCAGAGTCATAATCGAATGTGGTCGGTGTACTGGTTGCAAGAACATTTCAAGAATTCAAAGATAAAAATTCGAATTATTGGATAATTTTTCCTTCCAGTGGTCAAGAAACCTAGCGCTCTTCTGGAATAAACACATCGAAAGCTTCTTCAGCGACAGTCATTTATCAGACAAATGAAATGTCGTTGGAACTTTTCAAATAATCACTAAATGATTAATATGAAATAGTGTAATGATATTTTGGATGATGATATTCAAAAGCATGCAAAGGTTTTGAAAATTGTTCAAATATAATGAACAGGGGAATCCTTCAAAGTAAAATGAATACTTTGAGATTTCTTGGCCTCTGACTTCAAGCTGGAGCAATGCATGCTCTGTAAATCGACATTACAAGTTGCATATGTGTCTGATTATACTCTTAATTGACTATAGGAGCGATATTTCAAAATGATGAACGTACAGAACGTTTGAAAGGATTTCCTTCTTTGTCATCCTGTCGCCGCAGTATTTTGTAAATTCATTATTGCTTTTGTGTACATGATCTTTGGACTAGGGGCAACAATCCAGATCACAAATTGACTTGATAATTGAAAATGCCAACCAGAAAACAAGAGAGCCAGCTCGCAAATTTTGCTTTTTGCCCCAACTAAGTTCCCCCGGAGTGTGCCGTAATTTTCATGCAATTTCCATTCTAGGACTTTCTGTGGAATTGTTCATTTATATGACCTAACCCATAGAAGTCATAGAAATTAAAATACCATAGAAAGTCCTAGAATGGAAATTGCATGAAAATTATGGCACACGCCGGGGGAACTTAGTTGGGGCAAAATGCAACTTGTGCGATCTGGCTTCCATGTTTTTTGATTGGCATTTATATTTATCAGGCCAATTCTTGATCTGGATTGCTGGTCCTTGTCCAAAGACCATGTACTCAAAAGCAATAGTGAATTTACAAAATGCTGCGCCGATAGGATGACAAAAGTAGTATATAGTGTGACATCCGGCGCGACGCTTCGCTTCGCTTTGCTTCGCTTCGCTTGCGCCGGATGTCACACTTTTGCGGGTTTTTTCAAAATTTTCAAAAAATCAAAATTTCAAAAATTTAGGTAGACTTCAAATTTCACGTGGCCGAAGGGGGGAAAATTTAGGTAGTGACAAATTTTCAAAAAAAACAAAATTTCAAAAATTTAGCCGGTCCCGAAATATCACGTAATCTCAAATTTGAGAATTACAATTTTCTCGCTTAAATCATGACCGTTCCAGGACACCGAAAAAATCATAAAAGTTAAGAATCTCAAAATTTGAGAATTACAATTTTCATTGCTTAAATCATGACCGTTCAAGGACACCAAAAATCATAAAAGTTGAGAATTTCAAATTCATGAATTTTATCCATCTTTCAGGTTTTTAAAATATATCATGTGACTAATAATATTTCTTTAAAAGTGGAAGAAACAAAAGTGGAAGAAGCCGCAAGAATATATCCTTCAATATCATATGAACGTAGTTCTACTACCCCCTCCCTTCTAACTTCTAGGGGTCCCTTCTGACTTCTAGGGGTCCCTTAAGAAATTTTTTTATTATAAAATGAACAACATAAATGAGTTTTTAAAATTATATGGAACGCAAACTACGACAAATTTCGACCTAAAGAAAATCGCAAATGAATTAGGAATAAAGAATTTTCATGTTCTAATGAGAGACGAATTACAATTCCTAAAAAATAAGCCAACAGGAACCTTCAGTTCCCGGAACAAAGTTCCATCAATAACTGTAAATTTCGTAACCAATCTTCACACTTCAGACCAAAAAGGCGTACATTGGTCAGCAGGCGTTAAAAATCATCAGCAGAACTATTATTTTGATTCATACGGTTTGCCCCCTACAAATGAAGTAACAGAATTACTTGGAACGGGAACATACAATACGTTTCAAATTCAAACACCAGGCACTACCTATTGTGGACAATTATGTTTATACGTTTTGTACAAATTACAAAAAGGAGTACCATTTCTAGATATAATGTTAGAATTGAACGAACCGTAGGTTCTATGGCTACGCCTAACAAGGGAATTTCATTCCCGAAACGTTAGTTCCAATAATAATAATAATGATAATTAAAAATCAGTTCGCTGTAATTCATTTTGATAAAAACGGCCTCTGATATCTTCATCATCTAAATCTTTGATTTCGTAAGTAATCGGATAACTTTGATTTATTTTAGAAATTTCAAATATTTCTTTAGTCCAATAACCAACAAAGCCTTCTTCAAATTTATTCTTATATTTAAATATTCTAACTCTATCTCCAATTTTAAATTTCGGCTTAAGTTTCTGCAAATTCGGATTACTCTCATTCAAATTATTATTCTCGAATATTTTCTTTCGTATCAAATCAGGGTCGTCAGAAGCATTCTTTGGGGTTTCTTCAATACCAGAATGAACTTTATTATTGTACTCTTCTACAACTCCTGGTAATATCTTCAACCATTTCTGATTTCCTTGCTGAGTAAATTTTTTGAAAATTATATTTTTCAACGTCCGATTGAATCTTTCTATCACTACGGCCTTCCCTGCATTTTCAGTTGAATAAACAGTTTCAAATAGTGGCTGAACGTTTCCGTTATAAAATTCCGATCCTTTATCAACAAACAATTTCCTTGGCTTTCTATTACTTTCTTTAAAGATTTCTTCAAACGCATATTTAACTGATAGACCACTTTTACTTTTTAAAGGCTTTACCCAAGCATATCGTGTATATAAATCTATAACGGTCAATGCGTATTTGTAGTCCCTTTCATTCGGCATATGAATAAGATCAGCACTCCAAATATCATCTTTATTAAATACTTTTACTTTCAATAAATATTTAGGCCTTCTGTATTCTTTATGAATTTCAGACGCGTAGGTTCCAGCGTTGCTCTCAGAGTTATTAGTTCGAGCGTTGCTCTCAGACAGCTTTGCTGTCGTTTCATTTAAACCCTGTCCGAATAATATTTTAGCTTGTAAAGCTTTCTTAACAAACATTCTTTCAATTTTTTCTCTAAATGTAGGGTTTTGAATACTATCTAATTCTTGAATCATCTTCTTATCAGCTGCATGTCGAGAACTTAGATCATGATTTCGATAAGCTAAATCATGCCTGTAAGCGGCGGCATCTACTCTATTTATTGGTTCTTCACCTGGTTTCGGATTATTATTCTCATCTAGTCTTATATCTAATCGAGTTCCTGGCCCAGTATATGAATGACCAGGAAGATGTTTTTCTTTCGAATATTTACTCCAAATAAATCCAGGAAAGTTTTCTAATGTTTTTTGTATATCACCACCGTAGGTAGTAGCCAAACTTTGTTTGTCGTCGTTACCTTCATAAATTTTACTATTTGAGTTTTTATTTTTGTTTAATAGATAATTCAATAAATCTAAATTAGAAATTTTTAATTTAATTAGATTTTCGGAATTTTTAGAATTCATTTTAAAAGATAAAAAAATTTAAAAGATAAAATAAAATGAATGTTTTACCGAAAAGAACCAAAGGTTCTGAGGTTATTACCTTATCATACTAGGACTTAGATATATTCCAGAACCATCTTTAGTTTCTTTAATTTCAATTAAATCATCAACATTGTGGAGAATATTTTTAAGAACTCGTTTTCCTTCATCAACTAATTTTAATTTACTAATAAAATTATCTACTACTCCTTTTCTTTCGGGCGAAGCCCTGGAAGACATCTCCGATGTCCCTTCACCCCTAGCAACTTTCTCTAACTCTCTGTTATGACGTTTTTGTTCTTCTAATGCTGCCTTCTCTGATTTATTTTTATTTACTGCTTGGACAATACCAGCTGTCCCACCTGCAACACTTCCTGCAGCTGCTATGCCACCTATTATTAGTGGAATTAATGGGAGAATCCCACCATTCTTTTCTTCTTGTAATTGAATATTCTCTATCATTGGTTTACTTATGTAATACTTTTTTTTATTAATCGTAATAGTTTTAGGGGTATTTTTGTCAACAATATTACGTAATTTTAATTCAATAGTTTTATTATTATTATTACTTTTCGCTTGCGACATTTTTAATAAAAAAATTTTAAGTTATCAAAAATTTAAATCTATTCCAGTTATGAAAAAATTTTAAGTTAAGAATTTTTTTAATCTATTCTAGTTATGAAAAAAATTTTAAGTTAAGAATTTTTAAGTTAACAAAAATTTTAATCTATTCTAGTTATGAAAAAAAATTAATTAATCGACTAAGTCTTGGGCTTTAACCTATCGGAGCGAAGCTCCTCTGGCTTTAGCCGATCCTAACCATCTTTCCATTAAGAATTTCAATAGAATATTTTGCATCTTCTAGCAATAAACCATAAGCCATCAATGAAGTTGTGGAATCTTTCTTTTCAATATTAAATGTTACATCACAACCAGTCTTGATAATATCTTCAGATTGTGCACTTAAATCGAAACAGAAAATTGGATATAAATGTCTCCAATCTCCAGGAGTTAATTGTGGTTCAACTCCAAATTCTATACAAAGATTTCTATAAGAATCATATCCTTCCATAAATTGATTATTGGTATCATCGAATCTTAATGGATCAATTGGATATAGAGTTTGATTTAATGAAACTTGTAAACTTCGAATTGTATTAATATGAAAAATATTATTGTTCTTATCAAAACTTGGAGAATTATTTCTTTGAAATGTTAGTAATAAATATCTTGGAGTATTCGCAGTTCTAGTAAAATGCCAGTTAAATCTTTGTTCGGAAAAGTTACTGAACTAGCAGTTCTCTTTAGAAAATTTACTGGAATTGGTTTGTTAGTATTTAATCTTTTTGCAATAGCTGTTTCAATCTCTAAACTAGGAGTAATATGCTTAATCCACCATTCAAGTCTATCAATTTTTAAATATGCTTTTTTTCCAGTCTTACCAAAAAAGATTAATTCATTATTTGCTGTACGATGAATTATTAATTTAAATTTTAATTGATATGATATTTTATCATAATCTAAATAACCGAATAATGGAGACAATGACCAATTAACTGTCTGTTTACTTTTCTTGTTAAATTCACGTCTTTCTTTATATGCATCATTATTTGTTTTATTTAAATGTTTTGCAATATTTTCTACATCTTTCGCAATTCCTGCTGCATCTGTTCCAGCGTGAGTTAAATCATCAACAATTATACCATCATTAGTATCAGGAAACCAACCTTCGATTTCATGCTTTTTATTATTTTCACCAATTGTTACAAATCTAAGCATTGTATCAATTACACCTGGAGAATCACTTATTGTTTCTATATTTTGAGTTGCAACATCAAAACGCATTTGTGTAAATAAACTTGGGAAAAAATTATTCTCTAGTGTAATATTATCGGTATCTGGTAATGGTGTTGTAAAATTAGCATCACTATATAAAGAATATTCACAGTGTAAAAATGAATCAGGTAAATATAAATAACTCTGCTGATTATCAACTTCAAAAATTAAATCACCTCCAGTGTTTACTCTACTGGAAGATCCGGGATTCATAGCAATTCTTATATAGTCATTCTTTTTTTGATTATAACTGACGAACGGAGGATCGTCTAATTTAAATTTATTTTCGATAAGCGAAGACATTTTTATAAAAAATAATTTGACTTTTTGTTTCTCTCACAGACAGAAAAAAAAATTTTTACTAAAATATAATTTTAGAATTTTGCTAGACCAGCTCCGCTGCTCACGCCATTACCTCTTATTTCTTCAATTGTTTTTTCATTTTGTTTACTATCACCCTCTACAGCTATGTTAGCAATTTTGTTTTTTGTTTCATCTGAAAGTTTTTTTAATTTTTTTAGTTCTTCGGAATCATTCTTGAGTTTACGAATAGCTTCTAGTTGTTTTAATTCGTTTTGTGATTTAACAGCATTTGATATTGCACTAGCTGTACTACCTATAGCAGCTGCTCCTTTTGCAGCAGATGTAATCAAATCTTTATTATTTTTAATTAAGTTAACGATACTACCAATACCAGAAAAGATGCCATCCCCTTCTTTTTGAACGGTTTCTCTATTATGATAATGGTAAACCGGATTCATACGTGGTTCATGAGCAATTTTTTGATTTGAAGCAAATTGTTTAAGATTGTGTTTATAAATTATAGGCATTTTTTAGTAATAAATTTGACTTTTGGGAAAAATATAAATACGGGCGAAGCCCTGGAAGACATCTCCGATGTCCATTATAAAAAAATGTTTATTTTTTGTTCTTAACTTTTACAGATTGGGTTTTTGGTTTAACTTTATCAGGAACCAAACCTGCATCAATCATTCTTTTTATTCTATGATTTTCTTTCATAATATTTCTTTGTTTTATTAACTCTTCTAATTGTTTTATTCTTTTAAAATTATCAGCTCTAATTTTATCCATTTTTAAAATTATATACTTTTATATTTTTAAATTTTTTTAAAAAATTATATTTATACTTTTATATTTTTAAAATTATATTTATATTTTTTAAATTATATTTATATTTTTTATGATTTTTATTTTTTGTAGGTAAAAAATATTTAAGTTAATATTTACAATACTCGTTTAAGATTTACGTTTATGAATATCTAACAACTTCGAGATAACTTTATTAATTGCTTGTTGCACTTTATCTATTGCATCAAGAAGCGTGTGATGCACTTTAATTTCTTTTTCAGTCATTTCTAATTTTTTCTCACTTTTCTTTAATTCTGTTTTTAAAGCATTTAATTGAACTTTAAGACCATCTACTTTTCTTTTAACGGAATCTAACTGTTCTTTATTTTCTTTAGAGTTTTTTTGTAAATTTTTCTTTAATTCATTTTCTAAATTGATTTTCAGAGTTTTCATTTTATCAACTTTTTCATTAAGTGATTTTACATCAATTTTTAATTGATTTATTTTTTTAATTTGTTGAGTAATTTTAGAACTCAATTCATCAACACTTTTTTGGAATGTAGTTTGTAACTGCTTTAAATTTTTTTTAATTCTTTCAGGTAGTTTTTCTATTTCATCTTCTAATTGTTCTTTTAACATTTTTATCTGATGTTTATTTTTAATTACAGCAGATTTTAAATTTATAGAAAGTAATATTAAAATTTTTGATTGTTCAGAAATCTTTTTAAAAAGTTTTGCTATATCTGCTTCCAGCTCTCTATCCTTTTTATCAAGTTTTAATAATTTTTCGTTTAATGATTTGTCATTAAGTTTAAGCAACTTTAATTCGTTCATCAGCGGAACCATAACATCGTTTATATATTTTTCTTTTAAGTCATTGATTTGTGTATCAACATATTGTTTATTTGTTAACTCTGTATTTTGTTGTGGAAGAATAGAAAGATATAATGGACCAGATAAAACGTCTCCAGTTTTCATGATATAATTTTCTAGTTCTATTTCTGATTCACGATTATTCGGGATATATGCACCTCCACCAACATTTGGTAACATCATTTTTAAACAATAAAAATAAAATTTTTTCTGATTATAAAAATACATAAATTATAAAAATAAAATTTTTCCTAATAAAAATAAAAAAATGGAAATGACTCAAATTTGTCAAGTTTGCAATATGCGTTTTTTAAATCAAACACTATTATATTCTCATATGAAAAACACACCATGTGGTATGCATATGAATCAATTTCAACCTAATAATAGTATGCAACCTAATAATAGTATTCAGAATAATATTCAACCTAATAATAGTATTCAGTATAATAATATTCAATCAGAGCAACCATTACAAAGATTAAAGCATTTATTTATTTCAGATAAAGAACAAAATCTTTATACTGCTAGAATAAATACACCTAGGCAAAATACACCTAGGCAAAATAATAATAATTATTTAGCACAAAATAATAATGTAGCACAAAATAATCCTTTTGTTCAAAATAATAATGTAGCTCAAAATAATTATGTTGATAAAAATAATAATGTAGCTCAAAATAATAATGTAGCTCAAAATAATTATATTGATAAAAATCAATTTGTTGAAAGTAATAACAAAAAAATATGTTCCGGATGTAATAAAAATATAACATCAAAAAATTTTGCACGTCATTTAAAATTATGCGAACAACCAGAAGAGGTTAAAAAAATAAAAAAGATAAATTAAAAGATCAGTTATGTCGTAATTGTAATAAATATTTTACAATTCAAGGAATTACTAATCATTATAATTCTTGTATAAGTTCTACAAGACAATGTACAAGTTGTCAAATTACTAAACCTAAGACAGAGTTTTATGACAGTAAATATCAGTGTAAGGATTGTTTAAAAGAAAAAGTTAAATGTAGAGGTTGTCAAAAAATTATATTAAAGAAAAATTTTCAGCGACATGTAACACTATGTCCAAAACTTAATCAACATAATAATCAACATAATAATAATTTATATCAAAATAATAATTTATATTAATATTTCTATTAAAATAGACTTATATATTTAAATAGTTGTATTTCAACTAAAATAGTTGTATTTCAACTAAAATAGTTGTATTTCAACTAAAATAGTTGTATTTCAACTAAAATAATCTTATATATATTAAAATATTTGTATTTCTACTAAAATAATCTTATATAAATTAAAATATTATTTTTTTATAAAGAATAAAATATTATTTTATTAAAATATTCTTAAGCATTCCGGAAGAGAGGAGAGGACTAAAAATACTTCTTTTGAGTATAGGAACAAAAAGTCCGACACATTCCGGAGGTTCTACAGAGGTTAAAAACACTCATAAGAGTGTAAGAATGCGAGTCCGGAATTAAAAAATAATAATTCCTAAATTTTTATTTTAAAAATATTAAATGAATAAAAACGAAAATTTGGAAGATTTATATTCACCGGTTATAATTAAAAGTAATAAAAGTAATAAAAGTAATCTAAGTCGTCATAAATCTCTTAATGCAATAAACGAAATAATAAATAATTATATGAATAACACTGAGTTTCAAGATACACTAACCCCTCAAGATCCGAATCTCAAAGATATTAATAATATTGTAGAAAATCCTATATATAATACTAAATATAATAATAATATAGATAAAAATATATATAATAATATAGATAAAAAATATTTAGAGACACTACCCCCTAATTCATCTCTTAATAAAAAAATACCACAATCAGATCTTACACGTCTTTGGAATTTTTTAAAATTTCATTGTATAAAAATATTGTTAGCATGTATTTTAATATTTTTTATTTATCATCTTGTTATATGTATTGGAAATCAATGGGGTTACTTTCTAACAGAGGAACAAAAGAGAATAAATTTTTATAAACAAGAAATAAAAACTTTTAAAGGATGGAAGACTGAGGAGGATAAGATTAAGGATAAAACTAATAATAAAAATATTAAACAAGGTAAAATGTATCAAGAAAATTTACATTTCATTGTTTACGGTAAAACTGGAAGTGGTAAGACTACGTTTATTAAAAAATATATAAACCAATATTATAAGGACGAAACAAAAGTACATATTTTTTGTATGCATACTTCTGAATGGCCAACTTTTACAAACGTCTATAATGATAAACAATTAGATGAGTTACAAGATATGGAAAATTTTGCTGGTACACCTGAAAATAAATCTTTATTAATTTTAGATGATGTTGCAAGTTTATCAAAACAAAAAAATATGTCAGAAATATTTACAAAAGGAAGACATCAAAATATTCAAATAGTTGTATTAGCTCATAAAGCTTGTGATGTAGATAATAAGATTAGAGAAAACATTCAAACATTTTTTACAACTACACAAAATAATGCAGCATTCTTTAATGATATTAATAAAAATTATAAAATGAATATGCCTTTATCATATTATACACATCATAAATATGGAATAATACGTGTTGACACCATAAGTGAACATATGCAAGTATATGATAAAGATTTAAATATATTAGTAGATACCGAACATGAAATCTATAATAACTCTCAAGATTTTGATATTAGAATATATGCAAATACAAAACATTTATCAAATCAAGTTATAGAACAAATAATTATCTTTTTAGAGTCTGAAGCAAAAGTACCACTAAAAATTATTCCTGATACATTTTATTTTTATTTTGATCATTATTTAAATGCAAAATTTGGTATACCAATACCTAACAGATTACAAGATAATGAAACATTAAACTATTTAAAAATTGCAATAAATGATGTTAGAAACGGTTTAAGAAAAGCAACACCAATAATAACTGATGTTAAATCTACATTTTCTGATGCTAAATCTACATTTGATGAAGCCAAAAAAACATATAATGATATAAAACCATTAATAAATGGTGTAAGTGAAATACTTAATAATTAAACAAATTATACATTTGTTTTTAAATTATTAATATTTTTTTTAAATTATTAATAATTTTTTAAATTATCCAAATATTTTAAATATATGGAGGAATGTTTAATTTCTGTAATGTTTTTAAATCATATACTGTTAAGTTATCTTTATTGATTAACCACCATAAATTATTAAAAGCCAAGAATACTCTAAAACTTCTTAAACAGAGTGGAAAATCATTTGTTTTAGCATATTTAGGTATACCATGTTTTATTTTATAGTCTTTCACAAATTGCATATATTTATGATGATAATAGAATTTAACTTCTTGTTTAGGTGTGAGTGGATTTGTAGGATGTCTATAATTTTTTAAAACTGGTACATGTTCTATTTTATACTCTTCAAACATTTTTATTTTTTATGTAAAAAAAGATATTAAATATAACTTTTTTTATAAATAAATATAATTTTATTTATAATCTTCAAACATTTTGTTTTGTAATTAAATATAATTTTTTTTAAAATTTCCTCTAAAAAAATAAAAAAATGGAAAAATTTTATTGCAACTTATGTAAAAAAAAGTTGCAAACAAAAAGAAGTTATCAATCTCATCTACAAAGTAAAATGCATTTACAAAATGTAGAACGAGTTGATGAAGGAAATATATTAAAATTAAATAGTTATAAAAACTATATAGAAACATTACCTACTGATATAAAAGTTAAAAAAATATTTTATGATTATTCACATTCGGAATATAAAAAAGTTTTTAATAGTGAAGATGAACATGTGCCAGATGAAAGATATTTATTTAGCGATACTGATGAATTTAACGAAATAGATGAATTTGATGAAGCTGAACGAACCGATGAAGCCTTACAAACAGAAGGTTCTAGGGCTTCGCCCGTAACAGATATAAAATATTTATTTAATAAGTCTTTTGAATATAATGAAACCGATAAAACTTTTTCTGATATTCTAACCAACTTTTATAATATATTTAAGAAATCTTTCAAATGTTATATGAATGTAGAAGTACTTTATACAAAAAATTGACCTGATGGAATTCCTGAAGAAATAATACAAGGACATTTTACAAATTCACAAGAAATTCATAATGTAAATGATATACAACCCATATTTGAATCGATGATACTTAAATTAGAAAATTGTATAATTGAAGCCCAGTTACGTGAATCTGGTTGGAGATTTGTTAAAATACTATCTAAGAAAATAGTAATTGATAAATATAAAAATAATACTGGTGGTAGTTATGTTCCTTTGCCTTTCAGTTCACCACAAATAATCAACATAAAAAATGAAGATGATTATTGTTTTCTGTGGAGTATTATAGCACATTTACATCCTGCAGAATATCATAAAGAAAGACTAAGTCATTACAATAAAGAAGAATACATAAATGAATTTGATCTCTCTGATGGCTTAGATGAATTTCCATATGATTATAATAGGTTAAAAAAGTTTCATAAAAAGAATAAAAATTTAATAGAAGTAAATGTTTTTGAATTAAATGTGAATTATGTTTCTATTGGTAAAATTATTCCACTTTACTCAGATTCAAAAAAATTTTATTTGAATAATAAAAATTTATGTCAATCAGAAATAGTATATAATGATAGAGGAAATTACATGCATCATAATATTTTTTACCAAGGAAATATAATATGTACTGAAAAATTTGAACTTGTTAAAACACTATCACCAATAATGATTAATCATAATAATTATAAAGGACGTACTGATGATTATAATTACAAATATTCATCTTTATCTTCAGAATATCAACAAAAATTAGAAAATTTAAATGAAATTTTACAAAAATGTAAAATAGATTATCAACAACAAACAAAAATGTTACTACAAGAATATCACCATAAATATCAAAATAAGATAGAAACAATTCAAAAATTAAATGAAGAAAATAATAAAAAATTAAATAATAAAGAAAATCAAATAATAAATGAATGTTTAAAAAAATGTCCAGAACAATATAAAGAACAATATGATAAAGAATATATTTATCAGCTACAAATATTAAATCAAAATTATTATCAAAATACATTTAATATTACAAAAGAAATTAATGAAACACATGAAATATATAAAGATGAATTTGTAAAATTAGAACAGTCAAAACAACCAGCACAAGCGAATATATTATATTATCAGGGACATTTTATATTGTGTAAAGATGTTTCTATATTTACAAAAACTTCAGATAATAAAAATTTTTCTTGTCTTCAATGTATGACAAGTTTTAGAACTTTAGAAGAAATGAATAGACATTTGGAGAATTGTCAACAAAACGAAGCAGTCAGAAACACATTTCCAAAAGATGATTATTTAGAATATAATAAATGGTATTTTAAAAATAAAGTACCCTTTACTATTTATTGTGATTTTGAAGCTTATAATGTTAATATGACACAAAATCAAACGGAAAGTTCCAGGGCTTCACCCGATTCTGAAAATTATAATTCTGAAAATTATAATTCTGAAAAAAGTGCACCTGGAAAAAGTTCAACTGAACAAAGTAAAGAAAAATATTTATTTGAACAAAAACCATTATGTTGGGGAATGTACATTCATTCAAATTATCCTGAATTATTTAAATCAGAATATTTACAATACTATGGTGAAGATAGTTCAGAAATGTTTACAAAGAAAGTAGAAGAATTACAAGGACGTTTTTCACAATTGCTTGAAACAAATAAACCAATGATACCATTAACGGATGAAGAAAGAAAAGAATTTTATGATGAAATAAATTGTTATTACTGTGGAAAATGTTTTATAAATAAATATAAAACTGGCAGAGGTAGATATATTGATAAAGTAAAAGATCATGATCATCTAAATGGATTATATAGAGGTGCAGCACATAATTATTGTAATCTTAATGCTAACAAATTTAAATATAACTTTGTTCCTTTATATTTCTATAATGGTTCTAAATATGATTTCCATCTAGTAATGAAAGATTTATTTTCATCTGAAAAATTACATCAACAAAAAATAAATGTACTATGTAAACAAGAAGAAGAATATTTTTCAATGCAATTAGGTTGTATTAGAATTTTAGATGCATTTAGATTTTTTACTCCTTATTCATTAGATGTTATGGGAAAAATTTTGAAACCTGAACAATGTAAAATATTAAATAAATATAATTTAAAACCTTTAAAAGGAATATTTCCGTATGAGTATATAGCCTGTGGCTCACAGTCGGAGACTGATATAACTGGAGATTTTAATTCTGTGAATAAAATTATGGAAGAAAAACAACTTCCTCCAATAAATAAATTTAAATCAACATTAAAACAATCACAATTATCTGAAGAAGATGATGCAGAAGCTGAAAAAAATTGGAGAGAGTTAAATTGTAAAACAATGTATGATTATACAATGAAATATCTACAGATAGATGTATTAATACTAGCTGATCTTTTTGAAAACTTTCGTGATATGTGTTTAGAATATTACGGAATAGATCCATGTTATTGTTATTCTACACCAGGTTTAACATGGTTAGCAGGATTAAAACATACAAATGTTAAACTTAAACATTATAAAGAAAATACATATGATAAATTATTATTTTTTGAATCTGGAATTAGAGGTGGAGTTTCATCCGTTTTAGGTAATAGATATGTTAAATGTTATAATAAGAAAGTAAATCCACAAGAATATGGAATAATGAAACCTTTATCTCCAGAAGAAAAAGAAAAAATATTAGAAATTTTTCGAACGAAACGAGAAGGAGTAGAACGTGAAAAAGCAATTGATGAATTCATGAGAGAAAACTATTTGTTATATTATGATTTTAATAGCTTATATTCTTCTTGCATGATACAAGAATTACCAACAGGTGAGATGACATGGTGTAATAATCTTAATTATCAAAAAACATATGATGGAAATCGTAATTCTGGTTATATATATGAAGTTGATTTAGTATATCCTGATTATATAAAAGATGCAACAAAATATTATCCTTTCTGCCCAGAAAACAAAATTCCCATTATAAAAGATTTTTCAGATTATCAAAAATCTTTAATTCCTAAGAAATATAGGCCAACAAAAAAACTTATGTTAACACAAAGCAATAAAGGAAAGTATGTTGTTGAAGGAAGAATGCTAGATTGGTATTTAGATCATGGAATGATTCTCACAAAAATTCACCGGAAACTAGTGTATAAAAAATCTAAATGGTTAAAAGATTATATTGAGTTCAATATTGAAAAACGCAAAATATCTAAAAGAAATAAAGATGATTTTGGAAACGTGTTCTTCAAATTAATGAATAATGCATTTTATGGTAAGACTTTAGAAAATGTGCGTAATAGACAAAATATTGAAATAGTTTATGATAAAGATAGGTTTCAAAATTTAACAAGGAAACCTACATATAAAAGAACTACTAGATTTAGTGATGAACTATGTGCTGTACATTTACGTCGAAACAGCGTAAAACATGATAAGTTTAATTTTATAGGTTTCACTATATTAGAATTAGCTAAACTATTTATGTATAGATTTATATATGATTATTTAGCGCCTGCTTATGGCAAAAACTATAAATTACACTTTACAGATACCGATTCTGTTTTCTTAGAATTAACAATACCGTATAATTCTACACTTGATGAAGAAATTAATAAAATAAAAGATATCATTCATCCTTCTGATTTATGTAAAGTAAAAGATGAATTAGAAGGAAATGAAGATTTCATAACAGAAGCTATATTTTTAAAATCTAAATGTTACTGTTATAATACAACTAATAATATTAAAACACATAAAACATTAAAAGGAATTTCAAAGGCATCAGTGGCTAATCAAATAACATTTCAAGATTATAAAAATGCATTATTTAATACTGAAATAAAAACAGCATGTAATTATAGACTTAATTCAAAAAAACATAAAATGTATTTAAAAGAAGAACATAAATTAGCATTAGATCCATTTGATGATAAAAGAAAAATTTTACCTGATGGAATAACTACTTTACCTTTTTAATTTTCTAATTTCTACTTTCTAAATATAACAATATAACAATATAAAAATATAAAATATTATAAAATAAAATAATAATATAAAATTATCATATAAAAATGGATAAAGTTAGAGCTGATAATTTTAAAAGAATAAAACAATTAGACGAATTAATAAAACAAAGAAATATTATGAAAGAAAATCATCTTCAACATAGAATGACAAAAGCTGGTATTCAATCTGATATGTTTGATAAATTAAAATTAACTGAAGAAGTAAAAACTGATTATGAAAAAACTGTCGAACCATTTAAAACTCTTGAAAAAGAACTTAATGAAAAACGTTTTGATATAGCGGATCCTGTACTTAAAACACTATTAGATGACTATGGTTTATTAGAGGCAAACATAGATAAAAAATTACCAAAATCTATGTTATTCGAACATTCTACTTTCTTTTTAGATAAAAAATTATTTGCAAGATTTTATCTTGGTGGTAAAGAAATATTTCCACAACCTTTACGAGGATTAATTTTTACGCCAGATAAAAAACCTATTAGTTTAGATAGAAATTTTGTTGATCTTTTAAGAGGAGCAGATTTAAAAAATTATGCTGTAGAAGATCTCATAAAATATAAAGCTATGTTAGACAGAGTTGGTGTAGTAAAATCTCTAAGACGTTATAAACAATTAGAAAATTTATTATCAACGGGAGTTAAAGTAGGAAAAGGTTTATCTGAAAAACAGAAAACAGAAACAACCATATTTTTACCAGATGATCCACAAGAATTACTAAATAGATTAAATATTTTAATATCTGCAATAAAAGAAGGACATAATTCTAGTTTCAATGAAATTCATGCTATATTGAAAAGACTGTTAGAAAAGAAGATTCTAAATGAAGAGGATTATAAAAGTATAACCGGACATCTCTGATGTCCTCCAGGGCTTCGCCCGAACCGGACATCTCTGATGTCCTCCAGGACTTCGCCCATAGCTGAAATATGTTGTTGTTTTTAATTTTTTATAAAAAAAAATTTCATAAAAAAATATTTATTTAATTTTTTTAGTTTAAAAATGTGTTCAGCAGATTTAGACAAAATTAATAATCATTTAGAAAATTTGACAGAGATTTTGGGTTCATCAAAATTTAGTACGACGTTAAAAATTATAACAACTACTTTATCACACACTTGTAATTTAGAACCCATTCTACATTTGGAACAAAATAAAAATTATCAAATTGCATTGACTAGTTTCTCTACATTTAACACTATTCAAAACGTTATCAAAGATGTGAATGATCAATTTAGATATTCTACTGATAAAGGTGAAACATGGAAAATATTAACTTTTCTTCCTGGTTCTTACGAAGTTGAATCAATATCAAATGAAATTAAGAGGCATTTAGGTATACCATTTAAAGATAAGAAACAATTACATTTTGCAGTTGAACCGGCAGTTAATAAATTTTCTCTTACTTTAGACGAAAATCATCAAGTTGATTTTAATCATGATAGATCATTGTCAAAGCTATTAGGATTTAATAAACAAACCTATAGTCAAGGTTATCATTTAGGTGAGAAGATTCCAAAAATAACTGAAATAAATTCAATTGTTGTGCATTGTGACATTATTGAAGGAGGATATATAAATGGTAAATTATCAAATTTAATATTCAGTTTTCCAGCTTTTACTGTACCCATTGGTTATAGATTAAATGTAATTCCACAAACATTAATATATTTTCCTATTACAAGAAAAACTATTAACAACATTGGCATTAGAATCACTGATGAAAAAGGACAAGAAATAAATTTTGGAGGTGAAGAGATTATGATAGATCTTTTGGTTCGGGAGGTATAAACTTTTACGCTACAATAGAGAAGTTTAATTTTTTTTATCATTTTCATTATTAATCTTATTAATCTTATTAATCTTATTAATCTTATTATTAGAAACAAAAAATAAACTTAAATTAAAATTTTATTTTTATTTTTTTGTTTCTAAAAACACTAATTCAATAATGGATGAATTTATTACTTTAAAAATGAATGAAATGTCTTTAAATAAAAAAAAACTTAAATTTAATCATCATCCAAATTTATCTAATAAAGTTTTAGCAGTTATTTGTGGAAGATCAGGATGTGGAAAAACATATCTATTATTTAAAATTTTAACGACTCCAAATTTTTTGGATTATAACAATCTTATAATTTATACAACAACGGCAGAACAACCCGTCTATCAATTTTTAAAATATGGATTTGAAAATAATCTTACAAAAACAGCAATTGATTCTCTATTCGAAGAATACGAAAAATCTGAATATGAAGAAGAAATAAATTTGTGGTGTGAAGAAGCAACAAAAAATAAACAATTAGTTGAATCCAATAAAAATAAGCATATAAAAATACAATTAATAGATGATAGTGGTAATATGCAAGATCCTAGTAAACTAGATAAAACAATGAAACATTGTGTAATTTTTGATGATTGTGTTAATGACAGAAATCAGTCAGTTCAGAGAAATTATTTTACACGAGGTAGACATAATAACTGTAGTGTTTTTTATTTAACACAAAGTATGTATTCATTAGATGGAAGTGTTATTAGAAAGAATGCAAATATATTTATACTATTTGAAATAAATGCAAGAAACTTAAGTGATTTGTTAAGAGATTTATGTATAAGAGATAAAGATGAATTTAAACAATCGTGTAATAATGCTTGGTCAAAAGATTATGGATTTATCACAATTAATATTGATAAAAAAATTCATGAAAGAGTTATCGAACAATTGTTTACCGAGTAATAAAAATATACAAATATAATGTTTTAATATTTTATTTTTTATTATCAGCTTTAATTTTGTCTATTTTTTTAAAATATAATATTTGAATTTTGTGGTAACATTGGTATACAGCAAAAACATTTTACTGAACAAATTATTTTTTTATTGCTTTGTTGTTTGTAATCTTTTCGTTTAAAGTTTTCACGTTTAAAGTTTTCACGTTTAAAATTTTCTCGTTTAAAAATTTCTCGTATTAAGTTTTGTTTAATAAAGTTTTGTCTAATAAAGTTTTTAGCTCTTCTAAAAAAATTTTATCATTTTCTTCATTAGAAATTTTATCATCAATAAAAGTTTTACCATCACTAGAAATTTTACCATCCTTTTTATTTTTATCATTAACTTTTTCTGTCTGTGATTGAAATGATATTTGATTTACTTCATTAGCTATTTGATCAAATTTTTCAATCTCATCTAACGTAATAACATTATCATCACATACTCTTTGAAAGTAGTAGTGTAGTTTATCATAGACTTCTTTAATATGTAAATGCTTAGTTTTTAATGATTTTCGTTTCTTAGTTATTAAAGATTTATCTAACATTGTAACAAGTGAAGTTGCAAAAACACCCGTACCTGTTAAAGCAGTAGCAACTACTGGAATTACTAAAACACCAGAAGATATAACAATTGTTAAAGCACCTAAACTTATTGTTAAGAATATGCCAATTCCTTGTGTTACATTCTTAACTTTAGTCCATCTCTTTCTTAATTTTTTATAATGCTCTAATCTTAATAATAATTGAGATTCCTTATCTTTCATATACCTAACTCTATCTTTGTGTTTTTCTTTATTCATTTTTTCAATGTTAATCTTTTCAATGTCCATTAAAGTAGAACTACGTTCATATGATATTGAAGGATATATTCTTGAGGTTCCTTCCATTTCTGAAGTTCCTTCCACTTTTGTTTCTTCCATTTTTAAAGAAATATTTTTAGTCACATGATATATTTTAAAAACCTGAAAAATGGATTTAAAAGACGTTTTTAAAAATACTAATTTTCGGTGTCCTAGAACGGTCATGATTTAAGCAATGAAAATCGAACCGAAGGTTCTAGGGCTTCGCCCGATTGTAATTCTCAAATTTGAGATACTCAACTTTTATGATTTTCGGTGTCCTAGAACGGTCATGATTTTGAGGGTGAAAATTGTAATTCTCAAATTTGAGATTTTGAAAAATTTGAAAAATTGGGTATTTTTAAAAACGACATAAATTCATGAATTTAGTCCCTTTTTCAGGTTTTTAAGACCTAAATTCATGAATTTATGTCGTTTTTAAAAGTACCATTTTTGAAAAAAATGGTACTTTTTGAATGAACCAAATTCATGAATTTAGGTCTTAAAAACCTGAAAAAGGGACTAAATTCATGAATTTATGTCGTTTTTAAAAGTACTATTTTTTTTGATTTTATGGTGTCCTGGACCGGTCTTCTTCCCATTACTGACAAAGAAGGAAATCCTTTTAAACGTTCTGTACGTTCATCATTTTGAAATATCGCTCCGATGATCTATCAATAGTATAATCAGACTCTTACGCAACTTGTAATGTCGATTTACAGAACATGCATAACTCAAGCTTGAAATCAGAGGCCAAGAAATCTTAGAGTATTCATTTTACTTCAAAGGGCTCCCCTGTTCACTATTTTCAAAATCTCTACATGCATTCGAATATCAGCTTCCAAAATACCACGTGTCATTCAATGACTAATTGAAAAGTTCCAGCGACATTTCACTTATTTGAGAAATGATTGTCGGTAAAGAAGCTTTCAATGTGTTTATTCCAGAAAAGCGCCAGGTTTCCTAGCCGCTTGAAGAATAGATTAATAGATTATCCAATAATTAGACTTTCGATCTGTGAATTCTTCAGATGTTCTTACAAACAGCACACCGACCACTTTCAATTATGACCTTGTGAACCAATTTTTAATTCGCATTCCAATATTGAAAAATTGGAAAATAGTTGTCAATGACTGCTACAAATAGACACACTATATTAATCCATGGAATAGTTGGCTATTTCATATGAAACAATGCCGCCATCTCACTTGCAATTCTCTTCATGAAAATCCTGCAATTAGGTGTCAACAACTTCCACAACCAACTTGGCAAATAGTTTGACTATTGAACAATGTTTTAGATCGAATCTGATCTACAAACCATAGATTTTTCCATGTGTCATCATTGTACATAGGCAAGATATCAAACTTCCATTCTAGTGTTACTATTATCCATTTCTATGATAGAAGTAGATAATGTAGTACACTAGAATGGAAGTTTGATATCTTGCCTATGTACAATGATGACACATGGAAAAATCTATGGTCTGCAGATCAGATTCGATCTTAAACATTGTGTCATAGTCAAAGTATTTGCCAAGTTGGTTGTGGAAGTTGTTGACAGCAAATTACAGGATTTTCATGAAGAGAATTTTAAGTAAGATGGCTGTATTGTTTCATGTGAAATAGCCTACTATTCCATGGTTTAATATACTGTCTATTTGTAGCAGTCAATGACAGCTGTTATACAATTTTTCAATACTGGAATACGAATTAAAATTTGGTTAATAGTCATAATAGAAAGTGGTCGGTGTACTGGTTGTAAGAGCATGTCAAGAATTCACAGATAAAATTTCTAATTATTGGAGAGCTTCTCCGTCAAGCGGTCAAGAAACCTTCCACTTTTCTGGAATAAACACACTGAAAGCTTTTTTACCTCCAATCATTTCTCAGATAGAATGTCGCTGGAAATCATCAACAATCATTGAATGACTTATGTGATATAGTGTGATGATATTTTGGCAGCAGATATTCGAATGCATGCAGAGATTTCGAAAATTGTTCAAATATAAAGAACAGGGGAGCCCTTTGAAGTAAAATGAATACTCGAAGATTTATTGGCCTCTGATTTCAAGATGGAGTAATGTATGTTCTTTAAATCGACATTACAAGTTGCATATATGTCTAATTATACTCTTGATAGATTATAGGACCGATATTTCAAAATGATGAACGTAGAGAGCGTTTTAAAGGATTTCCTTCTTTGTCATCCTGTCGCCGCAGTATTTTGTAAATTCACTATTGCTTTTGAGTACATGGTCTTTGGACAAGGACCAGCAATCCAGATCAAGAATTGGCCTGATAAATATAAATGCCAATCAGAAAACATGGAAACCAGCTCGTACAATTTGCATTTTGCCCCAACTAAGTTCCCCCGGCGTGTGCCATTATTTTCATGCAATTTCCATTCTAGGACTCTCTATGGTATTGTTAATTTCTATGACCTAACCAATAAGAAACAATTCCAGAGTCGACATACGTATTTTCGTGATGCAACACAGCATTACATTTGAGAATGAAAGGTAAATCCAGCGCGATGCAATAATGCAATGGTACATCCATTGAAGGATGCCTTAGAACAACTTGTAGGCCCTATTTTGATTATTTTGCCACACAAATCAGACACAAGATTTCTTAAACCAAAGCCCCATGCAGATTATTATCAACTTACTTTTAATGATCATTAAAATGCCATTTTGATTACTTACGTGATGTCTATGGCATGACAGATGATCACTATACTTGTGTGATTGGCATACTACTGAAATACTGTATTCATATTGAAAATGGATATCTTTTGCATAAAGATGCCATGCAAAATGCTTCCCAAAGTGTGCATTTTGTGCGTGTTTTCATGTTTTATCAATCACACGTCGGTCGTGCGTGATGACGCACTCGTGCATTAACCCATTGTGGAATAAGCAATAAAAATTGAAGATGGTTTGATTCGTAAGAAAAACGCTTCAAGTGTAGTAAATATAAGCTTATTGAATTATTTTGAATTGTGAATTTCTATAACACCAGAAGAATATATGATGAATTTTGTCTAATTCAGTTCATGTCTTTAATTTGTATTTACAGGGCGCCATGTCTAATATTTTGCACCACTTTCGTCAAATGTCACTCTACTTTTATTTTAAATGCTCATCATTCCTCATTACTTAGTATTCTTTCAAATAGCAAAAGAGAAAGGTGTAAGTGGGAAGCCCTTGACACTTCATTGACTCAACTTGTTCAAACCATGAATGATGATCTCAGAGCCATCATTAAACCAAGATCAAGCAGCTACGATAATCTGTGGGATGACTTAATCATCCCTGTTTAGGATTCGGTTCAGCAACTGCATGTGATGACAGACGACTTTATTGTGAAACATGTATTGAACAAAGCGCAGATCAGCAGACCCGCGGGGTTCAGCCAATTACAGTGTGCCTTGTAGTGAGATGACGCGTCAACAGTGTCTATCACCAAGAACAATAGAATCAGTACATGTAGAATCACTGACAATCCCTTACTGATGAATATTGGACATTAAGTGAGCTCAATAACTTATCAACTAATAGATCTGCTGGTAGCGATAACATTTCACCTTATTTTTACTCCATTGTTTCCCATCTTGCAGCTGCTCCTCTCACTTATCTCATTAGCTATTCAATTGAGAGAAGACAAGTTGCAAAATATGGAAAATCAGTTCAGTGAACATGATTGCTTTTGGGGGACGATGACAGTGAAAAATACCACTGGAAAATCAGTTGCTCCGATCCAATCTCAAAGTCTACTCCCGTGAGCCTAGATTCAATTCGACCAATCTCACTGTTATCTATAACTGGTAAATTATTTGAGAAGGCCATGCTGACAAGCATAAAGAAAAATCTGCTTTCCTTGATCAATAATGATCAATTCAGTTTTCGATCAAGCCTTTCAGCCACATGCGCGATCGTCCGCTTATGTGATGCAGCAACCAGCTTTTAAAAGTACATGAAGTTAAAGCACTGAGTCTCATGTTTTTTTGATATTTCGAAAGCGTTCGACGTAATATACTATCACAAGATCATGGATATCAAACTCTTGAGTTATAACCATGTAAGTGGAGCTAATGCCTCCATGGGATTACTTTTATGGTTAGGTTCCTACTTGTCGGAAAGACAGCTGTATATGCTATATATGAATTTTCTGTGATGCTTCCAGCAAACCTGCGGAAATTGCAAGTGGTCTCTCTCTCTCAAAATTCAAAATTCAAAAAATTCAAAATGGTTTATTGCCCATCTTGTGGGTCAAACATGGCTGAGTTTACATAAGGTAAATATGTACATATTAAGCGGCGTACGGATGAATGAAAAGATGAAAAGGGATGAGAATGAAATGATAGATAAAATCACACTGCACCATGATGACTGTCTTCGATGAGATCGATGAGATGAATGTCTGAAATGACTGAGCACAATGTTGTAGAGCACAATGACGAAAAAACTGCATGGGTGGTACGAATGTGGCACATATGTGGAGGAGAGGAGACGAAGCATGCATCATTACATGTTATTATTAATTATGTTCACATCGCATTTTAGCTTCCATTGTATTTATCTTAATGATTTTATTTGCACATCACACTCCGCAGCAGATTAATAATTCCTATTATTTGATCGGAGGAACTGATTAATTACAAATTAACATAATTTGAAACAGTGATTCCAATCAACAATAGTTAGTACATACCTGAAACGATTTGAAATATAATTCAGCTATATAATCAACCACTTGTAACGTCCGTCCTCCGATGAGATTTTAGCGAGTGAAAGGTAATGCATGCCTTCCATTCTTTTGATTGGGTCAGTGAATATTTCTCAACATTTTGTGATAATGCAGCTTTTCAATGCTTTTATCTATAGCAGATTTCTGATATCTGTTCCTTTTCTGATCACTAAGTTATTGATTTATTTGGTCTACTCTTGGTTTGAATCAGCACAGATATATATATATACAATTATATTGCCATCTTTTCGTTGCTATTGTTTCAGACATTAAGATGATAGTCCATTTGTAGATGTCAATTATTTTACACTCCGCTATCTATGATTTCTGATGTCCATTGCTCTGTCAATATATTCGTCTACTGGTCTGATTTTTCCTATTGTTAATGCATCCATGTAGACATAGAAATCTGATCGTGTTATGTCTCTCAAGTCTGGAATCAGTGCATCTCTTTCTTCGTTATAGCATGGACATTCAACAATGAAATGGAATATTCAAGTTACAGAATTTACAAATACAGTGAATACAGTGAATTTACAAATATCTCTCTCTCTCTCTCTTATACAATAGTGTTATTCATTTATAAAACGCAACATTTTGTCCGCCATTTTGAATTTCGAACATTTTTGAAAAACGTAGTAGATCAACAAGTTATCAATGACCGTTTGATAATGACTTGAACGAGGCATGCAATTGATTTGTCTCACTACAAAATATATTATGTTGTGCAGTCACATTGTGTGGTCAAAAAGCTCTTTCTATATATTTCATATCTTTATTTGCTATAATTATCATGTCATGAAGAATGTTGCATCAAGTATGTATACCCTACAAAAGTATATAATTCTCATGCGATGATGAAAATCATCCCAGCAGCCATTTATAATAGAATATAATGTTTACTAATTCAAATTATTAATTGAAGTAGTCCTAATGAGGACTGATGACGTTCTCGAATCCGCAAGTGTACAAATGCAATGCTATTGTAACCATTGGATTAATCAGATCTCAAAAAAACTCAATGGAGCTTTCTCGTGGCAACGAATTAAAATTGATCAGCTTTTAAAAAAAATGCAGAAAACAGGAACTAAATTGCCTCCGAGCAGCGTGAGAGGGAGATTGAGCATTCACCTTCTTAGCCAATGCCGCGCCAAGCCGCTGGAAGCTCTCTCTTCATTTACATCATCCACGGTGGAACAATAGCTGCACCTACTACATACAAAGAATGACAATTATCGAAGTTGGCATCGTTCAACAAAATGGTTGCTCTTGAGCGCTCTAACAGACATTCATTACCGCAGCAAAAGCAAAGTGAAGGCTGTCGGGATTTAAGTTTGATATCTCACTCCATGATCATGAGTTATCTATGTTAAACCATAGGATTCAATATGTCACCTTCAGGGATCTATTTAGATATATCCCGGACAAAAAATAAATCCTGGACGCTATTTCATTCAATACTACATTCAAATTTCAAAGAATATTATGAGATTGCGCATAGTCATTTAATCATAAGCCATGGCTTGGAATGGTATGCTGAATTTTGATAGGCATCCTGTGATCAGCGGACTCTCCGAAGAGCAAATTCAACGAATGATAAATGAAACATCATACGACCAAACTTGCAATTTTAGTGAAATTTAATTTCCTGATATGAACAACCAAGTGCCAACAACAAGCAAAAATCAGCAACAGCACAGATTTGTTGAAATCGACAGCATTAATGACACGAACAATCAGGTAATCCCGAAGAACACAGTCAAACGTGATAGGTGGGCGATCAATATGTTTACGTATTGGTATAAGCAAAGGTTCAATGCAGATGTGCAAGTAAAAAAATTTGACCGATGAACAACTTATTGACAATGTATCTCGCTTCATTCATGAAACAAGAAAAGATGGCGGATGATGCTATTCTCCAACTAGTCTCGTCAGCATTATTTCCGGGATTCAGCATCACATCAATCTGGATGGTAATCGAAGTGTGGACTTTTTCAAAGAACATAAGTTTCATCTCATAACACGAAGTTTGGATGCTGCGATGAAAATCGCTACGAGAAATGGTGTAGGGCTGCAGAGCAAACACGAAGAAATCATTTCAGAAGAGGAAGAAAAGAAGATGTGGACTTCTGTTTTCGGAGATGAAAGTCCTTCGCAGCTAATCAAGACGCTGTTCTACCTAAATGGAATACATTTCGCTTTAAGAGGTGGAAGTGAGCACACTGAGTTGACAATTGACCAATTCGAAGCGACAGAAAGAAACGGTAAACGCTGCCTCATTTACGGTGAGAAATTTTCCAAGACATTTAGTCGAGGTTTAAGGGATATGCGAAAATCTCCAAAGAAAGTTGTTCATTTTGAAAATGTTTCAAGCGACGGGAGGAAAAGTCACATCGATCTTTTCACGAAGTTTATCTCAGTTCGATCGAAAAGAACAACGCGATTTTATCTGCAGCCGCTCGAAGAACCGAAAGATGGATGCTGGTTTTCAACCAGACCGATTGGCAAAAATTCATTGAGTAAATTTATGAAAGACATCTGTTCTCTGTCTGGAATTGATGGCAGAAAAACTAACCATAGTCTCAGAGCTACCTGTGCGAGTCGCCTATATCAATCGAATGTCGATGAACAACTCATCATGGAGCACACCGGGCATCAAAGTGCTGTTGGAGTTCGCAACTACAAACGAACTAACGACTATCTGTTGTCGAACTGCTCAGCTATTTTAGATAGTAAGAAAATTTGTGAAATGGCAAGCGTATCAACAACGAATGCATCAACTGCCATGAGACCTTTCAATTTTAACAATAGTTGTAATGTCATTATAAAAAATAACAATTGACTTACCGTATACATTTTACTGGAGTTGAGTTTCGATGTTACGCATCTACATTTTTCTGATGTATTTTGATATTTTTACGTTCTATGGCATAACTCGTATACCATAGACATTTTAGTGCTATGGTGTTAAAGTGCTTAAAATATATCCCGGAAGCGCGAGATAACCATAGTTTTACATCCCGTATTACAGATAACTCCCTCTTCACTATGGTTTAAATAAGAGATATTGCATGATTATTCGAAGGAAAAATATCATATTAACCGAAGGCCGCAGGCTTGAGGTTAATATCTATTTTTCCTGAGAATAATCATGCAATATCTGTTATAATACATGCTAGTTCAATGATAGACATCCGACTACTTATTAACCTTTTCCCTACTTATTAACCTCTTTTCTACTTATTAACTGGTATCATAGAAAGTGTAGGCTATCTGTGTCCAAAAGTTGGTCAGAATTAGATATCTCATGAATATTCATACGTCATGCTATATAGGATGGGAATGTAATGCATAGACTTCAAATTCAATTTTGAATAAATCACAGCCATATTAAGATGGACCTGCTAGACCAAGCGCCTACCGCAATACTAGATTTTTCTGTCATTCCAGGCGGAATGATTTCAGGATTAAGTGGAGCTGAAATAGACAAATTAACACTAGAAGCGCCGATTTATGGAAACCCCGTGAAACGCCGATTGAGTCAAATTTGACTCCTTTGATATTTTGGATTATTTTTACTGCGCAATATCATTATTCTTATGCGCTATACACAAGAGAGATATTTTTCTTTATCTGTTTAATATTAATTTTAATTAAGTATTTAATTTTCATGATGAAGGCCAATTTTAAGAATTTGAATATTCTCTGCCACCTTGATTACTATAGAAGCTCTCGAAAATAGATTCAGTCTAATGTTCATCTTCGAGGAGTACAAAGGAAAAACGATAGAATCATGAATAAGTTTTTATCATAACACGTTAATAGTGTGTAGTTTCATAGTTAGAACACTCTTGTAGCTAAGAAGGATAAAAAAAACAGCAAAAAGGGATTAATGACGATTACATAATGCAAGTACGTACTTGGTTGACGAAGCAGTGCATGAACCACAAATTAACTTTTGACAGATTGAACAAATAGTTGAAGTCATATTTTTGCAATCATCAGATGAGCAATGTTTTCTCTTACTCAAAACTGGTGTTGGTAGGCCTACTACAGATGGTCTCGCCATAGCCAAATGATCTTCGGAAGAGTATGTTTCATCACCGTGAGACGTTACTCCAATCAGCTCCGATATGAGTTCAAATAAGAATGCCCGCCGACTAATAGTAGAACCAGTCACCTTTTTATAAACAACCCAGCTATTGATGCCCGCCATGTCCAGCATATTACACCAAATAGCCATTGGCCAACGGCGACAAGGTGTTTTGGTGGAATAGAGTCGAGTCATCTGATCAACTACATCAACCCCACATTTATTTGCATTATAATACGATATGATTTCTGGCTTTTGCTTATCATCAGTACCAGTGACAGGTTATGCATGGATGACATTACCAGAACATTTTTGTCTTTCTTGCATTGGTATGATACTACCAATACTTTAGGATTCGTACAAAAGAAAAATTCTGATTGATACAAATTTTTCTTTTTTCTCATTCTATCACAAACTCCAACTCTGTTACTCCTCAATGTGCCGACATAACTTATCCCTTTAGAGTATAATTTCTGTGCTAGGTTCACAGAAGTGAAAAAGTTATCACCAGTTATGTTGTAGCCTTGTCCAATGCCTGATTTTTCAACGAGTTCCAAGACGACCTTAGTCGCAAGATCTCTGGTAACGCTACCCGATGGATCTTTGCCGAGATAAGGAATTTGAGCTACGATATACTTTGAGCTGACTTCGACTAGTGTCCAGAACTTCACACCGTATTTGTCTGGTTTTTGTGGCATAAACGTGATCCATTTACATCTACTTTTTAGTGGTAGAAGCTGTTCGTCTACTGTTAGACTGCTTTCAGGTGTGTATTTAGTAGCACAATTGGAAGTAAAGCGTTCGTAAATTTCACGAATATGCGTAAAACGATCAGAAGAACGCTGCGACCTACTTGACTTTTGATCGAAGCGAAGTACTTTTGATAAAAACCGAAATTTTGAACGTGGCATAGTGTCCTTGAAAATTTGAATACCGTACTGCTTACTCCACAAAAAGTCCCTTGGAATATGACGACCATACAAACCTCGAGCGTATTGCAAAGCAATGAACTTCTTCAAATCGTCTGATGTTATTTCTGGTGTCCGACCAGACCGATTGGCATTAGTGTAGGTCACAACTTTCTCCATAATTGATGAGTCGATCATTTCTTCCCAGGCATCAGAAACAGTAGAGACGCGAGCACGAACAAAGTTTTTTACACCAGGTTGTCTACGAAGAATATTTTGATGACTAAATCGGCCAGATGTTGATGATCCTTGCGAGGTTAGATGCCACAGAACACCACTTCGAGACTTCAAGCTGTCCCCCGATGCTCCACTTTCTACTGTCACAGAACTTGTTGGTAAATCAGATGATACACTGATATTCACTGAATCCATCTCATCAATATGGTCGACAACGTCGAATAATACATCTCCATCAGGGTGGTCACTTTCGTCGGAGTCATTATCGTTGTCGCTTCCAGAATCAGTTGAATCGATGTCCATCATTCTCTTTAGCGCTTCCTCTGCTGCATACCTTCGTCTTGACATCGTGAACAATATTGTCAAACTGACAGAGCCTCAACGGCGACGGTGTAAAAATCGAACTGCAGATAGCTAAGATATCATTGCAACTGCTTTTCACATGACTCACAGAACAACTAAGTCTAGCAGCAGTCAATATCAGGCAATAGATATCCGCTGCAGCAACATAAGAAACACTGTCTCTGCTTCGATGACGTTATTATAACATAGCATTCTAAAGATAGTTAGAATTTGAAGGACAACATGCAGTGTACGTGATTTTACAATGAGTCAATTTTGACTCATTCGGACTTTCTTGAGTAAATATTTCATTTGCCATGAATTATGCTTGCACATGAGAATATTTCAATGGTTTTTCAAAATATAGCAAAAATAAAGAAAAGTCAAAAAGAATAAAGCCATAGATCGGTGCCTTTAATAAAAAAAACTGAAGTTGAAAGTCAAAATGAGTCAAAATTGACTCATCGGCGCTTCTAGTGTTAATGAAGCAATATGAAATACCGCCGGACTGTGCAACAACATCACGATTTTCAATGCCGCAATCGGACGCAGCAATTCAAACATTGAAAAAAGACAGCATACCATTAGCGACAGTCCGTAGAAATAAATGGAGTGTCAACATATTCACTGAGTGGCAAAGCCAACGCATAACAAAACTGCTGCCACAAGAACATTTCGCAAATGAATTAGAAAAGCAAATTAGTGAGATCAAGCAGCCAGATGCTCTTGATTATTGGTTCAGTAAATTCGCACTTGAAGTAAGGAAACGCGATGGCACAAGATATCCGCGTGACAGTTTGGTTTCTATTATGGCGGGTTTGAATGCGACAATCAAAGACTACATCGGTCCGGTGAACATCTTCAAGGACGCAGCATTTACTAGAACGCAGGAGGCATTAGATCTATCGATGAAGCTGTCAACCGCAGAAGGTGCTGGGATAAGTAAAAAGCAAGCTGAAATCATCAGTGTAGAAGATGAAGAAAAGTTGTGGACTCATTCTTTTGGAGATACTGATCCGCAGAAACTGCAAGATACACTTTTCTACCTAAATGGACTGCACTTCGCAATGCGCAGTGGACAAGAACATCGTTGCTTATCAACGAGCGAATTGGAAATAAAGCATGATCCTCCTTCGCTCATCTATTCAGAAAAGTGTAGCAAAACGTACAATGGCGGACTTAAACAGAGAAGAATCGAACCAAAAAAAGTAGTTCACATTGACAACTTTTACTACAATAATCCTCAGCGCTCTCATGTCAGACTTTATGAAAAGTATGTATCAGTTCGACCGAAGACAACTGAAGTATTTTACCTCAGACCACTGAAAAAGTATTCGACTTTTTGGTACAGCGCGGTACCGATTGGGAACAATACCCTGAGAAGCTTTTTGAAACGAATTTGCAAGGCATCTGGTGTTGAAGGACATAAAACAAACCACAGCTGCAGGGCAACATGCACAACCAGACTGTACGAATCCGACTGCGATGACCACGAAATAATGAGAAGAACTGGTCATAGATCAAGTGATGGACTGAAACCTTATAAAAGAATGGGTGAAATTCATGATTTCAACAGCAGCGCTCAAATTGACAACAGGCCGGGATCACTTAATCTCAGTGTAAACAATTCAAAAAAAGAACTCATATCGACAGCGTCAAACATGTTCAACTTCAATGCAGGTTGTATCGTGCATTTTTATCAAAGCACAAAATAGTGTTTTCTGTGCTTTCGTATTTTTGCGAGTATATGAAGTTTGTAAAGTTTTCAGTATTTTTCAAGTATTCCATTATTGTGGTTGCGATTTCATAGCTTTTAGTGGTGACTAACATTGATATCTGATTTTACTAAAATCAGTCATGATCTCATAGGAGTACTTCGATATCTCAAACTACTTATTAACCGCAATTATAGAATTATATAATACTCCTACGAATTTAAATTCACTACTTATTAACTGGTATAACCGCACCAAGTATGTATTATTGATATGTAACCCACGAGAAGATATGAAATCTCTTCTAGATCTATGTCGCTCTCTATAGATCCATTTTTATGAAAAACTTAGATATTTTAATGAAACACAAACTCAATAGTATCGTAGATATCACAGTGATATCGACGGAGAAATACTTGAATTTGAATTCAGCGGAGAAATACAAGAAGTAATATATGATCATGGAAATCTAAGAATTCCACAAGATAGGTCAAATATAGTCTATTCTTTTATGAAATTGGAGAGAAAGAGCATGGTCATCAACTATGCAGGTGTGGACTTTGGTGATGAGCTGTTTAACTTTGCATTGAGGAAAAGCAGTAGAAAGGGTAGCGATCAAATAAGAAGGGAATTGAAAGAAGTTCAAACTCAACACTAAGATGATAGAGAAGTCATGCTTTAATTCAACTGATTCAAGCGAAGGCATCAATAATGGAAAGTGGTTCGTGACTACCAGAGTAAAGTATCAAGAGCAATGAATGAGGATTACCTATCAAATGATGGAGATGAACTACCTGTTGAACTGCTTCTTCATAGAGCTCATGAAACAAAATGCCGATCTGTACCCACTTCCCACATGGAAAACTATTATGTTTTCTATAACAATATTATCGCAACTAAACGAAAGGACAATGATCGAAGGGTTCCACCTTGAATTGACGACCACCTCAACAGCACAAAGTAAGTTCTTGTCACATTTATTCTTGCCATGTAAATATCTGAATTCTAAATTACTAAATGCATTAAAGTGAACATGAATTGCATTTGCTCTAATTTAATTACCTACTAATACTAGATTGCATAATTTTTTAACCTGCAAATAGTTCATTTTTTGTGACATCTAGAAATTTATGTCTAGGTCTATACATGACAAAACACATGGAAAGTCGTATGATGGCTGGAATGTATTTATGATTCAATGAAATCACTGGCTAACGAGCAATAGTACTTAGTGTATGAGTATCAGGTAACGAAAATTAAATCAGTCATGTAGATATACAAAATACGCATGCACATTTTGTATATGCTGCCCATACAGAGAAATTTGCCTCTGTGTTTATATGTTTCTATAATAGTCCATAAGTATTTTTGATTCAACTCCAAAAGCTTGATCTACTAAGTATATGGTGCAAATCATTTATATCTGGTAACGGAGCGTATTCCATCTTTTATTTATTTGATCATAACAATTAATAGCTGCGTACATCATATCTTGATTATTACTTCATTCCAAAATGCAAATGTTAGGACATTTAATTGCGGCAGGTTATGATAGCAAATATAATAGTAGATTTGACTTTACTTCATTGACTACAAAATAACACAAATTCTTGATAATTCTGTTTTGATTTCAGCTCCCCTCCTAATGATGGATCTATTGTGGTTGCACCACACAGCTGCTATCAAATGCAAATTTTCAATTCTGTGGACGCACGACAACAAGCAACAATTTTCTAAGCAATGAGATCCAAGAGGCGTGATGCAGATGACATAGTACTATGCCTTCTTTCCAATGTTATAAAACATTACTACTTTGACATATCTATTGTCTTTTGGCCGGAGAAATATATAGTGAGCATTTTAAGCAGATATCAGGGTAATTCATCGTCAGAGTGGGTTACATTCGGGGAACTGCTTCGAATGCTCCAATGGACGCTACGCCCCTGTATATACCATCCTTCAAAAGTAATCTATGAATAAACTTCCGAGCCGTCAATGCATTATGATCCCGGAAATTTGGATTTGATATTTCTTCCAATGCAATGATTATCGGGTTGTCAATAGACATGCTCATATCTATGTTGATTAAGATTTCAGAGACAGAAAGAGCACTAATCGCACTTCCGACTGGCATGAGAGGACTTGGTGTTCCCGTATTTTCTGAACCGGCAGAGGTGGAATATGTAAACAATTGAAAGCCCTTTGTAGCAAGCTATCAAGTGATATTATGAAACAAGACTCCAGCAATGCTCTTGACAACATGGAAAAATTTGAGCTCGAAAGGATGAAGCAAGAGAATACTCAAGAACGCATAAAGCATTACAAGGATATTTTACGAAATCTAAGAATTCAAATGACAAATGAATATATCAGAGCTAATGATATTGCGCAGATGAAGGGTGCTTCAAGTTGGTTAGCAGTATTGCCTATCAAAGAGGAAGGCTGCAACTTATCAAAGAGAGAATTCTTTGATGGATTATGTTTACGGTATCGTTGGACATTGAAGCAGTTGCCGGTCGTGTGTCGATGTGGTAAAGCCTGCAGTGTTGACCATGCTATATCATGTATCAAAGGCGGTTTTATCCATCAGAGACATAATGTTATTCGCGACCTCACAGAGAAAATGCTGAGCAAAATTTGTCGTGATGTTTCTCTTGAACCTCCGTTAACACCACTCTCGCGTGAGCAGATTGCCTGCTCGATCAAATGAAGCCGATGAAGCTCGCTTAGATGTGGCTGCAAGAGACTTTTGTAAAAGTGGAGTAAGGCATTTTTTGATGTCAGGGTTTTCAACCCAACAAACCCACATTAACCACTCCCTCGCGACAGCCTTTTCAAACAACGAGTGTAAAAAGAAGAGGAGCTACATTCGTCGCATCATTCACATAGAAGCTAGAACATTCACACCAGTCATTTGCAGCGCTCATGGGGATATGGCAGAGAAGCCCACCATTTCTTCTCAAATTTCTCAGATGAACTAACTGAAAACTTCGTCTTGATCCGGTATTCACAACAAATTGGTTGCGCACGAAGATCTCATTCGCACTCCTCCGATCAAGATTGCTACGTGTGAGAGGTTCCCGAACACTGTGGCTCAAGACACTGTCAGCTGAGCCGACAGATTACCTGAAGCCTGCTCTTTGGTGCCGGGACAAATCCATGAGTAGCTACGCTCCTGTTTTGTAACTTTTATATACCAGTATGAACATATTGTAGCTTTTTCCCTTTATCTTTCCTGCATAAGGCATATCTTTCCTTTGTAAGGCTCTTGCATTAACTTTCAGAATAAAAGTTATTGAACGCAAAAAAATAAGATGTAATATTTTTGAATACATGAATTTGTAATATTTCACTTTTACACATGATATCACCATGTTGAACTTATCTCGAATAGAAAACCAGCAAATAAGTGGACTTGACTTAGATGAAATGAACTTCATGTAACTTTTGTTAGGGGATATTGAGATTTCTCGCGGCAAGGAATCAAAATTGATCAGTTTTGGCCTAATAACTGGTAAAAATGGAAATCTTAAGACTTGTGACACTACTTATTCTTACTGTTAATATACTACTACATTGAAATCACAGCACAGAGCAGAAGTGTATGATGTGGTGAATAAGAGAGCCCGGAATCAGCAACGTCAAAAGTTATGCTTCGATCGTCATGCGCAGAAAATATCTCCTTTGAATGATGAAGATATAATTTTCGTTCAAATCCCAGTTACAAATAAGTGGACGGACGTTGAAGCTGTGACCAGACAACATCAAGAATACGAAGTGGCTGTCAATAGTAATCTTTATGTCAGAAATCGAATTCACTTATTTCATATCGCATATAGGAGACTTAATCGACGGACCATTCATTCGTCAGATGAAACTAACAAACATCCTGTTCGGTCTACGAGACTCTCAAGCTTTGAGCAGACTGGGATGTGATGTGACATGTATCTCGCTGTGAGCGCCTTGGATGTGCGAGCATATGCTGTCGTTTTGTTGAACTGCCTCCCTTTAATTGTATGCTGTGTGGAAGTTGCGTTCTTGTAGAAGATGCAATTCTTAATGTCCATTTCTTTCCTTTTGTCAACTGACCTTTCAGTTGGTACAAGCCCGCCCACTTTCATTTCACCTCATGTCCGAAGGTTGTAAACAATTCATGCATAACTAAAAGATAAAAGAACCCTAATTTATATCTGTTTCTCTATAAAATGATAAGACATCTTGGTAGTAATTATACAGACATTAACAACAAACAATGGGTAGTGCCTGGGAACCTTAATCTGCCTATGATGAACAATGAGTACATCAGCAGTTTGATACAGGGTCATGAGTTCTCTCAATAGAGTACAAACCTATTAACTTAAATGGCTAACTATTTGCTGTCTAGAACATGGCGACAGCCAATCACAGTAGGCGGCTACTATATATAATACATCCGAAAATGTGCTGAATTTAAAGCAAGCATGAAGACCGCTGTCCTCTTGGGTCTTCTCGTCATCACCCTGTGCCTCTCAAGCACATGGGCGGCCGAAAAGCCTGAAACTGTCGGTAGGTGTCAAGCGAATATTGAAGTGAATTTACTTCGATCATTGCATCTTTTAGAACGTATAGGTTTTTCGGTTGACTTTTCAAACAAAATTGCATTTAGCGGCATGCACTAGTTAGAAGATGAATTTATGCTAGAAGCTGCGATTTGAAAGAAAACTACCTAACCAATAAGAACCTCAAAAGAATAAAGTTAACGATAACATTTCTCAAAAAGTTTAGTTAATATCATACAGTCCAATTTCTAGGTTTGGAGACATGCCAAATACCTTGATCCATGGTCGGATTTGTCTGCAGACAAATGGGACCATCTGAGTTTACTTATAGTAAGATGAAACAATTCCAGAGTCTAGACCGGTATTTTCGTGATGCAGCACAGCATTACATTTGAGAATGAAAGGCAAATCCAGCGCAATGCAATAACGCAATAGCAAATCCATTGAAGGATGCCCAATATATTTTCGCCTGTTTTGATAATTTTACCACACAAATCATGTCCTGTGCTAATAAAGTAAATAGTGGACATGAATAGTCTTTCGCATAGTGTGTCATCGCATTTTAAAATTCTTACTTGGATCCTTTTTTATGTGCAGTGAAGTATCGAGTCGCATCATGTATCACAGCATAATTATCTTAATCAATAATCTTCTAAAAATGATCACGGGAGGCATTGCTGCCTATTGATCAATGTCAAATTTGATTTATCTTGAAATGAACTTCCGCTTCAAGGTAGCTGGATTTCCATGTTGATGAGATTTAATTGCATGAGCTCATATTTCACTCTAATTATCCTACATTTTGTAGAGCCAGAGCCAGCCGACACCGAAGCAGAGGTGGAGGTCGGTGAGAAAGGTCCACCTGCCTTAGAAAAGGAAGCTGAAGACCAACTGGATGAGAAGGAACAAGAACCTGAAGGTACATATGACTGAAAATCCAGAGGTTTTTAAAATTTTTTCAAAAGTAAAAGGGTAGAAGATTTCTTAAACCAAACCCCAATGCAAGTTATTATGAACCTCCATAAAGCATGTAAATGAGCTTTTGATACAGCATGTTTAATTTTTAATAAATTCTAGAAGCTTGAAAATTCTTGATTAGACAATATTGGCGTGTCCTTCACAGCACCATAATTGACCACAACGCTTATGTCATTATCGCGTATTATGCGAGTATTACGAAGCATTTTTTGTAAAGCCTGACAGATGCATGCTTTATATAATGCTCTGATAAATTAACAAATTACTAGCTTGTGAAAGCTGCCAATGTGATTTTCTTGCGTGTAAAGTTCAAGTATGATACGGATCAGAACTTTGCGTCGACACTGCGTTTATTCCTTTTTGTGCTAATGAAATGAATCGCCTTCACAGACGAATTTGCTAACGAAATCAATCGCCTTCACCGACGAATTTGCTAATGAAATCAATTCTTAAAATTCTGAATTTCCTCTACAATTTCTATAATTTCTCTCGCATAAGACACATGAAGTTGACCTGCACTGAATTTGACTTTCTCTTTCACTGAGTCTCGAAATGCCTGCTTATCATTTGTTTGAATAAAAGCATACATTAGTTTTTTCATCAGAAGCCCTGTTCCCTTTAGAACCAAAAGGTTGGCCAAACTCAAATGTGCTACCATTGTTATCCATTGTCATTTCATACATTTTGTTCGCTCCGGCACCCACGGTGAGGAAATGAAGTACAGGTTAAATGGCTTATCAGAACTGCTTTGACTTTTGCTCTTGCTTTTTTTGATAATAATAGTTTAATAATGCAGATCTTCTTTCGCAACTTCCACAATCATTTTCACCCCTCTCACGGCAGTAACATGTAGTGCCATGCTGCATGTTTTCTTTCTTTTCATTTTTGCATTTGTGGAACAATTTATGAAGTGCAAAACTGATGCTGCTTCTACAGTATACTGCGTTGCCACCGCTGCGCGGTTCCGCGCAGCTGCGCGGATAAGGGGTTTGAGCTGCGCGTGCGCGGATGAAGGTCTCAGAAAATATTCTTTTATTTTGTGCTATAAATTTAGAAGAGATGTGTTTTTTGAAGCACGGGTAGCTTATTTCTTGTAAATATAAAAAAATAAACAATTTTTTATTAGAACTGTTACTTTGACTTTATTTAACATGATTCAACTATAAGGCTATCGATAAATATGTAGACAGTAAAGTGACTTTGATTTGATATCGATTGGAATGGTTTGTTCAGTTTGAAATAACGTGCTTTCATTTACTCGTACTTACTTAATAATAGCCTTAATAATAGCAACTTAGTCTAAACTCAAAACACATTAGCGCCGAGACTGTTATCGATGTGGGTGAGCTAAAAGGGTTATTCATATCAATGAACTCAAAAGAAACAAATATGTCAATATATTTCTAAATTGGCTCACGTGCGCGGAAGTCATGGTAGTAGCCAATTTCGCTTCAGGGATGAAGCCTTCAAATTTTTGAAGAGAGAGGTAGATTTTCTTAGGAAGTGATCACAGCAGAAATTTAGTTAGTTTACTTCAACATTATTTAATCATCGTAACCCACACCAATATTTTTTTAAGTGCGAGCTGCACTAAATAATTCCGCAACCGGAAATCGACTTGATATTTTCAAGCAGCCTTGATTGATTTTTCCATTTTCGTGCTATTGTTGTGTTTACTGTTACAGTATGTCTGTCATGACGTCTTATGTGACTGTTGACGTTTAATATCAGTTCCTATGCTTTAATCAGCGTATAGAGTATAACAATCATAAACGTTTTATTTTTCATAACTTTTCATAGTATTGAGATCTTAGTTGAGACATGAATATTCTAAAGCGTGTAAACTTAATCTTACTGCATACTGTCCTTTTTTTAATACGATGATAATATCCACAAAAATTGTTGCTGCTGAAACAAATTTTCTTTTTATTTCTATGACATGTACTTTTAGCAGTCTTGATATTTAATTTGCATGCAGTTTGATCATTGTGTTAAAATCAAATCTTTACAAAGAAATAAAAATCGGAAATGTCATTGAAATCGCTACTGAATCGCTATTGATTTTGGCACGTTCAAGAATACTGGATATTGATAAAACCTAGATCAGTCTAGAAACAAGTTTCTAGCAACAGAAACTTTCCTTTCGTAAGCATTTTTCATGAAGCAAGTTACCAATCCACTGCTTAGTAGATAGTTTCGATGAACAACGAATATCTTCCCGAAAGTAAATGCCCACAAATACAATTTCCTAATATATATCATGGGCTTGAGTTTCGACCTTCATTTATACTAACCTGCATCGATACACTGCCTGCGCGGATGACATCATCCATCGCGGATGGGGTCTCGAGGCCCGATGGCAGCGTTGAGTATAGTTTTAAATTCATCAAGATTCACAAAATTACACAAAAATGGCACAGTGTTCCTTCTGTACCTTGCTTTGCAGCCTTTAGTTTCCAGTTGACCTGTAAAGCAATTTAGAAATGATCGACATATTTCACTAAAGGCATTGCTACCTCTTTGTATTTTATAATAAATGTGTATGCTTCTCTATGCTAATTATACACACCCGTGAATTATCCAGATCGGTTGCTTTGAGATCAGAACCAACCAATCCGCTATAAAAATTTAACTTTATTAAAGAAACGCAGTATATTATAGCGTCAGAATGAATAGAATTTTGTGAAAATATTCAGTTTCAAAGTCTTCGTTTTCTAATGTTTCAATGCCTATTGCAAATTGAAAGATTCCATTGATTTCAGGTGCTGAGAAGGAACTTGCAGACGAAAACGATGCCACTGAAGGTGGAGAAAGTGAGGCACTGTCTGTTTTCTCTCTCCCACAATGCCACTAACTAGCTTTCATTCGTTTGACTAGAATAAACAACAAAAAAAATCGATGTCTGATGAAAAATTTTCAACTTGTGCTTCTAATCTACGAGTAAAGTGCCATTTATTATTCTCTTCAGCCAAATCCCATTGCAAATTTCTATCAATTTCCTAAAAGCATATTAATGAGCTTTTAAAACACTATGGTTAATTTGTAATAAATTCTAGAACTAATCAATAGCTATACCAATCAATCAATGTCATTCAATCGATTGCCAAAAGTAGCGCATCTTCCACATGAATATAATTGATAAGGAATTATATATTATTGCGCATTATATTACAAAGCCTTTTGTATAAGCGTATCAGTACATGCTTTATAGAATGCTCTGAGAAATTGACAATTTACTAGCTTGTGGAAGCTGGCAATGTAAGTTTTCTTATTTTTGAAGTTCATTCCATGATACGGATCAGGACTTTGTGTCGACACTGCGTTTATTCTTCTTTGTAATGGTCTTTTCACAACGAAATGTACTGATGAAATTAATGCTTAGAATTCTGAATTTCCTCTACCATTTCTCTCGCGTAATCCATGAAGTTGACCTGTGCTGAATTTGACTTTTGTATGGTCTGACTTTCCGTGCCACTGAGTCTCATAATGCGAAATGTGAAAATATTCGGTTTTATATGTCTTCGTTTTCTAATATCTCATACGTATTGGAAATTGACAGATTCCATCGATTTCAGGTGGTGAAAATACCAAAGAGGAAAACAATGACGTTGAAGAAGGCGAAGAAGGTAAGGCACTGTCTGTTCTCTCTCCCCCTCAATACAAAGAAATCGAATTTCGTGAAAATATTCGGCTCTAGTTTCTTCTTTTTCTAATATTTCATGCAGGTCTATTGTAAATTGAAAGATTCCTTTCATTTAAGGTGGTGATAAGGTTAAAGAGGAAAACAATGACGTTGAAGAAGGCGAAGAAGGTGAGGCACTGTCTGTTCTCTCTCCCCCCCCCCCAATACTACTAATATAATAATAATAATAATAAGCAATTTATTATTCAAAAATTGACATTCATCAATTTTACAGAAAACGCGCTCCATGGCCCCGCGAGGCGCTTACAGGATTGCGTAAAGAACGGGAAGAGAATGGCATTTATCTAGTATAAAGAAAAATGTCTGAATTCAATATTGCTTTAAAACGCTGAAAAGATGTTGCACAAACACATTTAGCAGGCGATGAGTTCCAAAAAGGAAAAACACGATAGAAAAAATAATTACGCAATGTCTTTGTATGAGGAAGGAATTTTGGAAAAACTTAACACGGATTGTTGGCACAATTTCTAGTAGAGTATGGGGTATGAAGTAAAGTAAAATATTTCCAAAAATCAGATTCAATTATGTTATGATTCGCTTTGAAAAAAAATGCAAATCCAACATTTTCCGTCTTTCACATAGGGAACGACGACCTAATAATTTCATAGTCTTCATAAGAAATTTTGCAAACTTGACTCATAATATCGAGTTCATTCACTGACAATCACAGAGTAAGATTGATCAAGCACCAGTCTGTGCTGCCGGTAATTGCACGCAAAACAGACAAGAGCAGCATGTGGTTCAAAAGTGCGAGCAGAAGGCGAGCTATGCTTAACGTGCAATGACAGCACTGGCAGTGAATACAATAAAAGCTGCATGTGTGCATCAACCCAGTGTGTAGATAGCTAAATAGGCTTTATATCAAACACTTCGATGTTGGAATGATTTTTTGTTTCAATAAATGGCAATTGCTAGAGCAGAAGGAATTAAATTTACAATGCGAAAAAATAATATATCAATGAATCATTCAAAATGAGACTGCAAAGTCAAATTAAGTCAATTTAGAATACATAAAAATTTTGACAAGGACTTCATCCGTTGACAGTGTCGCCAAGACTGAGGCAGCAATATCGCTTCGCACCGCCATTGCTATCCTTTGAATGAAGAAGGATTGGTCTGACTTTGCTGGAAATACCTGATTATATTTGATGACTGATGGTCCAATTGTTTCTACGCAAACTACTATAAGCTAGAGGTACATGTAGTAAAAAATGTGCCTATAATTGCTTAGGTTTCGTTTGCGTTCAATGGAAGGGCCCATTAGCTATTCTGAAAAGCTAGCTGGAATATTGCGGAGCTCCATAGAAATTTTCTGGGCTTATGATGATGGTCGATTTTAAAACCTGGTTTGTAGATGTTGCACAACAATCGTGGTAACCCATCTGGTTCATACATTTCTGAGCAGGTTCATGATTTTTGTATCTACATGTCGATGAAACTTAAATTTAATTTATTGATTTATTTTTTTTGTATCTATATTCCTTGGTGCTGTATCAGTATTTATCATTTACGGGTTATGATGATCGATTATTAAACCTAGTTCATGGGTGTTGAGGCGTTGCATAGTAATCTCAATGTTTAATGATTGTTGTCGGTTTATTAAAATGTCAAATGTGGAAGGTACAGTCATTACCTTTAACAACCTCGCAAGCATAGTTAATCCATTCAATGATTTCAAGAAGTAAATGGTCAGACGCTATGAGTATCATAAGTCAAAGTCATTATATTCACCCGGTCAAAACCAGGGTAGATTTTCCAGTAATTTTCGTCTATCAGAGTGTAAGACGCTTAAAACCTGCCAATAATCTTAACATTTGATTTTTGAATTATTTTCAAAATGAAAGATAAAGTTGCTGCGCAATGTTATCCCAAAAGATGCGGGTCGAAATGTTTGACAAATGAAATGAATAATCAACAATTGTTGGTTACTGTATGACGCAGAGGATTTGATGTTCCTTTTCTAAAATGTAAAGTATAGATTCTTATGGCATAGAGCCTTTCTCTTTTTTTCTCTACAGGGACCAGTGCGGTAGAAACGAAGGAAACTGATGGAGCAAAATGGTTTTTCCTCCGTCGGTAAGTTACGTTCGAAATGTGATATCTTTATGTTTAGCTGCATTTGTTGTCAAATGTATCATTTCTACCAAACCATGAGATTCATTTACTGAGAAACACCATATAATTCGAAGGAGACAGCAGTCGCTTATCACCGATGTTGTGTAATGAACTGTCTTCTTTACAATTGATGGTTTTTTGACTATTTTCAAAACGTCCTCAAATGTGATGAATTAGGAGCAACAGGCTTGGCTATGTCACCACCTGTACTCATATATATTTACATTTTAAAAAGCAGAAGCCAAAGAAGTAAATATGACAATGTTGCCGTCAAACAAAGACCAATTGCAGGCAAAAGCAAGTTTGAGCAAACTTTAGAAGAAAAGAGTGGACTGCTAAAATAATTAATTTGCATAATTCCAATATGGGAAATTCGTTAGATCAAAGTGACCCACAAAAATGCTAGTATGGAACGTACAATTGTTTTGTGAAATTGTTTTTGCATCACGCTTTTGTCTTTGATGCGCATCATATTAAGATAGATCCTCGACAGTGACAATTAGTTTGTAAATAATGTGAAGCTCCTGATCAACAATAAATTGGTTCATGAAAAATTTGTTGTTTTATTTTTTTTGAATGTTGCGTAGAATCTGTATTTGAAGTACTTTGATACTGGGTCTTCCGAAATTATCTTCATTCAATTCTCTTTCAGTCGCCGCGTCTACACCCGTCGTCGTCGCTTGTAAGTTGTCTGAATATTTGTTATCTTAGTTCCAACTTAACTTCAGCATGAGCAACTTTAAAAATCCCCACAATTAAATCATTTTCCTCCCCGAGTTGGTGTGGCTCATTTGTATTTGCCCTATCCACATTGGTCTCTGATGCGCATCGAAATTACGGCTTCTTATTGCGATCACTTACTAAAAGCTTCAAATTGGGCATACATTTTAAAAAACAGATTTGTCTATACCTCTGAAATATGCTTCAACCTTTCACACTTTCTATGAGGAAGTCTATTGTACAAGATCTGCAGCTGCAAATTGATTAATACTGAATAAGCAGATAAATAGTATCAATTTAGTTTCATTGACACTGAGCGTACAAACTTTTCAAGCGATTTCTCTCGAAATAGAATTGAAGACATTTGAATGTGCTAGGATAATATGTCAGCACTGCTTGGTTTTCAGTATATCTCTTAACATGCCAGAGATGCCTTAGAAGTAGTATGCAGAAAGAGCATTTCGTTTTCCTCAAGAGTTGCACTAAGGATGTCATAAAACTGTCACGAGATGTATGACTAACAATGCCAAATCATACACATAACTAAGCAAGTCACTTATTTGGTTTTAATCGATTACTCTTATGACCATATGTATCCTACATGTTGTATATCCTAACAAATGCAATCAATATTTTGATTTGAATCAGGAGACACGGTCAAGAACTCGAAGTATAGATAAATCATGGTGAATATGGAGTCATACGCAGTCATGTATGGACGAAATCATGAAATATGTGCAGAATACTTCATAATAGGATGTAAACCCTGAGATCTGCAGGAATCAAATACTTATCCACTCGAGTGCATCACACAAGCGCCGTCATTGTCCTCACTCACGCGATGATCGAATGAAATAGCTGAACATTACAATGCTGCATGGTGAAAATAACCTCATAGAAATTGATATACACTGTATATGAACAAATAAGACGATTGCTCAATTTCGAGGCTCTTTTATACATGATTTATATACATATCTGCATTTTTTCTAAGAATGAATCTGATTTTAAACGCATTGAAAAGAACTTTCTTAATATTATCATTTGATTGTTTTTCAGCTATTGGCGTCGCCGCCGGTAAGTTGTATTCCGTAATGATTGCCATAATCAACCCTTTAATGGTTGGCTGCTTTTGACCAGCTTATGTGATGAATCAATTTATAAGGATTTGTATTAAAATCCTTTGGAAGGATATACTATTTTAATATTATCATTTGATTGCATTTCAGTGTATATTGGCGCCGTCGTCGGTAAGTTGTATTCGATATACATTGCCTTAATTAACCGCTACTTGGCTGACTTCATGGACTATGTAGGGCTGAGTGCTTGAAGTCGACTTTTCTGATGAATCAGTTGCAAAGATTTATATATTTTAAAAGGGAACTTTCAATCTATCAAAGAAGATGAGCCAATGAAAAAATTGACTGTTTTGTATTTAAGCGCTTCTAAAAGATCAACTATTTAACGCCATCATTTGATTTTATTTCAGTGTATATTGGCGCCGTCGTCGGTAAGTTGTATTCGACATACATTGCCTCAATTAACCGCTACTTGGCTGACTTCATGGACTATGTAGGGTTGACTGCTTGAAGTCGACTTTTCTGATGAATCAGTTGCAAAGATTTATATATTTTTCAAGGGAACTTTCTATCCATCAGAGAAAATGAGTCAATGGAAAAAATTGAATGCTTTGTATTTAAACACTTTTAAAAGATAAAATATTAACGCCATCATTTGATTTTATTTCAGTGTATATTGGCGCCGTCGTCGGTAAGTTTTATTCGATATTCATTGCCTTATTCAAAGACTATGTATGATTGACTGCTTAAAGCTGACTTTTCTGAATGAGTTTTCAATCATGGAAAATGCATATGTCCTGACTCCAGCGCTTCGTCCATTCTTTATTTAAGCATAAAACGGAAATGATCATAGAATGACATCGTGGATTTACCACTAGGTGAAAATCGATCCGACTGGCATTGATTCATGCGAACAAACAAAATAATTGTATGCTACATTACTAACAACGACACGAGTGATGAAATATGCTGCAAGTTTCAGTGACAAAATGATAAGAATCGTAAGACAAAAAAACAATGAACGAATTAATGAGAAATTGATCCCATAAAATTGAGTAAATGACAGCGTAGGCATAGGGCCGTGATAATCACGAAATAGCAAATTATTAGTGGAAAGTTTCATGCGCGAGTCTTGATATCGGAGAAGAGAATACTCTCTCCTTTTGGACACAAATTTGAGGTTCAAGTCATTTAATGGCGACCCCTTCGGCAACAAAAAGTTCATATGAGGACCGACACTATTTAATAGATGCAAAATTCTCCGACCACTACGTTCAAGCCACTCTTGCGGATGCTTCACGATGCTCAAATTAGGAGCTTTGTTCGATCACGGTGGAGTTGTCCAGTCAATGTCCAATTTGATAGGTGCTCCTTTACGCGAGGAGTAAAGAAAGACTACATTTACCCACGTAGGCTATTCCGCAACCACGAACAAATTTGTACACTAGAAATTTATACGTTTTCTGAATGACAAAGATTTCATATTTAAATGCTGTGGAAAGACCAACTATTTTGATATTGTCATTTCTTTTCATTTCAGCATATATTGGGCTCGCCGACGCCGGTAAGTTGCATTCGATATTCATTGCCTCAGTTGACCCGTACATGGCCAGCTGTTTATGATCGACTTTTCTAAATGAATCAATTGACAAGGATTTTATATTTAAATGTTATGGAATGACAGCTCTTTTAATATTTTCATTTTCTTGCATTTCAGCATATATTGGGCTCGCCGACGCCGGTAAGTTGCATTCGATATTCATTGCCTCAGTTGACCCGTACATGGCCAGCTGTTTATGATCGACTTTTCTAAATGAATCAATTGACAAGGATTTTATATTTAAATGTTATGGAATGACAGCTCTTTTAATATTTTCATTTTCTTGCATTTCAGCATATATTGGGCCCGCCGTCGCCGGTAAGTTGTTCATGGTCAACCTTTCTGAATGAATTTTAATATCATTATCTGTTTGTATTTCAGTGTATTTTGGCGCCGTCGCCGGTAAGTTGTATTCGATATCTATTGCCTTAGTTAACCCTTACGCGGTTGACTTCAAAGACCATGTATGATTGAAAGGTTAAAGCCGTCTTTTTTTGATGAGTCAATAAACAAAAATTTTTCATATTTAATCGCTTTTGAAAGCCCAACTATTTTAAAATTATCATTTGATTGCATTTCAGCGTATATTGGCGCCGTCGTCGGTAAGTGGTATTCGGTATTGATTGCCTCAATTAACCGTCAAATATTTGACTGCTTTTGCTTTATTGTTAAGACCTTCCACATATATCTACTAATGAAAGTTGTACCTAAAGCAACCGCAGATACCCGCATCCTGTAAAATGTACGAGCTGGTGTAAAATGCAATCTTACAAAATTGCTGTCAACCACTTTAGAGCACCCTTAAACATAAAATGTGCATGACGTCCGTCGCATTCCATGCAGTGTAATGCAGCCTCTAAATCACACATTGCTTTAAAAAAATCTATGATAAAACATTACAAATCTCATTTGTTGAGAACTCTACATCCGATGGAGGCTTCATGCATTACATATATGTAGTACTTATTTCGAGAAGTGTTTTAGAATATGATTGTTCGTGCTACTTTGTCTCAATGTTAAACGTTCCGGACTGCTTGAAAAAGTAGACCGAAGAGCACACCATATTATTTTTTCTGATCATTCACGAAAACGTAAATGTTCCGCAAATGTTATTAAGATATGATACAGTATGACGTTGAAACATATACGTTGACTGATACGACGATATGAAGTCAGTCAACGTCTTCTTTCTATATTACCTACTTTAAGAAGTTGAAGTTGAAGAAGACCGAAGGTTTGAGCGCTTTATTACTTTAAGCATGAGAGTGAAGTATTGTCTGATTTAAAGCATGTTTACCATTTGGATGCAAATAGAGTAAGTTATAGGGAAATAACAAGGAAAGCAAGAGTTCAGTTACCTTAGATGTATCTATAGTGTCGGAAGATTTGCGGCAGAAACATCTCTCATTAATGCATGCTTCACTCCATTATGAGATTCTATTTTCCAAAACGGTAGCCTACTTTATTTCAAGTCAAACTTTTTCAATTCATCATAGAAATTTCAGTATTTGCAATGAAGTTCAATGAGAGATATGCTGATGTCCTGGGTCATCTAATGCCTGATTCACATTGGTCGACAAAGATTTTATTCACAGTAATGAAAAGGTGCTTGGTAGGTCTTCGGAGATAGGGGGGCAAAAAGAAAATGAATTTTTGTTATCCCAGATTCCATTCAATTTGATTCCTTCATAAGTTACCATTATCAGTATTATCTGCACATATTATTGATATTCAATCTTGTCTTCATGTTAGTCTTCATTTATCTTGGTAGCTGTATAAACAACAAACGTTTGATATTCCTCCAACTTGTTTCCATTGTTGTGATAAAGTTTGTCACGAAAAAATGCCACGAAATTCGCCTCCACTTAACATTGAAAGCTCCAAATATTAAAATAACTTCAAAGCAGGCTTAGCCTGAGGCTAATTTTTAAATGTCGGATTTTTACTTTCAGCGTCTACATGTACATCTTCAAAAAAGGTGAGGATACAACAAGAAAGGATTAAATATGGGAAGTGAAGAACTTGGACAACGATTTCTTCAACACGGTGCAATCAACAAACGATGATATGAACTATTGAATACTTCGACTGAAAACTGAATAAAGACTTTCAGACAAATCTATTTGTTTTCCGTATTGATGGTTCTCATCATGTTTCGATCAAGCATGCATCATATTTGCGGAATAGTCTTTATCAATAGCAGTGCTGTTAATTACTCCGGAAATCTCGCAACGCGGGAGATGCAAGGGAAAAATGATCCTGCGGGATTTTTATTAGATAGGAATATATAATTAAATTGCTCCTATATTTGAAAATTTTTAATTATAGTTATGTTTGTATTTAAAACCGAAATTGTGCCGAACGGCTTGGCTTACACGAACTTGACGAAAGAGAGAGGATTGTCTCCAAAAAACTGAAAAACGTGTCGTTGACACTACAATAGCGACAGTAACAAAGTTAGCAAGAGTATAACTTTTCAGTGCCAATTCATTTATGTTCAACTACATAGTCCACTAAAACTCATTTATGACAAGGTTCATTGTTGACATACATCCCATTCATCTAGTGGTTGATGTAGTATAAAAAATTATGACGCATTCAACTGGATCAGTAAGTCGGTCAAATTTTTGGCATATAATGAAAGTAAAAGCAATCACCATAAATGCAGACAGTGCGTTAATTTTCACCACGTGAACTATACATGAGCAACTAAATAAATTTCGCAAAAATGATCCGGTTCAACCCAGTTTACCACATGAATGTCATAAGAATAACTTCTTCCAAGTTGCGACGTTGAATAGTGAGCGTTCTTTAAGAACAGTTTCAGTAGGCCTATTTAAGAAAAAGGAATGGCAGCTGACGAAAGGTGGTGCATTATGGGAGTTAGTACTTTCATTTTAAGAAAATAAGCGGTTCTGCAGCCCAATTCAATCAGCTAATATAAAGTTGATTTTGTATTACCAACTCATGACCTGATTTGATGATGATTGATCAGACATTAAATGACGTATTATTCACACGCAATGTTGCGTGTAAATAACCGAATAACTGAGGCCCAGTTATTCCCCTGTGAAAGTGTGCACCAACAGCCGAAACTATGCAGGGAGGTTATTTAGACGAGATAATTCGTCGAAATACGAATTATTTTGAACGGTTAAATTTTTGTATGACATCATGATTACTGCCAAATATTCTGCAAAATATTTTTTAGCAATGATCGCTAGAAGCACCTACTTCTTAGAAGTGGATATCTGTTGAACAAAGTTACCCATGATTCATTCACAGTAGGGCTATCTTATTCATATAGTACAGCTTGCCCTAATCGAATTCACCGGAAATTTCAGAGTTATGTATTTTGCACATCATTATCTGCTGAATCTGTCTCTTTAGCAATTATACAGCTTTCAATTTTAAATAAAATCGGTATGTTTGAGAACATTTTTTGGCATATCAGAAAATACAAATTGATGACCTTATATAATCTCTGTGAGTAGTCATATTCAAAAATTTCAAGCGGGCATTGATTACCTTGCTTCGTAGTTCGGGTGATGCCTTTTGACATCAGGTAAAATAGAACGAATCAGACACTGATGGTGCGAAATCTATTTATCTGCTCAATGATGGGCACTACAACATGATGATTTATGTCAGTGATTATTCATTTAGGTCTATACATATGCATATGCACTGCATCATAGGCTAGTGGGTATTAATGTAGGCCTACAGATAGACAACGTAAAGTTCCACAACACACCAAAAAAATTACAGACTTACATATCTAGTTGACTTCATCATAATTTATTGTACTGTATCGATCGTCAAGTTAATCGACCACCTATCATAGCGAATCTAACATCTACTTGTAATGACGTTGTTCGCTATTGCTTGTTATTTTATTTTTTATCTAAGCTTATAGCCGAAGCTTAATAATCAACTTATTAAGAAGACTAATTTAGAAAAGGTCTTCCTTCAACCAAAAAATATACTATATGAACTGCAAGTTTACAAAATAACCACCATACATCTTATTTGTGTACAGTATACATTCATAGAATAAAGCATGCTTGTGTGCTAGGATGAAACAAAGATCTCTCATAAAGCAGAAAAATAGCAAGTGAAAAAATATGAAGCCTTAAAATACTATTTTAAATTTTTCATTACGAGTGCTTACAAATCATAAAAATGTAAAGTTAACGCACTAATCTAAATGGATCGTTTCCTACAATCTGATGCAATACATAAGTTTCTTTGGTACTTCTGGGTTATCTCTCACAAATTTATTTAGAATCTGCAAGAATCGTCACCAAACTTCGAATACACGTACTTAAGCATATTTTCTACCTACATGCAAAATTCTATGCAGATCGGCAAGTACTTCTTGCATTAGAGACGATAACGTAAAGTGTAGCGATGTCAACAGCTTGATCTAACTTCGTCTGTTCGACGCATCATTGCTACTCGTGTATGCATTGTTCTCTCTACTTCTTCGTCTCATTCACTGCCATTTGAGGGATGTGGCGCGGTCATCATCGCTTCACGAGTTGTAGAGAAATGACTTTGTTGACCTCAAGAGCCTTCTGCTCAGACGTTGAGGTCACTGACAACTCAGATGAAGCTGCCGGCATCGCTGCACTTCAAGTCATCGCTTCTAATTCACAAAGAACATATCCGATTTGCCAAAATTTGGTATGTGGCTAGAGATATCCTTATATAACTTATATCTTAACACAGCAACTGTCGTGGCTGCCGGTTGTGTGTGCGCTCTCGTGTTCTTGTCATTGGTAAAGTGTTGGTTCTTTGCTTCTAAGTGGTCAATTTTGGAGATTTTTACATCGTTGGACTTCGCGTCGCCTCGGTTATCGCTCTGTGCTCATCGCGTGCCTATTCTCCCACGGAATATTCTGTTATTCGTCGATTTCCTTTCGTCGTGATCTCTGTCAGTGATCGGTGTTTACTTCTGCTTCTGGCTGTCGTTGCATGACTCTGGTGTGACTGTGGTCATCTTGCGTCATCAATCGGGCATTACTTGCACGGAGATTTTCTATTTCAAGATCCAGAGTGCTTTCCGACGGTCATACCGTTGCTTTGGTGCAGTGGTGTGTCGGCTGAGGTGTTGGACACTGACTGACGGTGGTCTAGGTTCGAATCTGGTTGCGAAATTTTTTTTTTTTTGGTCAAGAGCTGTTCTTCTTTTACCGATATGACAAGACGGAAGAGGACTTGTTCTGGGAATGACGATGCCGTCAAATTTGCCTCTCTGAAAGATATGGAGGATATTTTGAATCAATCAAGCAAGAAATAATGTCGTCAATGAAAACTAATTTTCAACAACTTAACACTCAGATTGAATTACTTAACACCCGTATAATTACTATGGAACATAAGATCGAAAGTGTATATGCTGCGAATCAAAAGCAGGAGAATGAAATTAATGGCTTGAAGGCATCAATATCCCAATTGGTTTCTCTATCGGATGATCTGATCTCGGAGGTGGAGGAAAGGGAAGCTCGAAGAAATAACATTATCTTCTTTGGTTTACCTGAGGATAGCGGAACAGTTGGAGAAAGACTTGAGCACGACAAAAAGATGGTGAAGGAACTACTGAATGTTCTTGATTTCCATGATGTTGAATTGAGTGATTTTCACAGATTTGGTAGATCTTCCAATGGCAAAACCGAAAGCTTTGAAAGTTACCATCCATGATCGTATCGTGAAGAAAGCTATCTTGAGAAAATCTAGGGTATTGAAGAATCACACTAAATTCAATGGTGTTTATCTAAGTAATGACAGAACAAAGTGTCAACAGAAGGAATGGTTCCTACTTAGGAAAGAGCAAAAAGACAGAGCGACTCTTGGTGAAGATGTTGTGATTCATAAGGGAAAAGTTGTTCCAAGGGATTCGTTGAAGTATTTTCGAGATTGATTTTACCATCACTGATATATCCATCTGTTTTCCTAGCGAATGTTCGATCTTTGAGTAATAAAATGGACGAACTTCGTGCCTTCGTATCCAATTTTCAACCAGACTGTATTGCTATCACTGAAACATGGCTCACTCATGAGATTCCGGATGATTCCTTTCTGATAGACAACTTTTTATTGTTCAGAAATGATCGAGTAAATCGCCTAGGTGGTGGAGTTTGTCTGTGGCTTTCGAAGACTTTTAACCCCCGTCCAGTTTCGCTGCCCAATCTAGGGTTCATTGAGCAAATTGCAGTTGCTTTGCCTTCTATCGGATTGATCATCTGGTGTTTATATATCCCATCGAATTTGTCAGCATCTTCCCATGATTGCATTAATAATTCAATCATAGACACCTTCGACAATTTCCTTGAGAAAGACATTAATACAAAGGTCATTTTTTGTGGTGATTTTAATGATTACAAGACCGAAATATTTAAACATACTTTTTTGTGTATTAATCAAGTGAATGAGCCTACACGTGGCACTGCTCACCTCGATCAGATTTGGATACCAGAAATTCTGTCTGATTATTATCCTTATTCTGCTAGCGTTGGTTTCACCCCTTGGCTTGTCAGATCATAACTGTGTGTTTTCTTCGTTCTTGTTCAACTCACATCCCGAACAATGTCACTCTCAAAACGGTTTTTGATTATCGGTCTCATCATATCCAGTGTTTTTTAGATCATCTGCTAAAAAGTGATTTCACAAGTTTGTATGAATGCACCTGCGTTGACAAAAAGTGTGACAAATTCTATGAAATTATGTTCAATGCTTTGAGTGTTATTCCGCAGCGCACTATTGTAATGAAGGATGGTGACAAACCGTGGATTACACCATTGGTGAAAATGTTAATCGAAGATCGTTGGATGGCGTTTCGATCTAAAAATTGGCCTCTTTATGAACACCTGAAGATAAAGTGAAGTTTCGAGATTATGAAAGCGAAACAACTTTGGAGGCAACCGTATAGTTTTAAATGGCAATGTCAGGAACATAGTGCAAGAAATACAAGGAAAGAGGAGCTGGTCGAATGAACAATCTATTCAGTATTGAATTCATTGAGCAGTTAACGCATAAATTCCGTCAGTCGTTCAATCCTAATCCTGATGTTCGTGCTCTGTGACTTGAATGATGAAGATTGGTCAATATCTGTGGACTATGAAGTTGTTCTAAGACACCTGAAAGGTTATTTCGTTTAAGCAGTCTGAAAGGATCTGATTGGCTACCAGCAAGGTTTGATCAACGAAAGCGCTGAATAATTTGCAGGCAAATCGTTGATATTTTTCAAGCACTCTATTGAGACAAAAACTTTTCCTGCACTTTGGAAAAATGCATTTGTTAGACCATTAGAGAAGAAGCGCAATCCTACCATAAATGACTACAGGCAGATATCTCTGACTACCTCCGATTTATTATCGAGAATTTTTGAGCGCGTGGTTTTGAATTCTGTGAAAGACAATTATCGATTTCTCTGTATGATAGGAATCAACACGTTTATCGCCCTAATGGATCAACTGTCAGCGCCCTTATCGCTATTCATGACGCTTGTGACACCGGTTTTTAATGGACTCAAAAGATGCAGTAGCATGTTCGCAATGACATGCTTAGATATGAGCAAGGCATTTGATATGGATGCAGCATAAATCGCCTGGTGAATACCTTGAAAAAGTATGGAGTGAACAATGGCTTTTTGAAGTGGCTCATTTCCTACTTATCCCTTCGCATGTTCAGCGTATTTATGTTAACGGTATTCAGGGACCGTTAGTTGATGTCTCTTCGGGAGTTCCCCAAGGCAGTGTTTTGGGACCTTATCTTTTTGCTCTCTTTCTGTCGGGTTATCAGTGGAAGGTGAAAATAGTTGAATTGATAAAATTTATGGCGGATGATCTTACTCTTGTAGAACGATGTCGTCGTGAAGTCTGATTTGAACAATGTGAATGTGATACAGAAATGGAATTGACTCAAATGACATGATTCTTAATTTGAACAAATGTAAACAGCTTATTTTTAGATGCTTCTAGAGATTCGATGGATGATTTCAAATATTCCGAATATTGATGTTCACTAATTGTGTTACCATTCTTGGTGTTTTGTGGCATGAACACTCATTTCATGGGGTCATCATTTTGATAATGTGATTCGAACGCATCTAGACGACTACATGTGTATTACGAGTGTTGAAGCTATTTTGTTAGCAAATCTAAGGTTACTAGTTGTTTTTCTTGGCAATGATTAATGTCACCAACTTCTTGCTTTATAGCACATCACTTTTTGGTAAATCATTGCCTCGTCATATAACGACGCGTTTAATAAGAGTTTTGTAAGCGAGCTCATAAAATTATTTGTGATGAGGATTGTGTCTGCCAAATTATGCCTGACATAGAAGAGAGACGCGTCAATTGTATTTGTTCGTTTTTGTTCAAATGTGAAAACCTGTCGTCTCATCCATTGCATTATCTGGTGCCACCGAGACTTCCTTACTCCAAACATTTCTGTTTGCCACAGTCACGAACTTACAGACGATCTATTTTCTTTCTTTCCGTATGCATGCAAGCTAGCAAATTTTTAAAATGTAAAAATGATTGGTATAACTTTCTGTACATTGTATATTTGTCAACTCCTTGGAGAACGATTTTAGTAATTAATTATTTGTACAATGTGAATTTTCATTGTGATTTCAATAAACACATCATTATTATTATTATTATTATCCTTATTTTACATAACTTTATAATATAAATTTCGTTGGATAAGACCTTTTGTGAATTGATACAGCCTATAATATTCTAACCGATAAAATGAAATCTACGTTTGCTTAATTCAGTGTCCGATGTCCCAAATGCTTTAACTTGCTTCTGAATGTTCGTTCGTGTTGATTTCCTTTTTTTTTTCTGTTGTGAATATAGTTTTCTTATTTTTCAGCGATTTGCCGGAAGCCGAGGAACCATTGTGTTAATTGCTCAATATATTCAAATGCAATTATATACAAAGTATCTGCAGCTTATGGCAGGAGCATCATTCATCATCTGAATGTTTCGTGTTGATTTTCCTTTTTTTCTGTTGTGAAATACGTATAGTTTTATTTTTCAGCGATTTGCCGGAAGCCGAGGAACTATTGTGTTAATTGGCTCAATAATATTCAAATGCAATTTAATACAAATTATCTGCAGCTTAAGGCAGGAGCATCATTCATCATCTGAATGTTTCGTGTTGATTTCCTTTTTTTCTGTTGTGAATACGTATAGTTTTTAATTGGTCAGCGATTTTGCCGGAAGCCGAGGAACTATTGTGTTAATTGCTCAATATATTCAAATGCAATTAATACAAAGCATCTGCAGCTTAAGGCAGGATCATCATTCATCATTTTTCCTTATTTTCATCAGACCTGTCACTAACCAACAATCAATATTTTAGTGATCATTTTAGTCAATTGAAATCTAAAACTGATCAATGAATGTATGCACAACTGGTTATCAACAAGAAGATGAAGTATTTATAGATTCCAGACAAAGATTACAATATGTTCAGTGGGCAAAAGTTGGCAAATGCATTAATATAGGAAAACAATCATATAACACCCACATCAATGTGTAGATAAATGAGTGGTTTACGGTCGTACCTTAACAATCAATTAATTTCTATGCCAAATCAACTCTGACATTCTAACCAGAGAAATGGAACTTCATCTATGTTTTTGTCTTCCAAACGTCTACGGATAACTATGTGATTTTTCTCTGATTCATAGCTTTGACATAGGTATTCAGTCCCTTCCATTTAATAATTCGATGGTCTTCTGTTATCAATTAAGATATCAAATAAAGCTGCTTATAAGAGCTGGCGAAAAAGAATATCATAGATGTCCCCACAAATCATGCTTTGATTGCATACCTCTCTTATATACTTACTTTGATACATACTAATTAATAGAATTTCTCTTATTTCTAGTTCTTGCAGTCTCTCATTTTCATGCATTCGATTGACTTCAATACCGAAAAGTTTAGCTGTAATGTATATTTTTAAATAGAATTTACATTCTGTAGAATGTAGAGTTTTAAGAAACGAATAAGATAAAGGTCGGCCCTTCATACATTTTTATACATATGTACTTATTTTTATAGAATCTGTGAGACTAAACCCTTGCAGCATTGAGACGACGACTTATCACGATTGAAGACAGTTCAGCTCGTCACAAAAAGCACATCTCAGCTGGCGTAAAATGTCCGTGAGCGAGTCCTCTCAAGGCATGACTTCTGAAGACGAGTAATGGCGAGTTTATGTGACCAGTTTTCTGACGAGATATGTATATACTATTATCGATGCATCCAAGCATAGCGCCCTTCCAAATTCTCTGAAGAGAGCCCTAGAGCCGAGAGAATGATGGACTCGAACCATCTGATGCACTCAGACGCACCAAATCTATGATAGCTACAGGCTTTTTTATCACTTAGTAACATGTATTTAAGACAAGCGCGTAATGTCCAAATATGCTAGTGATGATAATGTTGATCAAATTTTAATGCTCCAAAAATTACACATCACAATTTATAACTGATAGCCTACATGAATATAATACACATTATCTGAATATATACATTATCACAATACATTAGAATTATAGACATGCAATATTTACACTTTAAACCAGGGATGCGGAGTCGGAGTCCCAGAGTCCTATTATCATTTTTGCTGGATAGCTGTCACTGTCTTGATGTCAACCTTCTCTGTCAAATAAAAGTAAGGAGACACTGCTGCAAGCTTGTAATAGTTGAGGAAATGAACCGTGAAAGTGAAAAAATGATTGTCTTTTCACTCGGCGATTTAGTAGAGAAGACAAGTAAGTCTTCCTAGCTTCGATCACACCTACGCACCAAAGGTCACATCAGAGACAAAAATGTAATATTAGTTTGTTTGAGAACACATACCACTTACCCGAACGTTAATCGTGTGTGATTTCTCCTCTCTTCTGATATCGTTGAGCTTTCGCTGCTCAGACTCCAAAATGTACTGTTTTATTTTGATAATGTCATTTTCATGCTTTATTTGGACTGCTTTCAGATCTTTGATAGCTTCGCTTACGCTTTCAAGTTTTTTGCTGATAGATTCCAAACGACCCATTACCGTTGAAAGTATCCGGCTTTCCGTTCTTTAAGTAGCCTCTTGATTTCATTGAGATTATTATTGTTGGATGACGCTGATCTAGTTTGACGTTGATTCAAGACGATGAATTCAATGGTGAAGCCATTCTATAGAAATTGACCACGTGATACTCTGACGTATGAAAAACCGATCGATAATTCGAGAACAAACCGACGAGGGGTCTTCTATACCAGTACCAAACAGCTGATTTTACAAATGACGTAAACCACACTGACACAAAAGCGTAGATATTACCATAGAAATCTGCTTTTACACTGAGTCAGAATGACAAAATAGATTTGATGACGCAGCACTAGAATTCCGACAATGTGAATAGGTGACAGCGAAGAAGATTGCACAAATGGACGGATGAACCTAACTCAAAATGACATCCAAGCACAAAAAATCCCCTGATTCCTCCAAAACGCAAGAGAAATAGCTCATATAAGTTGAACCAATAGCTGTGAAATCTAGCCACGAACAGAATGGTACAAATTTCACCAGCTCTATCCGAAATCAGCCCGCAAAAGAGCTCGTTTGAGAAAATCAGCTGCAACAAAGAAGCCAGACACAACCGCGGCACACCACTTGTTTAGATATCTTCATCTTCATTATCTCCAGGCTTCATCTTTGTTACCGAGTCTTGTCTTAATTCACGAATTTCAGATGATCTATTGAGATTACGAAACTCATCTTTGCCGCTGTGATAGAGTCGGTAGAGTCGGTGGTGGAGTTTGTGCCTGGATAAAAGCCGATTTGAATTTCCTAACAGCTAGCTACAGATATCCTGATGCCATCGAACTTCTCGCTTTCAAGTCTGTTCCATTGAATTTGTTTATAATATACATGTACGAGTATATACCGCCCAACTTGAGATCTAATGATTAGACTATTAATAGTGAATTTATCATCGAAATGTTGGACAATGAATTAAATATAAATCCGAGTCTCAATCTTATTATCTGTGGTGACTTCAATTCATTTGACTCAGTATCGATTTTTGAGGAGTTATTTTCCCTGAGTAATGCGGTGAAAGTCTCTACGCGTCAAAACGCTATATTGGACTAGATTTGAATGAGCGAATCACTGAAAGAGCGTTTCTATGGTGATGCGTCTATTAGGTCTCCACTGGGTACTTCAGATTTTATTCAGACCACCATTTTGTTCGGGGAATCAAAAAATTAAAAAAGCATTAGCACGAAACAGATTGCTTAAGTGACGGACTTCAGGAAGTCTCGCATTGAAGATTTTCTGTTCCTTCTTTCGATCACTGATTTTCCTATATCTTAGATCAGTGGTGGGCAAACGCGTGGCCGACCCATGTTGGGTGGCCCGCCACCGCTTCTCACATCCAAAGTGGCCCGCGGACATTATTTGAATCAGTGATTTGGAAAATGGTCCACTCCGACTTTACCTTTAAAAGAGGACACTTCCAAGCTTGAGGTTGGCATATCTTTGGGATTTGCAAAAGTAAAATGACTTATTGAGTAATGATGGCACAAACAATTTCTTTAGAATGCTCAAACGATGCTCCATTCGCAATTAATATCTTCTCAAAATGAAGGTAAGTGACATAGCCATCAACTGCGTGAGTGCTAAGTCGTATGATGTTCGATACTTCGTTGCACATGTTTCACCGCGGAATAAACATAGTTGCAATTAGCCTATAAATACATAAAGTAGGCTACGCATGAAGGACACCAACCGCATGAAGATATATGATATTTATAAGCCAGGTTTTCTTTGAAGCATTCTTTCTGGATATTGTATCATCTGGATTTATATGCATATTGCACCAATTTTGTGCTAGAATGGCATTATTGCACGAGTATCGTTAGGGGAGCCTATGCGTGGTTTTCTAAAACCGTTTATGTTTGGGTGAAGTAGGCCTATGCGTGCACCTGGGGACGTGCAGTTTAGCCAGTTTTTATTTATGATATTTTACATTGTGCGGCATGGAGGCGGATAGATGTAGGACACTATAGAACGTCATTTCAAATTTATATTATAGAGCGTAGTTATAGACCGTCATTTTTCGATGAAACAAGGTAATATGTATTATCAATGAGGTCAATGACCATTTAATTTCACAAAAGAGCTTCCGCAACTACTTTTGTCTATTGACACTCCATTATTCATATAGATTTTAGAATGTTAGACACAATTCCTTTACAGACAACAGCTATATATACAA